>CM057822.1:105432258-105839758 GCA_030067965.1 Latrodectus elegans
TTTATCGGTTTACTTCGATATGCATAGTTAAATCTTAGTGAAATGGATTCTATACTATTCATTTAGCTTTTCATGCGTTTTACATTGTTCTGCTTTGGTTATTTTAAAAATAAACTTGAGAAGAAATTTTTTAATTACAAGTGTTTGTGTAATCATATTTATGAATGAAAATGAAAGTTATAAGTAAAAGAATCTTAATATATAAAAATATTAAGATTCTTTTACATATAAAGAAATAATTCGAATATATGTAAAAGAATCTTAATATTTTGACATAAAAATAATTGTTATTTTTCATAAGGGATTAATTTTTTAATTTGGGAACGAGGCCTATATTTTCTCACACTTTAACAGTTGTTTGTATTTTTCGAATCGCGGTAAGCAAAGAAGGCAGCTTTCGTAGACACTTATTTAAAGCATGTTTTCGTTCTGTATGCAAAAAGACAATTTCCAAGTATTCACCCCTCGTTGATTCAAAATTGCTCTCTAATGGAGGCTGTTTGCGAGTGGGTTCAAATTTTTTTATTCCACTTATTTACTGGCTGTGACATTATAATCTAAATTTCTGTGAAGATAGCTAAGAACTTGAGCGAAAAACAAGAATACAGCTAGCTGGGTGTCACCTAAAAGGGATTTTTTTAAAATTTATTCTCTTCACTTGACTTTTTACTTCTAGTTTCTCATTGTACTTATTGACTAGGGTATTTAACTCGATATTATTAGCTTTTTTGTGTCTGCTGAGCAATTAGGCAAAGACATCTATTATTAGGCGTACGTCGTAATCCCTTTCTTTCTAAAGGTGGCGCCGCACTTCTGCTAAGGAGCGGCTTTGTTTATTGAAACACCAACGGTGTGCAACCTTGTCTATACCTATATAAGAAGAGATCCCTAGTAATATAATATAAAATGTATTCTCAAAAAATAACTACAAATATATCTCAAGAAATGGTTGGTTGGCAAGAAACGGTTGGCAACCTTGTCATTCACAAGAGCCCCAAATCAAGATTATTTACAATTGAAATTTATTTAAAGAGCCATTTTTTAACGTAAGTTTTGCTTCCGACATCAACATTCTCAATTAGGATTGATTGTTCACTCTCAAGTTTGTCTTTGCTGAATTTGTCTTAGTTTTTACTAACAGTAATTTGAATAAAATTCGGTATGATACCTATATAAAAATATCCCTAGTAAACTGATATAAAATATATATTTGTAGTTATTTCTTAAGAATACATTTTATAGTATTTATATATAGCTCTCTGATGTTGGATACCTGGAGTTCTGATATTTTATTACAGATGAAGAAAATTTAAGAAATTTGAAAATAGTATATACACTGAATTTAGATGGAATGTGAGACCCTCATTTATTTTACATTTCGAGGAGTGAAATATTTAGAGTATTTTGTAATGTTTATGATTTTATTGAGAAACACATTCTATTTTAATTTGTTGAGAGGCTTAGCTCTACTCACACACAAACACAAATTATTTGCTTATTCCCAAAGTGAAAATTATTTAATTCTTAAATTAAAGGTTCTCTATTTTTCTTGAAATGAATTCACTTCTTCAGATACGAATGATGATATCGCCATATTTTCTCTAAAAAGTGTGGATTATGTAATAGTTTATATTGCTTTTAAAGTTTGCTTAGAAATATATCAAGGAACAATGTCGAGATAACTGATCTATGTAAATAGAGAGGTAGACTTTTCATTCCTACAAAAATCAATGATAGAAATTATAAGCGAAATATATTAAATTTACCGTAAATTTTGTATCGAAATATTTTATAAAGCAAGAAAAGTTATTCCAAAGTTAATAAATTTGAGGATTTGAGGCAGCTCTACTTTTTCCTCACCCATGAGATTTACAGATATACAGTTCCCGGAAGGAATACCCTGAGGCTCTAATGAGAGCAGTTGACTGGGGGCAAACAGTCTTCAAGACAAATTGACCACAAATGCTAAGAAAATCTGTATGGGAACATGCTGATGGAAATTAGGATGCGGGGGGATTATATTGTCCATTTTACCACTATTGTGGTTAAGTGGTCTACTCATTCCCCTCTTAAAATTCTCCCCCCCCCCATTGAGTTAGGAACTATTTTTTCTTTGTAAACAGGTCCTTTGGCGTGGTTAATTCACAAGACAGTTTTAATTCACCAATCAGTTCTTTCAGTTTTTGAAAGAGGAACTGCCTCCAAACAACTGGGCTAGATGGCGCTGAAGCTCATTTCTAGATTTATTTTGAGGAAGGATTCTCCTTAATGGCTCTTCACGAATCGTGTTCCAATGACAACTAATTGATTACCTTGGGTAATGCGTATTTCTGGGGTTCAAACTGGGAAAAATCGACCTCTTTGACAGCTGCAAAGGGTGTTAAATTTCATTGAAAATATGAAATTATCTAGGGGGTTTGCACAAGCAATAAAGGTGTAGTTTCCTTTCTCGTGGCAATCTGGCTCATTTATTAGCGATTCTTATGAATAAATAGTCCACTTGTTTCAACAAAATAGTTTATTGAGCATAAAAATGAAAAATATTTATAAAGAAATGAATGTATAAATATTTATTGCCGACCTCACGCGTCAGTTGAAGGAGCTCTTCTTCCTTTCCCCTTATTTCTTATGTTTACTCCTGAGGTGTGTGAGCGACACGCCCTGTGGTGAAGTCTTAACACTGCAAAAGGTGACGTTTTAATACCTGTGTGTGTGCGTGCCATGCATATTTAGATATTTAACACAAAACATACTCATCAATCCCTTTAAGTTACCAAAAACGACAGATTAATTAATATCTTCTAGAAAGATATTAACTAATTATTTACTTCTAAGAAACTTATTTATAAAGTGTAATTCCAATAAATGCCTGTTAACTTTTGTTGTTATTAACTTTTAATTGAAAACCTGTTTCTAGCATTCAAGGTAAAATTATAATTTCCAAAAAATAATAATATTTATGATTTAGTACAAAACTTTATCTTCACCATGAAATGGGTTTCAAATATAGGTAAGAATAATGAATAAGATCTGAAATTCCTATTTAGTTCAAAAGTTATCGAATATTGAAGTCGGCGGGGCTGCTTCCGCCCGCTTTCCAATAGATTTTTTGCCAACAGACATTGAAGGAAAAGTAATATGATGCAATTTGGAAATACAATACTTTTTCGAAAATTGAAAAAATGGAAAATATCGTTATTTTTAACTTTAGAACATTCGTTGGCGTCGATTGGATACCGGTGTCCGTTTAGTTTACTCTCCTTTCCACACATTTTCTGCGAAAATTTTTTATGACCTTCAACCATTTTTCATGGTTATTGCGCAGAAAAAGTTTCGTGTATCTATATTTAATTAGCGAAATTTTACAGCTAAATATACCTAGAACGTCAGCTGGTGTCGTTTCGACACTAAGACCACCATCAAAAGTTCTGTCGTTCAACAAAAGATAGTTCATTAGTAGATGCCATTATTAAAACAAACTTCGCAAAGCTCTTTGGCGTTCAATACAGTGCTGTTGGGTTCACAGAGAAAATCAATCAATTTTACTAAAATGGTCATGTCTAAGTGTTTGCTTACATTGCATTTGGTTATCTGCTCATAAAATTTTTTTTTCTTATTTCGGAACTTTGTGCTAAGCACTAAAACAGAGGCTCGTACAAGAATTCTAATCGCTGTTAAAATTGCCATTCCGTTCGCGAGAATGTGTGTCGGTCGGTGGTGAGATGTTCTGTTCAATTACCTCTCTAGACCATAAAGTGAGTACAAAAGCAATGAGCTCACAACACTCGCAGTCTTGCCGAAATTGTTCTAATACTGATTAATTTTACTTCATTTCAGAAGATCTGTGGCTGCGATTGTTCTGGTACGAAGGATCGTCAGAAGGATAAAAGTACAGGAAATATTTTTAAAAAATATTAAAATTAAACCCTACTGAATAGTAGTCCACTAAATATTTAGTTATTACTACTTTTTTGTATATTTTATACAGCGGTGTCGAAACGTGTATTCGCAAGAGAAATACCAACATTTCACTGTTATAGAAAGAAAGTGTGGGAGGATGTGAGGTTGTAAATTATTTTTCCTTACCTTTAATGATATTGCACTTAGGTCAATTTTAAAAGAAGGGGAAACACATGCTTTATTTCTTAAATCGTGAGTGGTTCCCGAGTGAAACGCATACGTTGACTAAATCATGCCCCTTAGCAACTTTATAAGATGTTCATATTAACGGTATTTATGTTAGTTACTATAATTGCAATATGACACACACACAACAACAACAACAACAACAATTATCTTTCTAAATGTCGCATCTAATATGTTTTAACAAAGGTGCATTCCACCTAATTAATTAATTAATTCAGCATCGGGTTGGTGTTGAGTTATTTATCTACACAATCAGAACTTTCAAGTTGGAAACTTAAAATGAATAAGTTTCTTAATCCCTTAAAAGTTCTTTCCCTCTTTGCACTTATCATTGCCAGTTAACTTCTTCGTGGCAAATCGTTATTGGAATTTATTCTTTCCTCGGAATAAATGCACTTTTCTCACCTTCATTCTTTTCGTCACGATTAAGGCATACTTTGGTTTTGAAAAATGAAACTTCACCTTTTTTTTTTCCTGAAATTTTTGAAAAAAAACATGTTAATTCAAAAAGCTATAAGAGATTAAAAAAAAAAAAAAAGATTAAATAATTTATTACTAATTCAGAAGGATCATAAATTAACGTGTAGAGCTTAGAGTCTTTTAGCGAATAATTTTATAAGCGAAATGTAATAAACTTAGGTTCACGGAATTTCAGTTTAAAGTGACATTTAAGCACTGCAAAATACATTTAATGTAAAGAAGTTGATAAATGAGAAGATGCAAGTAGTCTTGCGCATATCCATTTTGTAAATACTATTTGATTCTGCATCTTGGTTTTTAAGAATAAAATTATTATGATCACACTGCGATGTTCCAAGAGCAGAACACACTTTGCTAATCTTCGAGGGCGAACTCGCAGCACGCTGAAAATTTTTTGTCTCTTTCGTAATTTTATTTAACATAAAGATTTCAGAGACATTGAGTCCAAAACGTAGAAGTCATAAGGATTGAGTTTAAGACTTTGGTGTCCATGCAGCAGGATGTCTATTGATTCTGCGAAACATTCACGCAACAAATGGTATTACCTTAAGTTCGATGTAGAAACTGGAATATAGTATGAAAGTCTTTGATTTAAACACCCGCTTTACTGCGGTATTTGAACTAAGCTATTAAGCAGCATATACATGTCAGCATTGATGAAATAGCCCACTAAACATTTTGACGACTTTTCGAAGAAATGTGAAGACTGATGATAAACGATGTCATAAATTTGTATCGGGAAAGTTTCTGCAAACAGGCGTGTGGAGTAGTTGCAGTCCAAATGTGGCGGCTATGCGTTTCAGTGTCATCGTTCAAATGAGAATGGTTTTCGTTATTCCATAGAATGTGTTACGACAGTGTATTATATACTTCTAAAAATTATGGGTATTATACGCCCTAAACATCTCTCATAAAATTTTATTCACCACCGAGTATCATTTCCTAAAAGAGAGTTTATATCCCAGCACATATCCACAGTGTTGGACGACAGCAAATGGATTGTTAGTGATCTTCTGTTCCACAATTGCAGCTCCTTTCAATTTTTTACTTATGTCTCCATTCTAGTAGTGGTGTTAGAGATTCAGCGATTCTAAATCATAATTTCCTACTTTTTCAATTGTTGTCGTTCCTTTTAAAAAATTTAAACATTGAAATCCACAGTTAGCATTCTGATGACAAACAAGATGAGGAGGCCCATGTGCTAAGACCAAAATGTGTGAGGTAATTCCCCTCAGAATAATCAAAGTTATTGGTGTTTTTTATGGACTTCAGAATCCCTCCTGTAAAGTGATTTTTAAAAATCGCGCAATTTACTTTAGTTACAACACAAGCTTATCGCCAAAAATAGTATTTTTTTAGAAACTGAAACTCAATGCTTGCGCACGTTTTCTTACGTTTTGTCTTCGTTTGAAACGAACTTCTCTTTCTCTTAAAATATGTATGGTAAAATTATTAATACAGTTTTCATCTTTCGACTTACATTAATTATTTCTTAAGAAGAAAATTTTCATTCTGAATTAAAAGTGAACAAGCGTATGCATTTATGTTACATGAAGTATTTAACTATCGACATACAATATTGAAATGCAATGACGAAAGTTGAAATCGTTCAGAAATTAAAAGAAGGTGTCATAGCACAATGTTCTTAATGTAATGAAATTGAATATCGGACATGAGAAATAACTTTATTCCTTCTTTATGGAAGTAAATATGCCTTCCTTTGACATTGAATACCCCATTAATCACTGCAACAGATTTGTGTTCACAGGTCGGAAAGTCATTCAAGAAGAAACCATTCCAGAACGCTAAAAAAGGCTTCCCTTGAATTCCATCATATATTTCACGATGAATTGTTTTCCTTTTAAAAAAAAAGTAAGCTAGTAAAATAAAAAATAAATAACACATTACAATTTAGATTATTATTATTATTATTATTATTTTTTGCAAAATCTTTTTAGGAATAAAGTTTCACTGTACTAAATTTTAAATCAATACACGCAAATAACCGTTTTAAATGTTCTTGATAAGATTTTTACTTGCAAAATAAGATTTTTTCTTATTAATGTTTTTAGAAATATTATGCTATGTTAACTAAGTTTAAAATAGCTTTTAAATGTTAGCTAAGTTTAAAATAAAGTTGTTTTTTTAAACATTGTTGTGTGGAATACACAATGTGTGACCAAGGCTAGGGAAAGAGAAGGGCTCCCCAAAACTGACACCGGAAATAGCCGTTGATGACGTAGTCAGGCATCGAAGGAGAATAAGCTGCCGGGAGGTTCTAAGCAAAATACTTATTTTTTATTTTTAAGTTAATTTTGTTTTTAGTCAGAATGAAAAAACCTACAAATACCTCTCATATTTAGCGAATTTGCAATTATTATTTAATAAACCCAAAAAATTATTATTATTATTGAAATATAAAATTGTATAACCAATATAAAAATGTATTTTTCTATTAGTTTCAGTTTATCTTGATTTTTTGACTATTGACCCATTTATTGTTTTTTTGTTGAGCTTTATTATGAGATACTATCACTGCATTTCTATTTAAATACCTAATTCGTATAAATGTTCTCAAGCGACTAAAAGGTTTAATTGTCTTTCAATTTACAGTAGAAAAAGAAGACTCTGCTCCATTTATTAATGTTGCTATGACATTTTTCCCTTTTAAAAAATGTCTCGGCATGAAATTTGCGAAACATTATGTCCATTTATTTTATAGTTTCAATCCATGCTTTAGTTGGAACAGTAAGTCCCTCAGCAGAAATTAAATTAATCCACTCGGAATGATTGGGTATATCGACTGAATTTCTTAATATAGTTCCAAGTGAATTATTTTTGATTTTATAAACAATATAGCCTGCCACATAAGCCATAGCTTCTTTTTCAAATGGAGGTATATCACAATTTGGATCGGAAGAAGCAAGTTCATTTTCCCAAGATAAAGGTAAGGGATTAATTAAGAATTCACGATTTAATTCCTCATCTTGAGAATCAAAAGAATTGATAATTTCCTGACGTTTTTTTACATTAAATACAGAGTCTAACATTTCACTTGTTAAATAAACGTCTGTTCCCTTTTCTAAAAAGTTTACTTTCGGTGACAAATTAGGTAATTTATTTGCGAAAATTATTTTTTAAGCGAATAATTATTTCAAAAGAAGAAGGATGGTCATTGAATCTCCCGAGACCTCTAATTTGGCTGAAGAGGCTTTCGAGCGCATCTTGAGTAAGTCTATTTGTTGAAATATAAGACACATTTATATAGATTTTAAGTCTTTATATAATAATCCATAAGGAGAATGAATTGAAATAATAATCCCTTTCTGAAAAAGTAAATCCAATTTTTTCCAAATACATGTAAATTGAAAACTTCCTCATTGATTGCGTTTAAAGTTTCTTTTTGAGTATCAAAGTATTTTTGCACTTCAAAAGCAGCTTTGTAGGTTTGTTACTGGGAGGTATTGGTACGGAACTGTTCATGATATCAAATAAATTATCGATTAATGCGAAAAATGTAGCCGTTTTAGTATTTTCAGTGAAAGTATTATAGCTTTAGCAGTATTTTCTGAAAATAAAGTCTTTGCAGGTGTAACCTTTTGTCTTTCATTTCCTTTAACAGTTAGAAATTGGGGCTTCAGTTTATGGTAAATTTTTATTTCCTAGACATCTTTATTCAATATCTCATATAATATCCTAGAATTTATTATTGTACCGTCATTTAAAACTAAATCACTATCTAAAAAATGCCTCCTCAATAACTTGATATAATGAGGCATATTAGCGAAAACCCATATCTTCCTTGAATCTTTTAAAGAATGAAGAAAACACGATTTGTCAAGAGTTATTTCGAGTTCTTTCCATAAGGTATGACACCCGCCAAGATCCGAAATTATTGCTCGAACTTGAACACCAGTGAATTCAACTTCTTCTATTACAGTAAATATAAGTTTTTTATTCATTTTACAGTTGAAATAAAAAAATATTGGCTGTTTTCTCGGGAAAATTAATCCTCTCAATAAAATAACTTGAACTTTACAAAAGGGGCCTAATATTTCATCCAATGAAGAGTCGTAGCACAATTTCAAATCTAAGTGCATTTCGTCAAAGATCAAAGAACATATCTTTTCCACATCGCTCAAAGTTTCGCAAATTTTTTATCAATAACATTACATCTTTAAGAATTCCAAACATGCAACTAAACTTGGAACACCATCTTTTCAAAGTACTTGCACTTGGCATATTTAATCCCATTTTATTTCGCCAAAAATCGTAAGATTTTGAAGATAATGACCTAATTAAAATACATTTTGAAATAGTGTTAGATGACCATTTAGTTCTTAGTTTATTTTCTTCACCTTCACGCTTATAAGGGAGTAAATTATTTATCCTCATCTTCCTAAGTTTAACGTTCTCCATTTGAAGTAATTTATTTTCAATTTTAATTTTTGTATTTCATTTATAAGCAATATTTTTTATTTGATTTCAATCTCGTTTAATTATTCTTGGTGTTGAAGTTTGATTTCTTTTTTGTTCATTTCTAAGGAATTTCACTGTATTTTCTCCGCATAATATTCATTTTTTCAATTCTTCTATATTTTTTAAATGTTCATTGCATTTAAGGCATTTAATGTCACCATCACATTGATTTTTTGTATCACATAATTTATGTGGACTCCGAGACTCAATTCTTTCAATAGCTTCTACTAATCTTCTTTTCGTTTGAATCTGTTCTCTTGGAGTATTTCGAATTATATTTAAAGTCGGTAGTTTAAGATTAGGCAGAGCCGTCGGTTTTAATATTTTTTTCTCTGGCAAACCAAGTAGTCGATTTTGCATGTCGTCCATATATTCATTCAAATCAAAATGCTCACTGCACACTCTACCATTCTTGATGTTGATTTTGTCACTTCTTCGACATCTTTGGAACCCATTCCTTCGAAAGCATTCGATTTTCTTTGGGAAATGGATGAAATATTAAGTGTTTTCCTTTAATATTTTGATGCGTATTTCAACACGTAGCATCAGCACACGATGCCATGTTTTCCTCTTTAAAAATACTCTAGCTTAAAATGAAAACATTAACATGAAACAAGCCAAAATGAATGAGAAAGCTGCGATCAGACACAAGCTAGCGTAGAGAATGCCAGCCAGTCGATGCAAAGTGACGTCACGCTATTCCCCTCTCCGGTGATGAGGCGGCATGCGACACCTCAAAGCGATGAGCCAGCCCTTATATTTTCCCTAGCCCTTATGTGTGACAGTGTGGAATACACAATAATCATACACAATAATCCTATTTTTATTGTAAATCCTCTTTTACAGGCTCTTTTTTATATTTATTCTCACTGCTTGTAGTATTTGTTATTTCTTTTTGTTTCAATTTAATTGCAACTCTTTCACAACTTTATTTGATCAGGACAAATAAAACATGAAATATAATGATTTCTATGTTTTGAACTTTGTCGACCGATGACGGAATGATTAGTATCCGCCCTCGATTAAAACTTTTCTCATTATGTTTCCTTGACCATGTGTAAAAATTAAACAGTAGCATACAGAAATCCATCAAATTTCAAATGATGAATCTCTAGATGCTCAATTGTTAATACAATTTTTAGAAATTTTTTTCAAAATAGTGTATTAACAGATGAAATTTTATTCAAAAGAATTCAGAATTCTTGAAATATCTTTGAGTAAAAGGTATAAGTATGATATATACCTCCAAGAGATTTCTCGCCAAATCTTGCTTTCTTTGTTTAGATTATAGTTCTGCCAATTTTTCCTTTGGTGTAGCCTATTTAAATTTTTGGTACTTTCTGGATGTTTTTTATGGACGTATTTGTTTTTTTTTTAGTATTTTACGACATTTTTTGCGTCTTATATATGGTTTTTTCTTAACTGGCAACAGTGTTTGGATTGTTTGTTCACAAAAAAATTTGCAAAGGTCGCCAATTGGGTGAATATACCCTACTAGCTCCGAGAGAAATTTTTGATTTCATAATGCATCTTTGATTTTCATTCTTCTTACTTATTTTATAATGCAAAAATACATGGGAAATACGAGAAAGAAAATTGAGAAAAAAGCATTTTTCATGCAGTGCACTGTAGCGTACCGAGGTGGTAAGGCAATTGAAGACAATTTCAATTTAATTTAATTTATTGATAAGAATAAATTTTAAGTATACATAATTTTTACTATTTACAAATATTTTAATACAATTTTCCACTTAATGATCATGACAATGTTATTGGCGGATAACGCCACAAGCGCACCTCCAGTGCGTTGTCTCTCTGAGAATACACTTTACTAACTAAAGTAAACAAAAACAATATAATTGGAAAGGAGGAGGGCGGCAGAATCTGGCGCGCATGCGCTGTACTAATCCTCGCCTTTTTAGCACGTTACAACTACTTACACCTCCGGAAGGACTATTACATGAGTAAAAGTCTTACAATTATATACTCAAATAACTAATAACAAAACATAATAAGCTTAACCACATAACATGAAAAATTTATGCTTTTATTTTTGGTATAGTATTTTAAAGAATAGAATTTTTTTTATTTTTGAAATTGAATATGATACAAAATAAGACAATATGAATAAAGAGAAAATGTTTGTAAAAATAATTACCGAAAATTTTCTATTTACTATTTCTACTAAGAACATCAGCATTCTTATGCAAAACCCCCTTTCTATGGATTAATTCAAAAGAAAAGGATTGCAATGCTAATGCCCAACGCATTAACCTAGCGTTTGAACTAGCATTGGAATTTAACCATACTAATGGGTTATGATCAGTTTCAATTCTAAATTTCTGTCCGTCTAAATAGCATTGTAACTTTTTTACTGCCCAGACGATTGCAACACATTCTTTCTCTGTGGTACAGTATTTTTTCTCTGTTTCTGTAAATTTCCTACTAAGGTATAAGATAGGATGTTCTTTTTCCTCTTCATCCAGTTGAGAAAATACTACACCGATTCCTTCATTGGATGCATCAGTTTGCAATATAAATTTTTTTTCATAGTCAGTAGAGTATAACACTGGTTTTTCACTCAGTTTATTTTTGAATTCTTTAAAAGCTGTTTCACATTCCTCCGACCACACTATCTTTTCTTTCCTTGACTTCCCTTTTAATTTATCTGACAAGGCAGCTGCTATAATGGAATAATTAGGAATACATCTTCTATAATAAACAGACAAACCTAGAAAAGCCCGAATTTCTGTTTTAGTTGTCGGAACTGGAAAATTTTTAATGGCATCAATTTTTAGTTCTGAGGGAGTTCTTTTACCTTGGCTAACCATATGACTTAAATATTTGACATATTTCTGAGCAAAAACACATTTAGAAGGTTTGATCTTTAAATTTGCTCTTTCAATTCGCCGAAAAACATCATCTAAATGTTTAATGTGGCATTCCCAGGAATTAGAATATATGGCAATGTCATCTAAATATGGATTCGCAAAAGATTTCATTCCTTGTAACAATTCGGATATCATTTTACAGAAAAAATATAGTGCATTCTTTAAACCAAATGTCATTCTAAGTGGTCTGTAACAACCAAAATTTGTTACAAAAGTCGCCAATTGTTGAGCTTTCTAAGTAGGGGGAATCTGCCAATAGCCTTTTGCTAAATCGATTATTGTAATAAATTTAGCACTTGAAACAGTTTCAATCCTTTCCTCAATATCAGGGAGTGGGAAATATTCAGTTTTTGTAATTTCATTCAATTTCCTTTAATCAAAACAAGGCCTTGGTTCTCTACCAGGAACTTCTACCAATATCATGGCAGAAGTATAATTAGACATTCCCTCCTCAATAATTTTATTAACTAACATTTTATTTATTTCAGTTTTTAAAATTTCATTTTGTCGGGGTGACATACTATATGGTCTGGCTCATACTGGTTTATTGGAAATTAATTCGATATCGTGCTCTACAATATTTGTTAATCCAGGTTCATTCGAAAAAATATGTCAGAATATTTACATATCAATTCACTTAAGATTCGAATCTGTTCTTTACTTAATCTCTCTTCTAAATAATTTTTTTGAATTAATTCAAAACAATTAAAATATTTGGGTTGTTTTCAATAAATGGAAATTCAATTTCTAAATCTGAAAGATCTTTCATTTCATCGGACTCAACAAGAATTTACTAAAGCCCTACTGTATTAGGGCTTTAGTAAATTCACATAATAAAATTGTGATTTCTCTTTCTTATTAGGCAGAAAGACAATGCAGTTAGTATTAGAGATTTTAGATTCAAATGTTCCTGGACCATGCCATTGAACAGCTAATTTATTTGCAGGAGAAGGTGCCAAAACAAGAACTTGGCTTCCTTCTTTAAATTCTCGTTTAACACTGTATCATAATAACTCATCACACTCTATCATAATAATTCTTTCGCTTTTCTTGACATTCTTTCATTTTTTCCACAGCTAGATTTTGACATCGTTTTAGACGATTGATAAGATTTAAAACATATTCAACAACAAAATTTTGCTCTTCTTCAAGCTGTAACCAATGCTCATAGAGCAAGGTTATTAGTGTTCTTAAGTTTTTTCCATAAAAAGTAATTCTGCAGGGCTGAATCCGGTTGACTCGTGAGTTATAGTTCTTAAAGCAAACAAAGCTGCATGGATATGCGGCTCCCAATCGGGGGAAAATTCTTAACATTATACTCTAAGAATTCGTTTGATAGTTCTGTAAAATCTTTCTACAGGATTACTTTGTGGATGATATACTGAACAATGTATTATTTTTATTCCAAGCCTCTCAAGAATTTCTGTAGTTAAAGCACTCATAAACGAGGTTCCTTGATCATGTTGGATCTCCTTAGGAAAGCCCATTTGGCTAAACATTTGAAGCAATACATCAACAACTGATGTGGATGATATATCTTCTAAGGCAACAGCATCTAGATATTTGGATGCAAGGCACATAGCCGTAAGAATATATATTTTTCCTGAAAGTGTGACAGGCAAAGGACCTTCAGCATCTATATTTATCTTTCTAAGAATTTCAGATATTATTGGAACTACTTTCATAGGAGCTTTCCTTTTCTCTCCAACTTTTCCGGCTCTTTGACAAGAATCACAGGACCTTACAAATTCTTCTAATTCTTTGTAACAGTTTGACCAGTAAAAATTTCGAGCTAGTCTGTCTTTTGTTATAGTAACTCCAAGATGAGCAGATTATCTTCATGACAAGCTATTTTTAGTTCTTCTCTGAACTCCTTAGGAACAACTAATACAAAATTTTCATGTCCTAATTTATCTACTTTTCTTTTAAGTAACAGTTCATTTTTTATTACATGATTTGTTTTATTGACTTCGCCTGACTCGATATTCTTAGCCTGTTTAAACAATGGTGTGAGATAGTCACTTGCTCTTTGGTATTCTTTGAATTTTTCTTTATCAATTTCAAATAAGGAAACTGAAGTATCATCCGACTGAGTTTCTGGTAAAACTGTTAATTATTCCTTATCCACAACCCCTACATTGGAATTTGTATTCAAACATTCTTTTGTTTTGTTTGAGTTCATCTTGAACTCCTCTTCTATACGTTTCTGACTTTCTAGTCTGCACATTATTTATCTCATCTGCCAAATTCTTATTTTCCTTCGTTTCTTCCATTAATAAGACTGTTCGGTTTCCTAATAGGTATCTACCACGATCCAATGCATTTGCAATAATAGCAGCGCCTTTGTAATAACATTTCCTAAATCACACCCCAACACAATTCGTGCAATTGGTAAACATGTGGGATTCAAATCTAAGGGTTCTTGTATCCAAACATGTTCACCAGTCATATCATTAGGCAATACATACTTCCTACTAACAATATCTGTTGTGATTCCAGTATCTCTCAAAATTTCACATTTAATTCTATTCACTTTCCCAATAATTGTATATGGTGTCATAAATCGTAAAACTTTTTAAACTTTTAATCCTTTATTTGAAGGACAACATTGAATTTCACTGCACAAACACAAATAGCTATTTACAAGAAATATTTAGAATGGCAGACATAGCCAGAAAACGTAACATATTTTCAAATTCGTAACTAAAACTGATAAAATAAACAGAATGAAGACGTTGCCAAACTGAAAGTTATAGTTAATAGAAAAACGAGCATATAAAACAAAAACAAGAAATTGGTAATACAATGACAGTGGCAACATATGGTTTAAGTAATTCCTTAACCATTTCTTCTCCTACATTATTTATAGAATTAGGGGTGTGTCTTTTAATTAAAGAGTATTGTGGTCTCAAATGATCAGTAGAAATAGATTCAAAACATTTCAGTAGTCTTCTTTTTCTCAAAACTTTTATCTTTAAATCCTTCCTTAAGATCTTTCCTCTCTGTATTAAAATTTTCATTCCTATGACTATTATCACGTTTCACAAACCTGTGAGGTGGGCTATATGATCTTTGATTTTGATGTTGAATAGCTTTCTTCTTCATCACATTAATTGGTTTGATAGTTTTCTTAATGTCCTCAAATTCTTCTAATTTCTCTGCCAAATGAAGTGGATTGTTTATACTACTCTATTCATCTAAATAGAATTCTTTAAATTCTTGTGGAGCTCACTTTTTAATCTGATCCGTTAGGATTAAGTCAGTTAACTTTTCAAAAGTATCAACTTTAAGCCCATTGATCCATCCATAAAAATAATTATAAAGTTCATGATAATAATCTATCCAAGTAACAACATTTTCCTTTTGATGTTTTACAAACAATTCTCTAAACTTCTCTGGGGTCAATTTAAATCTTTTAAATAAAACTTCTTTAACATAATTATAATTCTGTGCTTCTTCTGGCTCACGTGCAATTATTTGAGTGATTTCATACGGCAGTAAGCCTAACAAATATGAAGCCCACGATTCTTTAGGTATTTGGGCACGACTTGCCTGGTGTTCAAAAAGAATTAAATATAGACTAATATCTTCTTTTACATCATATCTATGGATCAATCCTTGAAGATCTTTACGAGAATGTTGCGCATTTTCACTAGGGGATCCATTTGTAAGTTTCAATTGAACTTCTAATCTCAACTTTTCTAATTCATTTTCTCTTTCTGCTTCTCTTCTCCGTTCTTCAGATTTTATTTCAGCTTTTCTTCTTCGTTCTTCAGTTCTATTTCAGCTTTTTTTTTCCCCCGTTCTTCAGTTTCTATTTCAGCTTTTCTTCTCCGTTCTTCAGTTTCTATTTGAATTCTCTCTTTCTTAATTTGTTCTTGTTTTTTTTCTTTCATCGATTATAGAAAGGAACAATTCTTTCACAAAGTTCTCTTCATAGCTAGGGCTCTTAATAATAGCTTGTTTAATAGACATATACTAGACAAGTTTGAGTCAACATCTACCTCGAGCTCCGAAGCTAAAACTAACAAGTCCTGCTTTTTACCTTTCCCAAGAATGACATAGTTAATGGTTAATCTAAGCCTAATTTAACATGTTTCTAACAAGACTCAAATACTTAACTAACAATATTGATTGTTTCAACTATACATGAAATTATAATATTTCATAAATTAATTTTATTTTTCAGTTGGAAAACAAAAGTAATCTACCATTATTATGCACACAATATATATATATAAACATTTCAAAAATAATGAAACAATATCTAACTTAAAATATTTCTTTTATATTATATTCAAACTTAAGATAAAATTTCAATACCTAATATAAGTAATTTTTTTTTTCACTTTTGGAAACAGAATTGGCGTAAAAACATATCATTTACCTTAAAAATAATTTTTTTTTTCTTAGCAAAAATTAATTCTATAAAAATTCGTACAAACCTGTACTGTCGTCTACGATACACTTAGAACATGACCTAGACTAAAAAATTTTCATACAAGAATGAAACAATTTAAATATACGAGTTTCTAGAAATAAACAAATTCAGTATCAAAATTTAACAGTAATAGTATGCAAATATATGATATATATACCAACTATTATATTTACTCAAAACTTATAAGTCAATAAAATGAAAATACTTTTAAGAGAGATTTTCATTTATAACATCACAAATCAAAACTAAACAGGATAGGGTACCCAGTAAGAAAATAATTCTAATCAAATATTTCTGCAAATGTGCAAGAAAATTTAACTAACAATATATAAAATTAATGAAATTATATATCATATACACAATTTTATTATACAAAACACTAATGTAAATATAAGAATGTTTGCACTAATCCTTCAAAACGAAACTTCTTCACCGAGTTAAAAAAAAAAAAAAAAAAAACACTTTCTCGGTGCTTTTTTTTTAAACCCAAAAATAATTCTTATCAAATTACATCAACATTTAACGTGAAATAATTATATTTAAATATATATATTTTTTTCACTCATTTTCGATTTTGAATTCGATTTCTAAGTCTCACTTTCACGCGAAATTTCACTTTCTTTTTTCGCTTTTTCTCTTTTTTCGAGATTTCACCGAAAAAAACACACGCGTACAACACTTTTCTTGATTGCAGGAACAGGAATTTTCAATACACAATTCCGAAACGGTATACTTGGGCAGGATGGATTCCAAAATCAGAAGTATCGCAATATTTCTTAGATTCTCAACACAAAATTTCGGATGGAATTAAATCACAAACAGAAAGCTATTTTCTTTTTGTTCCAAGGGCTGGAATCAAAACAGCATATTTCTATTCCACTGGATAGAATTAAGGATAACAGGAAACACATCAAAATAGCAGGGTGCTACGGACTGAATTAATACTTCAAGCTGGATGCTTCTTTTTCCAAGGGTTGGAACTAACAGTTTTTCTTCTATTATACTAGTGGGAATTTAACTGGAAATCCTTTATTTTTTTCCCACTCCAAAATAGCAGGATGCTAAATCTTCTGATTCCAAGGGCTCGGAATCGAAACCACAAAATCAAACTCAACAAATATCAAAAGCGGGTTGCTATCAAATTATCTTCTGTTGTCGCGATGACAACACTTCTCAGAAATATATTTTACCCAGAATCACTCATTAATTCTTCAGAATTATTCGGAACAGTTCCATCCGCACCGATGACACCATTTAAAGCTGTAGCGTACCGAGGGGGCAAGGCAATTGAAGACAATTTCAATTTAATTTAATATATTGATAAGAATAAATTTTAAGTATACACAATTTTTACTATTTACAAATATTTTAATACAATTTTCCACTTAATGATCATGACAATGTCATTGGCGGACACCGCCACAAGCGCACCTCCGGAGCGTTGTCTTTCTGAGAATACACTTTACTAACTAAAGTAAACAAAAACAATATAATCGGAAAAGAGGAGGGCGGCAGAATCCAGCGCGCATGCGCTGTACTGATCTTCTCCTTTTTAGCACGTTACAGCCGACATTCTGTTTTGCGAAATAAAACGCATTTTCCAACCCATTAAGTATAGTGCTTGTTGCTGCATTTTCAAGTCACATAACATCCACGGAATAACATTTAATGCCAGAGATTAATGTATACATTGTGGGTCTATTATTTAAAATGGATTCTTATTCGCTGCAAACAATCCCGAGGTGGGAATCGAATCCACAATCACTTGAACTAAAGACTTTATCCATCTGGCTGTGTAATCATTTTTATTGAATAAGTAACAAACAATTTATTTATCTGAGAAAAATATGGTGTGTATATAAATGATATATTTGTAACCAAAATATAAGTACATCGGATTTAATCTGTTCCTCACATTTGATTCCTGTGTTAATTTTTATTTCATATATTTATTTACCTAAAGATTAATATTTAAATAAATAATATCTGGCGATGCTGGAAAATATTTGTTAACATTCTTTATGCATAGGATGAGATTGTGAGAATTATTAAACTGTAAAATCTAGATGAATTATAATATTCGATATTTTACAAAAAAAAAAGTGTCTTCACATTTCATTTCTAATTATCACATCTTTTCAAGGAATTGTCCATAATAACACTTGAACACAAAATTAAAAAAGAATTGTAATTTTATTATTCTTAATTCAACCGATAAATTAATTTATGTGAAATTAGATACGAGATTATCTAATTTCACATAAATTGGACAATATTTAGATACACCACAGAAATTCTTTGCCTGATTTCCAATCAAGTTTTCTGAAAACGAAACCACAAATCATTTCATTTCACGTGCTTCGATAGAGGGGAATGAATGCTATTTAATCTACGTGATCGAAATCTGATTTCTCTTTTATCGATACGATTTATCGATTCAGAAATCGATAACATTCTCAACTCTACCCACATCCAAAAAGCAGAATAACAAATGAATTATATTTCCAAATTCTGTTGGAACTGGCAAAACGTCTTTGAGGCATTTTTTCTGCCCTTTTGAATTTTTTAATAGTATTTCTTGAAATTTCACTTGATTAAATATTAAGGTTACCTTTTAAATCAACTTAAATAAAGGAAAAATAAAGTTTAATTAGAAATCTAGTTAAGAAAACATTGATCCTTGTTTTTAACTCTTTTGTTTGCATTTTTAAAAGCAGAATTTCTATTGGATGCAAAAATTTCACAGAGATTTTTATTGATGATTTTCCGCTTTAGAGAACTTTTTTAATAAGTTAAATTTTTACAAAATTAAGCCTTTGTATTGAAATATTATCAAAATTGGCTCGATTTTGCTTATAACCCTTCAATATTTTTTCGGGCCAAATCTAAATTTAATGAGAAGAATTCTATTCTTATAAATAGATAATCTCAGTGACCTCATATCATGATATTGAAGATTTGAAATTTGTGTGGCAAAAGTTTTAGGTTAATTATTTTTTATTGTACGTGAAATTTGTTGCAATGACTAAATGAGCATTCAAAATCTGAAGACGTGTTTCCTGAAATTTTATTGTTTATGAAGTTTCATCTTAAAATAGCAAATTATTAAAGTGACTTTTAAAATTTATAGCTTGTTTTGTGAATAATAATAATAATTACGTATGTACTTTATTAGTAACATATATTTACTCATTTTGCAGTAAAATATAATTTAAAATGTGATCTCTTAGACCCTTCCAATTGAACTCATTTGGAAACCCATCGCTGACTTTCACAACATCCACTCCCAAGACGCGCATCAAGAGCTCTTCTCTGGTGCTCTTGCTGAAGGAAGGGAAAGTAACTGTCTAGAATCATTAAAAATCGAGTGTTTTTTATTGATTTTTTCTTTTATCCAAATATATTTTAGTGTTTACAAGTATTATTATTATATGGGATAAAAATGAATAATTATATTATATTAGAGTATGCAGGTAATCTAGTCTGAACATCATTTGTTTCGGTGGACATTTGATAGATGACTTTTAATTATCCTCAAATTATCACCTAATTATTCAAATTTTCATTTTTCACCCCCTTTTTTTCTTCATAAAGTGGAGTTGCTTCATACTTTTAATCATGATTACGAATGAGATTCATTGGCTTTTCCTTGCAAAATAAACTTCTATCCTTTAAACTGAAAAACTTTATAGATGTTTTAATTCTCAACAGATCCTGACTGCAAAGTCCGAAGTGGAACAAATAATGTGTATTGTTTGCTAATAGGTAGTATTATAAGGCAGGACCTCACCGTGGTCTACTGGTAAGATTGGACTGTTAAGACTTCATTCCCAACCCCTGGGTGTTCTGCATACACCTCCCTCGAAGATGCTCTTCAGAATATTTTCCTCCGCAACACATAAATAGGGCTGTTTGAGAAGTCCTCTCGGTGGACAATTTCCATTGCCTTCAATCTCTTTGGCTGTCAGATGGTTCGTTATTACGAGACATGGAAAGCTCGGAATTATTTTCAAAGAGAAAAAGAGTTCCATTTTATAGTTATTGCAAATGAAAATTACAGATTTCACCGATAATCCAGGATACAATTGATAAAATTTTTATGAAAGCATAATTTCCGGTTCATAGTAGCCAAGCCATAATTCTTTGCGTTGGGTTATTCTCAAATCACCGTTGTAGCAAGTGGCACTTCCGCTTGCCTCTAAATTTTAAAAATGTATGTAGTAAAAATTATAAAGTTTTTTTATTACAATTAAAGTTTAAATTAAAGTACTCTATAAAGGAAATTTGTTTTTTACAGTTAAGTGCCACATTTTTTGGAGTTAAAAACTTCTTTAGGTTTTTGTGACTTTTTATAATGGGAATTTGTTCCATGTGTAAAAAGTTTCAAG
Organism: Latrodectus elegans; assembly: GCA_030067965.1. Lineage (NCBI taxonomy): Eukaryota > Metazoa > Arthropoda > Arachnida > Araneae > Theridiidae > Latrodectus > Latrodectus elegans. Next base: position 105,453,084 of record CM057822.1, read on the forward strand.
AGTTCCCATTACCTACAATTCCAATTTTCTGTACTTTATTAGTGTAAATTCGGATTTTCAGTGTTAACCAACAAAAAAAAACGGAAAAAATATCAAAATTATTCAATGTAGAAGACGCTATGAGAGTATTGTCATTTTTGTGACCTAAGAAGGAAAATTATTGAAAACTTCACGCTCTCATTAAAATATTTCCTCGTAATAAATCTTTTTCTAAACGCTCTCTTGTTTTTGTAGTATATATTAAATTTTATAGCATTTTACATTTATAATTATTATCATAAACTATTTTACACACAGTGTATCACTGGTCCAGTAAACACCATTTTATCTTATTTTGATGAAAAAAAAAATATTTGGAAAAATAATTTGAAAGTTACTGGACATGACCGCAACATTCTTGACACTAAAGGGGGTTTCTGACTGTTTTGCCCAATCACAGCCCATCTTATCTAGTCGAGTGAGTTTCTCTTGCGGTGTCGGAATTTTCGTAAATGAAATAATCCATTGTGCGGTTTGTTTCCCTTAAAGTAGCTGCATATTGAGATTTCCTCCTTGATAACCGAGCTGAAGGTAGACCATGATATCGCGACCAATGCTCAATGGTTGAAACTACATTCGAAAAGTCAGTGATATTAGAGATGGACTGCAGTTATTAGAAAAGAAGCACACAGAGAATTCAGGAACTAACAACTGAGGGAAGGGCATCGCAAAGGCCTCAAGTTGTGGTTGCAGAGCGGGTGTACTGGCCTAGCCTTCTGCAGCAATGTTGATCCGAGATCTGTTATGAATGTGCAAGCCTCCCAAAAGGATTAAGATCCGGGGAGCTTGGAGGTCTAGCAATGATGCCACTTCATCTATTAAATCCTTTTGTGTCCTCATTTGAATCTTAATAGTGGCGTATCTTATTGTGACATATTTCCTCTACTCATTTGGAATATTTTCTCTATTCGTTGCGACACATTTCCTTTACTCATTTGATGTCATTCTTTCAGAATCGTTTACCACGGCGCTTTATTTCGCTTACGTTTTCTATCATTGAAATTGTTTTAAAATGACACAGTGAAAAAGAAATGCTTTTATGTGAGTTCATAATTACATATTTAATTTAATATGTAAATTCCCTTTACATGAATTATTTCATTTATTTTAATCGCCAAACTTAATAATAATCTCATATCTCACTTTGAATGGTATGATACACAATGTTTCCCTTATCCTTAGTTAGTTGTATTGATTTATCAGGACTATTTCCTTAAAATTTATGTTCAGGTTGTGTTTTCAAATAAACTATTCCTTTAAAGCATAATAAATTATTTAATTTTTGGTATTACTGTAGCGATAAGTTTAATACACGTGACTCCATTTGATCCCCCAAAACGCTTTCTTACCAAATAAATATCCTCAAAAATACCGATAATGACTTCTCGCTCCTTTTTTCCCCATCTCACTTCAAGTTCATTATTGATTTGATTTCTCACACGTCGTGGAACTTGATTGGGGTTTAAGAAGAAAGTGAATGTTCTTAGAAATGATCTTGTCGGCAGAAAAGAATTCTTAAATACGTTATTAATCACTCTATTATGTATATAAAGCGAGTTTCACTTTTTTTCTATCAATCTCATTGCTGTTATTCAAAGATACCGTAACACTAAAATTTATTTTGATAGATGTAACTTGAATAGTTGATGTAAATAACTTATTTAAGAATGTCTAGTGTGTGTAAAAATGTCTTGTGTAAATCCTAAATAATTTCAATAATGTAGGAAAAATATAAGATTTATATTTTATATAAATTTTTACTATGCATCATGTTTTGAAAATTTTGTTTTGAATTTTCATTGTGCTGTATTTGTAAAAGGTCTTCATATTAAGTGAAGAAATGTAATTGTATTATTTATCACCGTTAATTTTTTATTGAATAGATTGCAAAATAAAATTTATATTATACGTATTTATGTATAAAATCGAGAAGCTTCTTCAAAGTATCGTTTTAAAAAAACAATATCAATAATTTCATTTAAAGATTATTATTAAAGTTTGTTTTATATAAGAAAAGTGTTAAAGGTATTATTTATAAAAATGCATATGGAAATTGCTTATTGTATCCCGAGCACTATTGTTAACAATTTGTTTCTTGAATATGAAAAAAATGTCACATAAAGTTTACAAAAACTTTTGTATAATGTAATTAGTATTCAAAATAGATTCTATTTTAATACTTATTTTATAAAATGTTCATTATTCTTTAAGTTTTCTTCATAAAAATTGTAATTTTCTAAATTGCAAAAATATAAAAGTCTTCCTTTCTTTATGTATACAATAAATAACATTTTTATTTATGGTTTAACACTTGATCAAAATACTGAACACATTTGATATTATGTAATTTAAATTCTTCTATTTGTACTGACTTGAAATGTGTAGGAGAATTTCATAAATTGGTTTATAATATAAAACACAATTTTTCCACACCAGTGCGTATTATAATTTTAATATTTTGAAATCTTCTAAAAAATGGTAATTTCATATGTAATTTTTATGTTTCAATTGCAATTAATTAAAATTACATTCCAAATATTTGGAACATACAGAAAAATGAATACTCATGAGGGTTGTCATTGGTAGATATTTTCATTGGAAAGAACCTGAAACATGTTATATAAAAATCCAATTTGTGAGCTACAAGAAATGAAAAAAGTGAAATGAGATGATTTTTGTTTTAAAAAGTGAGTTTATTTTCGGAACGGGGCTCAATGAAATGAAGCGAGACTTTTGAAGTGAGCTTATTTCTGAAAAGTGAGAAAAATAACGCATTTCTCGTATTTAGAAACAAATGATGACAAAATTTCACTTTTATAGTGCCCTTAAAAAGTGTAGAATGATGGATCCCGTGAGAGGTCTTGAGTTCATGTCCTCCGCCAATCGATAAGAAACAACAAAACATGCGGAAAGATAAACAGTCCAAGTTCTGCAGAGAGTCGGAAATAATGGATGTATGGACTACTGACGGAGTGTAGATGGAAATCCCCAGGACTATCGTCGTCTTTCTATTAATTTTGATGAACAAGGGGCATAAGTTATCAGTGTGTATCGGATAAATTTAAGAGGCAAAAATAAATTGAGTTAAAAAGGAAAAAGCAGATCTCGATAAGGTATTTCCGTATCGAATTGAATTTGAATTCTCTTAAAATATTCAGTATCGTTTGCAATCCAGTCAATTGAGGAATGAAAGTAAGGTTGATACAAAAATTACAATAAGCTTTTGGTGTACATCTTCTTAATTTATTAAATGATTTCAATCTTTTTTTAAGTTATTAAATTTTTACTGAAAATTTCTAATAACTATTATGTTTCAACGTAAGCTGTATCGCTTTTCAAAGTTGTCATTTCGTTTTTAGACAATTTTTTCTTTGTTTCTTTAAGGACATATTTGATATATGAAAGCAATAATTAATATTTCTTATATCCACACAAATGGGATACTTTATTTATTAATTTCTAGTCATAATTTATTTAATGATAACTAAAAGAATTTATTGTTTAATCGATAAAAGTTTATGTTCTGTCAACTTACGAATTAAAAATTGTAAATTATGTATCCTTAATATTTTAGAAAAACGCTCTAAAAGTAGAAATTTTTTTAATTGTTAAATTTTGATTTTATCAGTATTTCGAACTGTAATTTTTCATTTTATGTGTAATTTTATTTCTACTAAAAATTAATTCAACCATAAATAAAAAATGATATTCTATCAAAATGTAATATTTAATTCTTTTTTACTTGGTACTGTATTTGAATTTGGTCTATTAAGCACCATGTATCATACGAGCGGTGAGCATTTTATCAAAATCGTATTTGACAACTAGGTTCATATGATTACGTGTGCATTCGTTGTTGAGCTGCAGTGGTATAGCAGCTGCACTCCACTTCCCGTCCAGATCGAGAAAATGAAGCATAATTTGTTGTGGACGTGGAGGGTGATCATTGCTGGGCTCCTAGAGTTACTTTTGTTGGGAACGTGTCCACCTTAATTAGGAATATCCACGCTTGTGTGTCGTGGATGTGGAGAGGAGGGTACCAGCTTAGGTGTGATCTCCTCACTTGAATGTAGTTCAAAATAACGAGGCACTTAGTGATGGGTGAGCAATCCAAATCCTTGAGGTATAGTCCGGGACTCGTCTATATTTTTATGTTTGTATCGTATTTTTATGATTGTATATTTTTATGTCGTTCACATAAGCAATGTAGATGGAATGACGATAACTATATAGTTGACATTAAATTAGAATTTACTGATAAGTAGGTTACAGTAACAAAATGACTGAGTGTATATTGAATTGAAATAAACCGATATACTTTTTCAATTCAGTTTCGTTTTCAAATCAGGTAGGTCTATATTTGTACAAATATTAATTATATAATGGTTACTTAGTAAAAAAAAGAATAAAACCTGAAATGCCATAACTATTGTATTTTTTATTGTGACCTAAATATAACAAATTAATGGAGTACAGACATTCTATCAATTACAGAATAACACAAAATTTTGAAGTTAAATTAATATATAAACCAATATTATATAATACTTATGATAACAAACGTTAAATTATAAGTAACATTATAACTGAATGTTAAAATTTCACAAATCTCTTACTGACTGGTGTACCGGACACAAGACCTCATTTTTGCAAAACTGGTGATAACACCGAGTTCTCTCCGGTGTTTTGTCAGACTACGTAAAATACTGTAACAGCGGGAGCGGATTTTTACTCTTTCTTGCTGTGTGCAGCAAGATTTTCCAGCCCTGCGAACTGAATGTTTGAATTATTTTGTTCATCCATTTGCTCCACAACTGCTCTATTCACATTATTTATCGCCTCTTCTGAATTATGTGAGGAGATGGAAAAATACCTCTGGTAACGTGTTTCACGTTGTTATCTTGCCACCGGATGTCTATTAAAATGTGTGAATAAGTTTTATCAACGTCTTCCACAGTGTTGTCGTAGTCGTTCTTTCCTCCAACGTAATCATTTTTGCAATTTGGAATCATGCGAACATATTTTTAATCGTGTCAATTTTCCATGACGAGAAGCCAAAACATAAATAGGTTTTGTTTATCTAGTTTATATTACCTGTGGAAGTCTCACCCACTTGTTGCAGCCAGACGGTCAGCTGTGGAGTGGGGATGAGCGAGCGCTCCCATCACTTTACCAGGCACACCAAGAATCTCAATATGAGGCTGTCCAGCTTTGAGCCTTTCCTGTGAAAGTAAGACTGGAAAGGCTTATTTCCCACCCAGGCTTATTTCGCATAACATAAATGTCACTGTGGTAAGGATGTTAGTCTTACACCGCATTAAGAACGTAAAGCTCAGCACTTTCTCATATTTCTAACTGAAATCTTAACGAAGAATTCATGATATTACTGTTGTTTGCATTTAATTTTAGATCAATAATAAATTATATTTTACTGATTTATTTGCATATCGAAAAGGTAAATTATATCCACCGAGGTCTGTTGAAATCATTTGAACTTTTCCAAAGTAAAATATGCATGCGGCTGATAAAACAGCTCGTTCATTAACAGGATTATTATATGCGCTATGGATTACATTTGACATTTCCTTATAGTAGCTAATTATAGCTGACTTGGCACCCTCTTTATTGTAAAAATGGGAAATTATGATTCAATGCATGGTTTTAAACGAAGTAATCGTAGCCATGTCAATTTGATTAAACTGATCGCAAAATTCACAAAGCTATTATTACATTTCAATTCACTGTAGAGAAGGAAAGTTTGAGCGGCATGAACGTAATTTTTCTTATGATATAATTTAATTCTAGTTAAAAATGTATTACGTAAAGAAACTTAAAACAGTATCTGCCCCCCCCTTCCACTACCCTCTTTTTATACCAATGAGTGAAACGAATATGTAAATGAAAGAGTGCAAATTTTTACATTTAAAAATAGTAATTTTGACTGCCACATTTCGAAAGAAGAAATGAAGCGGTCCATTTATCTGAATAACGATGTGCACCAAAATAGAAAGGATAGACGCTACAATCGAAGCCGAGGAAGCAGAAGTGCGCGGACTTCTTTGGCTCACTTCCGCGCGCTCAACAAAATGGACGCTCTGTTTGCAGAAACCAATCGTTTTGAAGCTTCACAGACTCTCTGTTGCGGAAATAAATCATGTATCAACTGTGTGGAAAAGAATTACTAGTGGATCGGAAGAAAAACTGATCCCTCATGTACCTTATTATTTGTAAATTTGTACGAAAATTAATTTCGTGTGAGTTGGTTAAATAGGCTGTGTTCGTGTATCGTAAAATTCATGTGCCAGGCAATTATTCCGTCTGATTCGCAGGCAGAAATTAAAAATGCAGTACTCATCATTTGTTGTTTAATGTATCATTCACCAGTATCAAACCAGTAACCTTCCACTCCAAAATACCGAATCCCAATGATAAGCATGTAAATACATTTCTATAGATTGTAATATTAATTTGCATTGATGTAACAACATGATGTTTTAGACACATTTACATTCCGACAAATTTAATCAGTTCATTCAAAATAAAATGAGGTTAATTTCTTAAATTAGAGCTTATTGAATTTTGGATGACATTAGTAAAAAATTCAATAATTTGACTTAGTTAAAATATTTCAAATATTACAAATATAAAAGAGAATTTGTTGTCTTATATGTAGGAATGTTTATTGTTTATGTATGTAAGAATGTTTATGTCTTATATGTAGGAATGTTTACCGTGTCTGTAAGCAGTAAATAAGAAAATTTTATTAATTATTAAAAATTTGTTATTATTATAAGTATTAAATTTCCAGAAATGGTGCTTTTTTTCAAGGCACTGAGTGGATATTCCCTGATTTACATCCAGATATTGCTGACGAACGGTGTCTTCTCTCCATGCAAATCTGCAGCAGTAACCAAGGGAGCTTTCCTCCATTGCATATTCTATTATCTGTGAAATTTCCTGTGCGAAGAAGAAATAGAATCACAAAAAAAGTTTACAGCAGTTATCGTTTCCTTTCTTTTTTACCACACAGTATCAAGTATAGATACGAAGTATGGTGAACTGTTTTATGAGAAAATTTAATAACATTATGTCACATGACTCACGTTTCCTGTTTTAGAATTTCAATACGCAAAATGTCCGTCATTCCAAATGAGTGATCTTTTCCCTCCGTTCTATTTTGTTGCCATAGACAACAATGTTTCTCGCTTACTCGTGTTTTCATTCAAACAGAATTCTAGATAATCCGTCCTTTAACGAAGTGGGGCTGATCACAAATAGATTTTATTTGATCGATGCTTCCAAAAATTCTAGAAAAGAAATTCGTTTCAATGTATTCTGTTGGAATAGAATTTAAAAAAAAAAAAAAAATTCTAAATTTTAACAAAATAAATTTCTTGAAAAATATTTAAAATATGTCAAGTTTAGGAAAGAAAACGTAATAAAAAATTCTCTCAATAATTCAACAACGAAAACAAAAAGAAATAGTTTGCGTATGAAAATATACTGATGGAACTTTAAGAATATTCATGAAAAAGTTATTTATGCATTTAACATTTTAATGATATACAAAATAGGATAATTTTCCTGTAATTAAATTATATTTACATCAAAGCAGGACACACTTTTTATTATAAACAATGAAATATCATTTTAAAAAGCTGAATAGTTTTTTATAATAAATTTATTTATTTTTTCTTTTTCATCGTTAATAAACTACCTTTGGTTATTAAAATAATTTTTTCCATGTGACTTTTTAAATTTATAAAATAAGTAAACGTGATGTTAAAAGTTATACTAGTTACATGCAAATTTTAATCAGTACCCTTGCTCAGCTGTCAGATTTCTGGGCGCATTGAATGGCGACTTACCCTTTGCGTGGATGATATTTCACCTTGTTTACTCACCGCAGCCTGAAAGCGAAAAACCTAATGCGTCTTATGTTCCATTCCTATTCATGAAAAAGCATAATGCGGTAAATTAATAAAAAAACTGAAGTTTGTATAAATGTATGAATAAAATTTATAGTATATTAAAAGATGTAGATCAAAGCATTCTGCAAAAACAACTAAAGCAGTGAAATCAAATCTGGCGTAAAATGGAATAAAGTTAAATGAACGATGTATATTTCATGTGTGTGTGATTTGTAAAGAAATTTAGGAATTTCCCAGTAAGTTTGCATTATCTAAACAAGAAAACAAAATGCTAAGCCTATAATTTTTGAGGGAAATAATTTTTTCTAGCAAATATAACTTATTACCTCTCTGCCTTAAACCTCAGATTCTAAGGAAGAATTCATATTAGTGTCAGATAGGGTGGAAATTATGTGCATGAATTTTCGAAACTAACATTTAGACATTCCTTAGAAAATAACGTGTTGTTCCTAGTCGTCTTGTTGTCAGTTATTTGCGATAATTTCATTTCAATTCGAATCCTTCCCATGTATTGGTAGGATGCATTTTATCTAATCAGAATTTTGTTTTATCGACTTTTCTTAAGAAAAGGTGACCACAATGTGCAGATCCTCATTCTTAGTAGAAATTTTCTCATTGCATTTCTTCATCTCGTTGTATATTTATCTTTCTTTCAATAGTTTACGAATGACAAGTTTTTACTGTTTGTAGATTGCATTTTATCCAACTATAGCTTCTATTTTAACTTTAAAATAGATATTTTTTATTATTATAATGAATAAAATAAGCGTATTAGAAGAGGTTTATTTAATCAGAGTTTCTATTTAGAGATTTTCTATAAGAAAAGTTGCCGAGTACTTCTTCTTATTTGAGCTTTCCTCATTGTACCAAATACAGTTTTGTCCTTTTGAGCAAGCTTTCCATTCGATTTGTTTATTTATCCTGTAAAAGCTTTCATTTAAACAATTGCTGATGTACAATTTTTCATTCCTCATAGACCTTTTCTCATTGTAGCAGGCTACATTAAGTTGTTATTTTCAGCAAGTCACGTAAAGCCTATTTTCTCTGTTCTTTAATTGCAGTTTATAATGTCAGGGATTCCATTCAAAGATATCTTCCATAGAAAAATTTGCCTCTGTGCAGTTCTTCTCATTTGTAATTAACCTTTCCTCTTTTCACATCGGATGCAGCTGAATTTTTTAGCAAATCATGGTAAAGTTTATCTAGCGGTAGGTTGCCGTTTATCTAATCGGAGTTTCTATATAAACATTTTTTTTAAAGAAAATACAGGCAGTACACGATTTATTTTCTTAATTCATCTTTCTCGTTGCGTCAAATATGATTGCATTTTCTATCAGCAAATCATATAAACCCTTTATTTTTATAAGTAACGGGCAAGCTATCTAATCAGAGCTTTTGCTTAAACTTTTCGTTAAGTTAATATTTCATAACAGATTTTCTTTTCCCCAAATCACGGGAAGCCTTCGTATCTAGTTGTAGGATTCAGTTTATACAGTCAAAACTTCTAAGTACAGATTTCTTTATAAAAAAAGCTACCAATCTACACTTCATTCCTGATGGACCTTTTTTTAAAGCATCTAATATTATTTAGTTTTCTTTCAGTAAATCACGTTAAGCATTTTTCCCTGTTAGTGATTTGCAGTTTATCCAATCAGGGCTTTTATTTTAACTTTTCTTTATAAAAGAAGGGAAGTAAATTATGGTTCGTTATTAAAAGAGCTTTTTCCAATGCATTGAAAATTATTTAGTTTTCTTCCTGCAAATCTCATTAAGTTTTTTTTTCTGTGGCAATGCATATTATGTTCCATTCTTGATAGAGATTTCTTCAATGCATTGAAAATTATTTAGTCTCTTTCGGGAAAATTTTTAAGCTTTTTTATGTTGATAGATGTTAGCTTATTCAATGAAATTTTTTTTAAAAATTTCTTTAATGTTATCAATGTACAGTTCTTTCTGAAGAAAGTTCTCCGCATAGAACTGAATATTATTGAATTTTCTTTTAGTGAATCGTGTAAAGACTTAATCTATTGTTCGGATGCAGTTTAGCCAATTCTATTTAAACATTTTGTTTGTAAAGAATCTACCAATAGCACAATGATACAGAATTTTCCTCGGGCTGTCTTTGTTCTTAATATAGCTTGCGTAAAGCTCTGTAACCATTAAGCCTTATTTTCTATTGGCATGTTGCAATTTATCCAACCAGAGCTTCTATTTAAACATTTCTTTATGTCAAAAAAGATACCAATCTACAATTCTCTATTCTTATTAGGGCTCTTATCATTGTATTACATGTTATATCATATCGTGCAAAATCTATTCCCTCTATAGTTATTCTGCAATTCATCGAATCAGAACTTATATTTTTAAGATTCTTAATAACCAAAATTTGCCGTTCTCTATTTTCAGTAGATCTCTCCTCATTGCATCGGACATCCATGAATTTCCTTTCAGTAAATCACGTTTCTGTTAATAGTTTGCATTTTATCTAACTGAAACTTCTATTTAAATATTTTTTTATGTCAAAAAAGATACCAATCTATAATTCTTTATTTTTAATAAATCTTTCACCAGTGCTTCAAATATTATTTAGTTTCTTTTCAACAAATGCGCTTAAGTTATTTTTCCTATTGGTAAATCCAAGCCGTTTTCATCTAAACATTTCTTCGCAAACACACAGGAAAAAGCCGCAAATATACATTTATTGTTCTTAATAGTGCTTTCACTATTCTCTCGAGTGTTTCAGCAAACAACATAGAGTTTCTTTCTCTAATGGTAAGTTAGAGTTTATCCAATCAGAACTTCTGCTTAAATATTTATTGCTAAGAAACAATTGGGTAAAATGTAATGCATAATTTCATAACTCTTAATAGATTTTTTCTTTAAATATTATCAAGTTTGATTCTATTTCCACATTTCTTTTAAGATTGCCAATAATTATTAAAGTATAGGCAATTTACAGTTCTTTATTCTATAGAAATATCCTCATTGTATCAAATGGTATTAAATTTCCTTTTAAGCTGTCACATAAAGCCTTTTTATTTATTGGTTATCCCATATGTGTTTCTGTTTTAAAAAGTTTTATGCGAAAAATTAGCAATGTGCAATTCTTCGTACTTTAATATTGATTGAAAAAATATCCTCTCTCCAGATGCTATTAAACTTAAGTTCAATGCTTGCATTAAAACGTATTTTCTGCCTGACATTTGAGGAAAATCATTGCACTTCTGTGCCAAGCTGAATCGGAGCATTCACTCCATATGCTGCTGGGCGCTTCATATTTCAGTTCTTTCTGTTAATTCTTTTCTTTAGATAGTTTCTCAAATATAAACTTGATGTTGTTAGTTGCTCTCTGTGATATTTTTAGACACTTTTGCTTCATAGTTAACTTTTATATAATGTTTACTCTAAATAAAGTAATTTGTTATTTTAAAAAATTAATTTATATTTGTAAGGAAATGCCTTTCCAATCTGTATGAGTGTTTTCAAAATTACAGAGTTTATGAGTTTTATTCTTACTTATTTCCAGTGCAAATTTAATAGTAAATGAAACATTTTATAAAATAAAATAATTAATTCTTTTCTTTTTAAATTAACTGTTTTTACTATCGAATACTATTATCTGATTATTATTTACCGGTTTTGTCCTATTTAAACTCAAAATTTGACAAAAATAGAATAATTAATGTGTGTTCGTGGTCATGTCTGACATAAAATGTGACCCCAGATTCTGTACAAGCTGGGAATGACTGCTTGCCGAAATCCAAAGCTCCCATTGGACCCAGCCACACCACAAGAAGCACGGACACATTTTCATAGGTACACGTAAACTTTATGGAAAAACTTGCATGTTTCTTTAATAAAAGCATGGCATTATCTTAAGTCAATGTTTTTGGGAAAATAATACTTTGTGAGAAAATAGAATATTTTACGCACTCTCTAATTAGGGGAATCTATCTTGTTTTTATAGAGTATGTATTATAAATTATCAATAAATTTGTGAATATTTTTTTGTTTACTTTGTTTTTGTTTAAAAAATTAAACATTCCAGATAATTGTTAAATATGATTGTAGCAAAGTTTTGTGAACATAAAATTGTTAAAATAAAAATGTTCATGATGCCTTGTTATTCCTAATGATATATGTCTTCCTCACCTCTCTGCAGTTGAAACAAATGAAGAGGAAATGGGCTTTTGATGTATTCGTGAAAATAGCGAAGAAAAAGAGGCTATGGAGTAGTTTTCCATTGCCTCTCAGAACAAGAATAAATGAGCAAATACAGCAGAATAAACTCAGAAAAAAAAATCAAATAAACAACCACGAAGCGAATCTGTGCATCGTAATAATTAAAAAAATGGATGTATTTATGAAACTTTAATGGAGCTATGCTATGAATCAATTAAAATATTGTGCTCAAGACAATGATGTCCTACACTCAGTGATTGTATTTGCGACATGAGAGGTTCCATTCTTTGCAAACAATTCACATCCAACTCTAATCGAGCTAAATATCTGAATGAAACAATGCTCTTTGTGAATTGAACCATTAGCAAACCTGTTGTTTGCGATTGAATTCGCATGTTGAATATCCGACTTGAGTCGCGGGTTAATAGTAAAGGGATTATTTTCCAAACTGTTGCACATTTTTCTTTCTCGTTTTTTTATTATGCTTAGATGCCTGTTTTATTATTGTCAGCTGCTATATTTTCTTTTTATTCCAAAATAACTTTAAAGATTTGGGAGTTATTTCCAATATCACCTGTGTCAAATAGTTAATTTCTTCTTTATTAATTATATTATACTTATTTTGTAAGGATATTTATTTAAGTAAGAAAATAAAATTCAAAGTTTAAATTTTATTTTTTAAAAATTTTTAATACTTTTTTTTTAATTTTTAGCAAAATATAAAGTATTTAAAAAGTGAATATTTGAAGAAAAAATTATATATTTGTTTCTCGAAATTCTTGATAGAAATCAACAATAGAAAGCGTATTTTTAGTTACTTTTTATCTAGGAATTCGAAACGCATGTTCTTTACACAGACGTCAAAATATTTATAACGGTTTTCTATTTAACTATGTTCCTTTCATAAGCAATTAAATGTGTATATAATAAATCGTCATCTTTAAATTACTTTATTTCCGCTTTGCAGGCAGAACTCATTAAATTCATAAATATTAAAAATTTTATCCTGTAGTTTAATCGCGAAAATACTGAAATTACTTTAAATAACGGAAAATACAGCATTAATATTTTAAAATATTACATACTTTAGTAAATTTGTTTTAGGCCGTTTTATTTTTCTGAAGTGAATGAATTGCTTAAATGTATTCCATTAAAAATTGCAAATAAATTTAATTTCAAATTAGAAAATCGAAATTATTAAGCAGTTTTACATAGTAAAGAGAACAAAAATTTATTTCTATGAAAATCATGATATCAAATAAGTAAATTATTTTATAAGGATATTACTTTTTTCCGCTAAAAATTCTGAAATTAAGGGGGGGGGGGGAAACTATAGGTATCGCTTAACTTGCAAACACAATGTTATTTGTCGGTTAAATTTTTATCAAGAGATTGCCTTGTCCAGCAGTGGATTTCGTTTCAGAAGCAAATTTGTGTACAACTTTGACATCACCCAGTGGGTGTGTGTATTTTCGAATCTGTTTTCTTTGATTTCAAGATGATGGCAGTTGCAGCAGCCCTAGTATCTGTTTATATATCTAGAAAGAAAGGATGAATCTCCCGTTATTCAACAACGGCTGGGATTGAGCCCAGTTTTTTTTTTTTTCTTTCCGACTGTTGTTTACACGTTTTCCTTATTTTCCAGTTCTTGTGGACAAAGTAAGAAAAAGTAATGGTAATTTTATACCGATTCTACATCATCATTTAGAAGTTAGTTTTCGGCAGTACAGTTACATTTACTGAAAAAATGCGTAGATAACTATAGGAATGAAAGGATAGCTCTTTCCGCTCTGATGCAACTCTCAGTTACATATGGCTATTACAAAAAAAACTGTAAGAGACAAATCTAATGTGTGTCAGATGGTAGAGCTGTTACCAAGAAATACATTTAAGATTTAGGAAAGCTAAAAAAATTAATTTCGTGTAAATCTTTCAACACAATGAATAAATGCAAAATTAATATTTCTAATTAAAATGCGCTATAATAGGCTGTGTGTACTCATAAATGTCTTGACAACATTTATTTTCAATTTCAACAGAATTCTTTATATTTCATATTGCAGTTTTAAGAAGTTGAATTACATGTTGACATTTTACACATTAATTTTATGTGTTTTAGAAGTATACATATATGATAAAAATAATTTATCATAATTAGTTTTGTATATTTATTTTATACTAATGTTATATTGTGTTAACAATCTTTCTAGTGTTGATATTAGCTTATAATAATGATGTACCAATTGTAACTATATTTCTATCATTACTTAAATCGGGAACTTTTAATATCTGTTTGCACAAGTAGTGATTTAAAAAATAAGCTACTTTTTAATATTTCGACGTAATCTTAGTATTCAACTATGTAAATAAAAGCTTTTAATCGAAAGATATTATATTCAAAGATATTATTTATTTGAATAAAAATGAGAAATTTCAAAGCGGTAGCTTTCAAGATGGCATTGTTTATTCCAAAATATGAGTACTAAGGTGAATCCTCTGGCACGATGTCGAAATATTTATGGGCACTCGTGTTTCGCTTATGAAATATGTTCAAATATTTAAAATTCTCTGGAGAACCTCGTAAATTTAATAGATCACCTGCACCTAGTGAAATAATTTTGATTTACGAAGATTTTCTGATAAATCTAAATTTTTTTCTTTAAAAAAGAGCGCTTTCTAGACATGTGAAGAAAATTTATTACTTTTATGATCTGCGATAGGTACCCATTCTAAGAAATATTTAAATAGCACTCTGGAAAAACACCTTTTATGCTCTGGTAGTGATTCTAAAATTAGATAATGCGAAAGAAAATCCAAGTCTTTCGATAAAAGGGAATAATTATTAATAAAGAGTTATTTTCATGAAAAATAATTGATAAAACGAATGATAGTGAGATATTGGTCGAGAAGCAAGTTCTGCAGTTATTTCATAATGGCTACTCTCAACGCAGTTTTCCTTCCAAGGGAATCACTAGAAAAAGCAATTATTTATTTCAAATTCTGTTCTGAAATTAATATTATTCATGAAACTTTGTGATGGAGGTTATTATTTCTCTAATTGAAAATATTGGAGCTCTTTAATATTGAACATTATTTAATTTACAGTCATAAATTCATCACAATTCATCTCAAAGATAAATATACTATGAGTTATAATTTTATGCTCTGGAAATAGTTTTCTTTATAAACTATTCAGTTTCATTTCTTTCCACTTATATTCGAATAAAAAAAGAATGATTTTTTTCAATGCACACTTTTTTCTAAAAATAGTAGAAAATTTCGTAAGAGAAATTCCATGCAACATAAACATTTTTTTTTACTTTCTGAAGCTTTCAAATGATTAGATTTTATTATATATATATATATATATATATATATACCGGGTGAGCCAAAAGTTCGATACAATTTTAAAAATTCATAAAAAAAGAAGAAAGTAAGATAAAGAAGTGCGGTTTGCAAGAAAGGGCTCACAAGGTAGTCGGATTTTTTTTTTTTTCAGAAAAAAAAAGTTTTAGTTAAAAAAGTCGCGTATAGATGTACGAAACACAATGAAAAGGACAACAGTTTGCTCCATTCATTTATTCTGATAATAACAGTTGTTCAATATGACTTACAGTACATTGTACGACACAACTAACGCGACTCGAAACGCCCGTTACATCTGAATGCTATATGTCGGAATGAATTGCAGAAACCTCACGACAGATGGAATCTTTGAGTTTGGCCAATGTTGAAAGAGATGAACGGTACACACGTGATTTCAAATAGCCCCACAACCAGAAGTCGACCGGAGTGAGGTCGAGTGATCGTGGAGGCCATGCGATCTTGCAACCTCGACTGATCAGCCTCTCTTCACCAAAGGTACTCAAAAGGAATCATTTTACTGTATTCGCATAATGTGGTGGTGCGCCATCCTGCATAAAGTTTATTACAGATAACACACCTCTTTGATTTAATGCGGACACGACTTTGTCACGCAAAAGAGTGAGGTAACGCTTAGCGGTTACTGTGCACGTTTTCCAGCCCAATCTGGGACATGGTTCTTCAAAGTAAGGTCTGACAATGAAAGATGAGGTGAAGCCACACCAGACTGTCAACTTGGCTGGATGCAGAGATTTCGTTATGTATTCACGAGGATTAGATGTTGCCCATATACGAGTGTTATGAGAGTTGACATCCCCGTGTAGTGTGAAGTGCGCCTCATCCGTCCAGAAAACGTTGAACAACCACTGAGGGTCGTTTTCGATAATTGCCATAGCCCACTCGGAAAATGATTCCCGCATTGCTTTGTCTACCGGTTGTAACTCCTGCAGTGACTGCAGTTTGTAGGGATAGAGATGCAATATCCCGTGGAGGATACGTCGAATCGATGATTGAGGCACATCCAATATTCTTCCAGCTTCGCGAGCACTGCCACTCCCAATGGACGATTCCGCCGCTAAATAATTCATTGTGGTTTCCACCGCAGTAATTCGGCTCTCCGCCAACGAGGGTCTTCCACTGCATGGCCGATCCTCCAAAGAGCCAGTTTCCTCGAACCTCTTGACAAGCTTGACTATTCCAGGACACGATATGGGGCCTTTCTTCGCCTTCAGTCCTTTCGCCTTGCGAAATTTTCGCAACGCAATAGTTGCTGACTCTCCGTTCAAGTAGAACAACTTCACCAACAACGCTCGATCGGGTAATGATAACATTCTGAAAGCGAATGAGAAATTCTCGAGTATCACGGCCTTTTATCGCACGATTAATTTGCATAATTCTGCTGAATCTCTCGATGTTAGCGCCATCTGTAGGTGACTTTTTTAACTAAAACTTTTTTTGCTAAAAAAAATCCAACTACCTTGTGAGTCCTTTCTTGCAAATTGCACTTCTTTATCTCACTTTCTTCTTTTTTTATGAATTTTTAAAATTGTAACGAACTTTTGGCTCACCCGGTATATATATATATATATAATAAATATATATATATAATATATATATATATATGTATATATATATATATAATATATATATATATATATATATATATATATATATATATATATATATATATATATATATATATATATATATATATATATATATATATATAATATAATTATAAAGCAAAAAATATATACATATAGCAAAAAATATAAATAGCAAAAAACACTCTTTGGGGGAATTGCTCGAAGATCTTTAGACATTTGTCCTTCGAGCATGTCAGAAAAGAGTGTTCTTTCTTTTAGCATAGCTGGCCATCTCCCTCCTGATGAAGACGTGGCCCTATGTATTCTTCTTTTCATCTGTTTCATATATTTCAGTGCTTTTCCATATTTTTCATGTTTTATTTAATTTATATTTCACTGTTTTTCCAATTTCATATTTTTCATATTTTATCTTATATATATATATAATATATATATATATAATATATATATATATATATTATATATATATATATATATATATATATATATATATATATATATATATATATATATATATATATTGTATTCTAAATCTTTGTTAGTTAAATTTAATCTAGTGTCATTCCAGACTCTAGATAAGACTTGGAAAAATTAGCTTTTTATTCATTAATTAGAGACTAAGAATAATTTTGGTAATTTTTAGTTATAATTATTCTGAGAGAAAATATACTCAGTGACTGAAAGCTTACTTTATTAGCGGGGTTCGCTTACTTGCTAATAAAGTAGCTGATTGGAGTATATCACACTTGACAGCAGCAGACTTTCGTCAAGAATAATTTTCATATGTTGAAGGTCAAGCTCAGTTACAGCAAAGGAAGAATGATAAAGATAAATACTCCAGTTATAGTAAATCTGAAAGCTTCATGTGCGAAGATTTCAGTGAGCCAACTTCACTCATTTAAAAAGGAAATATGAATAGGATCCATTTTGTTTAAATAAGGTAGATGATTTTGAATTTTTTCCAATTACAAAACATAACGTGAATAAAGTGATTAAAATGATAAATTTAATTTTTGTAAAAATTTTGACTGTTAATTGAGAAAAAGAACCACTTATTGATAGAGATAATTGTACAATAATCGCGTTATAACTATTTAAGAAGTAAATAATGTTAAAAATGAGTGATTCATGTTTATTTTATGCCAATTTTTATTTTATGAGCATTTCAAAAACAAATCTTGTCTTTATAGATAATTCTAACAAAAATTAATTTTTATAGAATTTCTATAAACGTCGTAGTTTAACGTTATTACGGAATTGAACTGGCTATTCTATGTATTTAATTAAACATATTTGGGAGAGAGTATTATATATTGTTTAAAAAAGTGATTCGTGTCATTGATTGGAAAAAAGAAACGTTGAAATAGTGTTTATTTAAAAATGCTTATAGCAGCCAGAAATTGGAGGTAATCCAACAGTTTTCCCGACAAAGAAGTGAAATTATAAAGGGACTAAAAAATTTGGAATTTATCTATTTGTACAAGATATCAAAACTCTCAACTGCCAAAATTGACGGCTGGTGTTTCCGGTTATTGAAAAGCGGGGTACGAACTTAAAATAAAAATTGAGAAATGAATGATTTGTGACACAGTTTAATTAACTGAATTCATTATTTGCCGAATTTAACGAATTTATTTAAATCAGAACTAAAAGCGCAATATCGGTGCTTATTGCAAAACATATTTTCCGTACCAACAGAACTTGGGGAAAAAAAAGAATGTTCTCACTTTCTGAATCTTTGGAGCTGGCCTCATGGAGATGAATATTTATGAGCAGCCGCAGTGTCTGTTGGTCTGCTCATAAATATGCTTAACCCTTTTTTCTGCAGTTCCCAAGCATAGGCGGATCCGTAGTCAGCACTCGGACCCTGCAATCAATATATTTTGGTTATGAAAAGAGATTCTAATTTTTTATATTCAGAATTATACTTAATCATGTATAAGTTGTTGATTTAGAATTATTTAAAAAGTGAAGGATTGGCAATAAATCGCATATATCCTGTTCCTGCCGACATTGATTTTATTTGAAATGACTTTGACGAGAAACGACGGCTCGATATAAAACATCGGATTGCTGGGAAGAGAATAAAATCATAGAACTACACTTGATTTAGATCGCAACGGTTGTTTTGGCTTCATACGTTAGCGTTGAAAGGCTTAAAATTTATTCTCCGAGACGGTCGAAGTCTTCTCAGGGAAATGACGATGAAATATATTTTAATCATGAGAGGGAATATTCATATGTTAAGTAAATAAATAAACGTTTTTACATAATTATTGCTAAGTCAAGTGCACCATGGGAGCGGCAAATGTTGACATCGTCATGCTGTCTGTCGATTCGATGATGGCAAACAACGCCTCACCCCGCTTTCATCTGGTTAATGGCGCCAATTCACATGGAGTACCAATCAAAAAAGAATAAAATCAACCTAATTTTAGTAGAATTAAATTTTTAATACAAATAAGAATAATCATAACTAATTCATACGAAACTGAACCTGTATATCTTATTTTAGTTGAACTGGAACGAAAAAAGTAACGGTTCGAAGCCGTGCTTTCAAACAACAGTATGCCTTAAAAATACTCTGGGAAACCAAAAATGATGACGGAAATTTCAAGAAGGATCACGAACTGTTCAAAAACTATAGAACTGGCCACATTTTCCGTTTAACGGCAGACAAAATTTTATTAGTGGGAATATGTTGGTTGAGCAAAAGAAATTACATCCTAGTCATGTTTTTAAGCAAAGCAGAGCTTATGATTTATCTTCCAATTATAGGACATTATTTCCGACAGCAGAGTTTATTTTAAAAGCTTGAGAATCGGAGGAATTCATAGAGTAATTGAGCAGATTTAAATCGGGATGTTTTTTTAAATTATTTTGATGGATGGGGAAATTGCTTAAGAAACAATCGAGTAACCGAAATTGCGCGAGAACCCAGACATCAGAAAGGGAAATTTTAAAATATTACGATTTTAAGAAACAGAAAGAAAATTGAAAATAATCTGCAGGAAAAATATTATTTTTTCTCAGATCGAGAAAGAAACCGTTGATGTTTGTGGTCAACATGTGGTTGTAGAATTTCTTGTGATATCCTAATGAAAATCACAAAAAACTTGGATTTCTCCGGTATTGAAATATCATTTAAATTAACTGAACATATATTAAAAACATTACTATTTAAATATTTTAAAACATATATTACTATTTAAATAAATTATTTTAAAACATATTACTATTTAAATAAATTATTTTAAAACATATTACTATTTAAATAAATTATTTTAAAACATATTACTATTTAAATAAATTATTTTAAAAAATATTACTATTTAAATAAATTATTCTAAAACATATTAATTTACGATATTAAATTAGAATACAGTAACATTTAAACAATGTTGAGTTACGCAATTTCTGAAAATGCATTCATTCAGTTTTCTGATGCACTCATAATGAAATTTAATGATTTCACCTCAGGCCGAAATGCAGAGCGGGCAGCCAAATGCGTAGTTCCCTGACGTTCAGTTTGACAGTTGGTGGGTTCGAATCTCAACTCTGACTTGGATCTTTACAGTAGTTCGAAAACCACTTTAAACTGTAAATTATCGCCTAACAAGCTCTCGCATGTCACAAAGGACTGTAAAGCAAACAAGAAGAGTTCAGCTGTGGATAAGTCAAAGATCAGCCAAAGGAATCAAAAGGTGCTTCAGTCGATTGTTTTTATTAGCGCATATTTAAGCAGCTCTTCGAGTAAGTTCTAAGGTTCGAACCTGAAGAAACTAAGCTTCGTCATTACCAAGAATTGCTTAACGCATCACACACACACACTTTGGGCTGGAAGACGATGACGTCGTATCCGTTCTAAAAGAGTGATCCCAGCACATGGCAACAGTTAATATGTGTTCAGAAAACTGTTATCCAAGTTGAAAATAAAATAAGAACCTAATCCGCCCTCCTCAGTACCAGCAATGCAAATTCATGCCCAACTTCATATTACGTGTGGAGGAACATAAATTCGAGGAAATAACTATATCACATTTCATATATTAATGACCTCTTATTAATAATAAGTATGACTTTTCAGTAATTATATTCTTATTTGATTTTGACGCTGTGTTTTCCACTGTGTAACGGGCTGAGGCATTTTAATGTCCACAGCAGGGGAGGACTTTGAATCGGTATTGTCCACGTGTCTCAAGGCTGAAAACGAAGAAAACTCCCACCAGACGCATATGAAGAAGTGAGAAGCATAGAATCCACAGCAGCTGTTATTGAAGCCGGGACCTTATGTTCCGAAAAGCCACTGGACCTCAATAAGCCAAGTAATATTAACTTGAAATGTTTATTTTCACATGGGTTTGTCGATCAGTCTCTGCACTCAAAGGCTCTAAAATAAAATCTCATTTAATGGAAACGCTAAATTCAGTTCCAAGGATATGACTCGGTTCATTTGCTAAAAATTTACGCATATTCTATTTAGAAAGATGGCATTTAGTAAACGAATAAGAGGAGCAGTTCCCTTAACATTCAAAAATATTTCGCTGCTGAAAGTTTGTAGTTTACTCTTTGTTACTGTATTTTATATGTTTATTTTGTTAAAAAGATGCATTCACTTAAAGTAACCCATCACCATACTTTTTCAATATACTATATTTACATTATGATGCATTAATTAATGTTATAATATGAATGCCATTTATTAACTTTTATAGAATCATGATAGATTTCGATAATAAGATGCTGAAGATTTTTCTTATCGATAATAAGATAAATCTTGAGAAAGTTCCGCCACTTAAAATTCAATGTTGATAACTTCTATTCATAGTCACTAGTTGCTATCTTTGTCACCTCAAGCGTGCAACAAGTGGTGGACACCGCTACTTGTAGATTTGCCAGTGGTCATACTAGAAGTCTCAGTTTCAGGGGGCAAATTAAGCTATTCCCAACCTGTAGGAAGTGCAATTCCAGCGAGGCTAGTCCTCAGCACCTACTTGATTGCCTGGATTTCACTATGGAAGAGTTTCTTGAGAGACCTCTCCTTTTTTTCGATTTTTTGAAAATTTACTGCCGCATGGAACTGATATATCAGATGGGATCAGTAACAACAGCAATGCACACAAGTGGTTGACACAAACTTAAATATCTTATCAACGATAGCTAGAAAAGGGCAAGAATCTCCACAAAGAATCTGAATCCTTTGGAATCTTATAATAAAGTATAAAAAGGATAGGAATAAAAACAATGTATTTCATAACATTTCTTTTATGCTAAAAATATCTGTGAAAGAATCTCTATTTTCTTTTCACCTGATTTATACAAGTCACGATATTGCATCATAAGGTTGTGGGTTCGAACCCAACTACCATTATGCCTCGGGAGATGTCTGCTGCACTTCTGCGTTTGTCGGGGAGATGAGTACTTGGGTGTTTTCCAGTCTGGGACCCGTGAGCGAAGTCCACTATCTTCGACGAGTGAACGCTTTCCCATCAAGGCGCGGCTTTCTCTGTCAGGGAAGGGTGTACTCTCGCACGCACACTGGACACAAATAGAAACACTCATCAAAACTTGTGAAAAAAATTTATTTTAAATTTTCCTTCACACAATGACTGAAAGTGGGAAATGACTCTGAAAACATTTAGCTTGACATTTTTGCAATATCATAAAACAATTAAGTACAGTAGAACTCCAATTACCAAATCAGTTGGGACCGAACCCCATTCCGATAATAAAATATTTGGGTAATTGAATTTTTTGGAAAATAGGGTCTATGTTAAATGATTATTGTTAGAGGGGTAAAAAACGAAATGTTGAAAAAAACAATGCATTTTTAAGGAAAAATAACTTTTGCTTCATTAAATATAAAGGCAACTCATTTACATGTTAAGAGACACACACACGTGTGTGCTACATTAATACAATGTACATGTAAGTGCTGTAAATGAGTCATTGCTCAGTCCAAGTTAACTGTTCCACTGCGGGTTCGCTTGGCTGTGAAACCTTGCGTGTGGTCCCATTCGGTCTGATGCTCCTCCATCCACCACAAAAATGTTTCTTTATCTCCTGTCTTGGACCTGAAGGGCATCTTCTTAATCAACACTTTTAATAGGTTTACCATCATTTGTAATTTAAGGTCTCAGTCATAATCCATTGTCCCGTATATTTAACACTAACTTCTGAACGTCCATGAATTCTCAAAAGAATGTTTTGAATTCATCAAGTGACATTCTCCCTTTTCTTTTCTTGAGCTTTTTTTTCTTTTTCTCATTTTGCTTCTTTTCTTCAATCTGACTTATTTTTCTGAAACTCTGAAAGAGGTTTGGATAATTGGAGTTCAATTTCACTAAATGCATCGGGAAAGTGTTTCTTTCATCTTCACACTAGCAACGCTCCCTAAAAAGTTGGTTTACTTATTGCTTTAAGTTTATTTGAAAAAAGAAAGTCATTAAACTGTGTAGACGTAAGGCTTTTAATGAACATTTGCAGCTTTTTCGTTTGCTAGGAAAAACTAAGCAAAATGAAAATAAAAAAAATCTGGATTTCTTTATCCAAAGAATTTACTCTACGTACCGAAACGTTGGTCGCGGTTAGATCGGGTCGTGACTTGTGGAAATTCGGTCGAAGGAAGAAGCTTCTTTTGCCGGGATTTTTTTAAAAAGTAACTTAATATATCTTCTTGACCAACCGAAGAAATCAAATGAATGTTTCTTTAAAAGAATATTCTTTTTATAGTCACATTCAAAGCATGTCTTGGGAGCAAATTATTTTAGGAAAATGTGAAGTTATAATTTTTCGTGGACTGGAAGAATAGAATAGCTTTCCTCAAACATTATTTTCCGAAATAGAGTTAAAATTATTCCTACTTATATTCTTAACAGCTTTTCAGTTAATTATCTAATACTTCTTTAAGCTTCATTACTGTCTCCCAATTTTTTTTAAAGTTATTTGTCTTTAAAATATAATACTAAGGAAAGTATGGATATTTTTGTATTCAAAGTAAGTTTGGATTTACAGGATATTTTTTGTCCAACACAAATGAAAGCAAACGATTGTTGTCTAACATCAGCTGTAAAACGGCATTTTGTCAGCGCAACATGAGAACCCCGAGTTGGGACAAATGTGCATCTCCTGTTGTTGAGCAGTAGCTGATTTTAAACCTGGAATATTCGAAATCGTAGTGCGTCATAAGCAAATGTAGGTTGCGGTAACTACATTCATCCTACGCTAAATGAACAGAAACAGCCTAATAGTAGTGGCAAAACTATGCCAATAGTGCCAAGGGTGACTTTTTGAAAAGGGTCAGTCAATAAAAATAATGTTTTGTATCAAAATAATATTCCTTCTCCTGTTTTAGCAGATGTTAAAAAAATCAAATTAAAATGGAAAAAAAAACTTGTTAATAAAATAATATATTAACCCTTAATGGAATAATTTAATGATAAACAAAACTTAATGGAAGTTATTTTTGTGAACAAAATTGACTGATTTTCAAAAACCCTGAGATGAATATGTTACTGTTATCATTTATGAAGAAATCTTTGTTCATAATCATTCTGATGTAAAGAATGCCCATGTGTGCTGATTTAAATCTAACAATCCAACTCAACAAACTACGTGTTGATAAAAAGAATGGAGGGAATTCCTGAGAGGGCTCCCGCAACAATAATCTGCTTAAAATGTGTGCATGAACTTTTTTTTAATTATTTTAAAAGCTCTTCTATGTTTGTTGAAAATGTCTGTAAGAAGCTTCTCACTCGGGGAATGGGGTGCAAGACTTGTGTGTATCGTAATAAAAAGTCTCGTTTCACATTCCATTTGCGCAGGGAACAGCCTGACCACCTGCGAGGCACCATCCAGTGAGTTGTCTTCCGGAAGAACTTTTCATGGATGTATGAAGGGGGAATCCCAGAAGACTCGCAAGCACACAGCCTGATGCGCAGTGCATGCGCATTATCACTTCCCGCTGCTCAACTGAGACTGGGATCCATTGCCCCAGCACACCAGTCAAGTCCGGTGATATTTCACTTGAATATTTGGCTTGAAGTCCCTGGATTCAACTCAGATACATTTTTATGCGTCAACTGTTTATGGAGGAATTACGGGTTTTCAGAAATATTTTTCATCATTCTGTTATACGAATTATAGGGAAACGGATAGTATTTTTAGTACAAGAAGTTGAATTTCTTAAAACGGCAGTGAAACGAAACAACCGTAATAATGTAATTTTCTATGTTTTCTTAAAGATAATCACATTGTGACTTTGTTTATTGGCTCACAGTTTACTCCACATATATACTATGTCAGTTGCTGTTGTTGTACCAGCATGCTTCCCTGTGTTGGGGCTCTACCCGTTAATTAAAAGTAACTGGGTGGAGGCTTCGTGATTTTGAAGCAGAGAGCCAGCAGAAGACCACCAATAATTGGCCTGGCAACCTTAGAGATATCATTTCACTTGGAGGACATGGCGATCACGTCCAGGTTTAACGTGCCCCCGCCACCTTTAGCGAACACGAAGGACCGTCGGTTAAGCCGGGATTCGAACTCATTACTTTCCAATAATGAGAACGACGCCCTAATCAACCGGGACATCACGTTTCTATCTATCTTTGTTAGTGTAATTCATATCGATAAATATGGACTCGAAAGGGAATTTGATAATCAGTTCTTAACAGTTCTGTTTTCAGAATCAGCATGACGTATCTCACGCTTCAATTTTTGCAATTTCAACTTAAATAAAATCAATGTTATTTCTTCTTTGGAAAAGAAAATAATTAATGCCAAAAATCGCAACATATTTTTCCTGATAAAATGAATTTGCTTTGTAAAATAATGAATTGTAATTACATTTGAGTTTGAAATTGAAAAATCAGATTTGATTTTATCTATTAGGGTTAGTATGATATGATATGAAGGGTGAATTTTCATTGTTTTAAAGGGGCGGTTATAGCACCCCTCCTGGTGAACCGTCATTGCCACTTGATACAAGATCGATTCCACCCCGAGGCGACAACCTCGATGGCTGCAGCGCTCACCGGATCTCAGTGCACCTCTGAAAGCACACAAGGCATGCCTGTTGCCTTATCCGAAGATCTCGTGCCGAAGACAAAACTGACTCGACACCAAAGAATCTTCTTAAGGGCTACGCCGCTTTTTCTTTGTCAACTCCGCAACGACGTTTGTGCCTTGAGCGATTGCTGTAAGCGTTTCAACAACAATAAATGTGACTATTTTGATAGTTCTCATTCGTGTTCCGAATACATTTTTAAAATCAAGTGGAAGTTCTAACATCCCTCTTTTCAGCGTAGAATACGATCCTATGTTACTCTATAATTGCTGTTTGTCTTTATGGGTATTAGCTCTCCTCTTAGTTTGTAAAAGCAATACAGAATCACCCTGTATGGCTGTAACCTTCTTACTAGGTGAAAGTCAGTTGATTTTACTAGTTGAATATTTGTTATTTTATCGTCACCTTGCAAATTACATATTTTAGGCCATACTAAAATTTATGCTGTCTAAATTCTCTGTCAAAAAATATTTAAGCGATGTTTAATGAAGAAATATCTTAATGTACAGCTTCATATAACCCCATATAAGCATCTTTTGATAAAAATGAAGTAGCTATTGTCCAAAAAGCATGTGAGCTAACTTGATATTTTCCTCGAGTAATTCATCGATTATATCTGCGTAATTCTCCGACAATTCTCAACAATGAGATGAAACGTTTCTCACCAAAGTTGGAAATCATTTTTTTAAATCAAGATTTTAACTGTCTGTGAGAGATAAAAATGTTATTTTCTTTAAAAGCAAAGTGCAGGGTTGTCCAAAATAATAGAAAAGCCTAACTGAAAATACTGATTTTCATATGTAATAGTATAAGATTTTTTGCTCTTCCTTACTGCTTTCAGTCTTAGAAAGGCTATGGTACATCGTCGTTTGCTTTATTTTATTTCGTGGGAAGCTGAAACGGCAGACCAGACAAAAAGGGCAAGCAGTGAAGGCTCATCTGGTCTGTGCATCGATAAAAACACACCTGTTTGAGGCACGGTGTTAAAAAAAAATGATTGCATATAACGATCACCACAAAACAAGATCTTCGAGGCTAAACTACGGAAGGAAAATAAAACTTATCGTGAAGGTTAATTACGGCGGTGAAGGCGAGTATTTATAGAACTCGAACTGTATGAGTTGCACCCACTGTCGACTCGTACAGTTCGAGAAGCAAAATATTTGAGTTGCAATTATAAAAAGCTTTTGTAGCTGCAATAAATCGGAAACAGCGAAGCAAGAACCATTAAACCTGAATTGTGGATCAAGGAAATAAGTCAATTGTATTCTGATGAATCTATATTCTACAACATGTGACGGTTTTACGTGCGGCCAACCCCCACAGAAATCTGTAACACTAACTGCCTCCTTTCCAGAGTGTAAGTGATTTATGGCCTCATATTGTAGTTTGAAATAAGTCTTACATGAACAAATCAATCGCTAGTGCTAATTGATAAATCACTTGTACAAATGCATTCTAAGTCGAAGACATTGATTCAATAAGAAGATCGCCACTAGCAACGTCCCCGATTAAAACCAGTCATGGTTTTGGAAACATAAAGATTCAGTTGCACACTTTTCATGACTGCCCAGTATCCGGATTTAAGCATCGTAGAACCCATTTGATTTGTTTTGGAAGACAATGAGATCCTTCTGGCTCTGCCGGAGGTTTCCGCATGAGAAAGGGTTCAACACCTCGCTCAACGTCATACAGAACTTGCATATGTCCACTTCAAGTGGTTTCAACTGTCAAAGGTCAGTTGAAATTTCTCTTCTTCAACACACATGTAAAAATGAAACTCTCTACTACATCACGTTGAACACTAGAGTTGTTCAAAAGTTTCAGGAATTTTAAGTCACTTGAGCCAGCTTCCACGTATGATTTAAATGAGGGAATATTTGTAAATTAAGTAGATTTTATTTAACAGAAAAGAAATTATTCGTTTATTTGAAATTATTTGAATATATATGTATACAGAAAGACAGATATTGCATTTATTATTGGTCTAGATGAAATCGTACTTGCTATGGTACTTGCTATTTTACTTTGCGTGGTCGTACTTGCTATTTTATTTACCTGCAGGATTGTGATCTGAAAAATCCCATTCCTGCTATAGAGAAAGTAATAATTTCTAATGAAAATAATTATTTCCAAGAAAACTCTCTCTCCTTTTCGTAACCAATTAAACTAAAAATCACTCAGAAAACTGTCTTTTTTGAGACGCGACAGCGAATGGGAGAAGAAATTTCCAATCAAGAATTCCCTGACCCAGATCTTGCGGTGGTTCAGTCGATAAAGAAATAAATCAATCGAATAAGCTGTGGTTGTGCGAATTCTAAGGGCTCTCTTGTTGGCATTGTTCAAAACTATGAACAGTGCCAACAAGAAATCCTTTAGTATCCTCCTGGCGTCCATTCATGTTGCTGTCGGTATAATAGATTTATTTCAGTGGCTCTCTTTGTCTTGTGCGTCAACGATTTAACACGCTTAATTGCAAGGAAATTAAACTAGGTCATTGTGGCTGGTGCATATCACTCGCTACCAGAAAATCAATTATTATAAGTGATTCTTTGTTGGAAAGACGTGTTTCTTTATTCTATGAAACGAACAAGGTTCGAATTCCGCTGATGCTGAAGAGGCCAGATTTTCATTTCTGCATGACCATAGGTGGTTGGAAATTTACCGGTTTTTCTTTTCTAAGACACTTGAATCTATCTGTGATTCTGCGAATGCAACCTTCGTTCATATGCCCCTCAGGTATATGGCTACACAGTGTCAATAAAACAAAAAAATATTTAGAACACTCTCAGTAGCATTTCCTATTATAAAAATCAAGCAATTTTTCTAAGTGAGAGAAATCGATAAAAATAAATTAAACGTAATCCTAATTCACATAAGTACTTTGTATACGTAAATATTTTGGGTGGGCTTCGAATGCGGACGTACATAAAATTATAATAATTTTTTAGAGAATCTCTGATGGAAGCTTTTTTTTATCGGAAATAAAATAAGGAAATCATTGTTGATATCAATTATATGTACCTACGCAAAACAAAATAAAACAACTATGGATGAGTTCTCAAGGAATGAAGAATTGTCATCACTTCAAACAAAGTCTCCCTGCAGTTTGAATCATGAATCTCAACAGTGAACCAACGAGAGGGATGATTGCCGGCCAGGATGCCTTTTGCTGTGTATTTTTAGACATTGTTGTTTCCATCAGAGTTCTTTTTGTCTGTAACAATTTTTAGAAATGATTGCTTATGAAAAGATACCCAAGGATTTATTTTGGTAGATTATACATCTCATATTTCATTCATGGAAAAATTTTTTTTATTTACAAATGAAATGCTTGGAGAAAATTGTGTTTTATTGTAAATAGCTACTAATTCTTGCGAATTTGTAATAGTTTGCTACATATACCAATTTTACTAATGTGTACCTTTGTTTAATGTCATTTCTTTGTATTTGGTGAATTCACTTGACTTTTTTGGCTTTTAATCGTAATTTTTCCCGCATAAGCGATGATTGATCCACCGCTTGACATGTATTCTTTGTTAGAGGCCCGAGGAAAAAATTGAAGCCATGCATTTTTGACGTAAAGGGATGAGCATCCGTTAATTTGTCAATTATTTAAGGAAGAAAATGACCTATTTGAATATTGCGTCAAAAATTGAGGTTAATAATTTAATACCAAGAATTGTGTTATAGTTTATTTATATTGAATCTTACTTTTCAATTTCGTTGCTATAACAATAAGCAGCACAAAACTATAACAATAGTCTCTTAACATTAGAGTTAAGTTATGTACTAAAATCATAATATGATAGTTTAAAACAAATGCACTCATATATTATTCCGGGTCTAATTTTTGAAAAATCATTAACTATTGATTTCAACATCAAAATATTTAAAATTAAATACACGCATCTAGCTATAGTTTTAAAAGATAAATGCAAAAAAAAAAATTTCCTTTATTTTCTCCGCATTAAAATAATGCTAACACGTATATTCCGTATCCATTAAAAAGCCTGCAAATAGAGGAACTGATCCAGCTGAAATAGAAGCTCAAATACATTGTCTGTCAATGGAATACAAGCTACCGAGCTCTCAGATAGGTCACCAAACAAAACAGAAATGACCGAGTTTATAAGCCAATTTTTAGCGTCAACATGGCTGTTGAAGTGTACGTGTCGAGACGCTGCAGAATATAATCTTCCAGACTGACAATATTTTCAGAAGTTGAACTCCGACCTTTGAGTGTCACTTCAGTGTACTTTGGCAAGATTTATGAATGCTCTTTTTTCATGCTTCAGATAGCTTCATTAAAAGGAAGAACGGTCGGAGGAGAAAAAAGCGCTATCTTTTCCCTTGAGGGAATACTAAAAGAGCGGGGAGATGTATGTATGTGTGGATAATGTGTCTTTGTTCTGGTGCTTGTTTTTTCGGTTTTTTGAAAACCCTCTCTTACAATGATTTTCTGACAAGAGATAAATTAATAATATTAACCTAAAAACACATATCTATTGCGAAATATGCATTTTTCGAAGAAAAATAATGGAGGTTGTTTTTATAATTAAGGAAGAAATAATGATTACATAGAAACAAAATAAAATGCAAACTTATTTCCCACCTTTATAAAATTAAAATATCGTCTCTAATGTGTAATTAGTTTAAAATTAAAAATTCAGATTTTACCATATATATATATATATATATATATATATATATATATATATATATATATATATATATATATATATATATATATATATATATATATATACATACCCAATTTAAAAAAAATTCCATTTTTTAAAAATCATTTTGCATTTATTCCACTAGTATTGTTATGATAATTTAATTGTGAAATTGTTCCAACAACATTTCGAGGAACGGTAGATTTAAATGCGATCAAAAACAGTTTTCTATTGAGTTATTTATCAGAATTTCTTTATCTTGAGTTATTTACCTGCTTATTAGAACTGATTTTATAATTTTGTTACTGTTTCATGGGTTAATATTTACTAGTAAACAAATCATAGGAGCCACAAGAATATCCAAGCATCAGTGAAAGAGAAAGATTTGAGGACCTCATGGGGGAAAGATTTGTTGAGAAATCTTCTGAGTTTCTTAGTTAGTAATCACCGATGCCTGTTATTCGTTCAATATTTGTAACTAC
Source organism: Latrodectus elegans (assembly GCA_030067965.1). Taxonomy (NCBI): domain Eukaryota; kingdom Metazoa; phylum Arthropoda; class Arachnida; order Araneae; family Theridiidae; genus Latrodectus; species Latrodectus elegans. The sequence continues at coordinate 105,484,434 of CM057822.1, forward strand.
AAGTTGATTTGATTAGGAAATGTGGTTTGGAAGACGATGATCTTGGAATCCACCCATAAGTTGAGGAACTACTACAACCCTTGATTTCTTTACATTCATTGTTGTCTATGTGAACTGTAAAATGTGTCCTTTAGAAATCAAATTTTACAAATCTTCAATTATCAGTGTCCAAGTGAACATTTATGAGATCAAATGAAATAGAACCACTAAAATTATTATTACTGTTTTTTAGTGTTTCGATAACGAGGATGCATTCGGATGATTTATATTTCATATGGGTTTTTTAACGTGTTCTTATTATCTCCTATGAAATCCACAATAAAATTATGGCTGAACTCCTTGAATATGAAGTTTTCAAATGGTTAGTAAATTTTCATGTTTTAATCAGGCATGTAAGTAGGATACATTTATACTATAATTCTTCTAATTTACTAACTTCCTCATAAAATAGAAAGTTATTAAATTAGAAGAATAAATGTTTGACCTTAAAAGTCTGACCAAGATCGACTTAGATTTTTATCCCCTCATTGGATCTATAAACTGAGTACCTAAGATTCTTGGGAACTAAGCAATGGGAGTTTCGCGTTAGGCTAAGTACCTAACTGGGACATATGCTTCGCACCCCAGGGTCCTTGCAAGAAGGAAAATAGAATGGGCTCTCATGCCACATGCTTAGTTCACATGCCACATGCCAAGCAACATTTCTCCTTTTACCATTGATGATTTTATGAGGCGTACTGTGGCTATGTCATGGTGACCATAAAAGTGGGGTTTCCTCGTAATTTAGGAGCAGAAAATCCCAAGTTTATCCCTGCCTCCCTTAGAATTATTATTTGTATTTATTTAGAAAAAACATCATCACCACGGCCCATTTCATATGTTCCAGCCGCCATTAATGAAATGACCTTTGGGTTGGAACAGGGATGGCGAACCTTTTTTGATATCCGTGCTACTAAGTCATAAAAATTCTTTTTTAAATTAACGTGCTACGATAAAATTTCATTCGAAATGTTAGCGTTGAGAAACTATGCGTAAGTATAATTAAAAAAACAAATAAAAGCAATTCTTCTTTAAAAATGTTTTATTAATAAATGTTTTATAAAAAGCAATATTCTAGAAACAAAATCCACGTTAAAAACAATTGTTTCCAATGTGATTTTTGTTGCTGTACACAAGACCATAAAACTTAATATCAGGTTCATATTTAGTTAATTTCAACAGTACGCATGCTAAGCTCGACTCATCCGTCATTCTACTCCTATTTTTAATTTTTATAACATTTAATTTCGAAAAATAGAGATTCACATTTCCACGTTGATGAAAATATTGATAAAATTGCTTTCACTAATATTTTTAAACAATTAAAGGTGTCAGGAATTGAATTCCATGTAGTTAGAATTTCAACTTCTGCAATTTTATTTATTTTATCCAATAATCGATTACTCTTTTAATAATTCCTCTAAATCATTTTTTAAATCAACAAATTTTTGATTCCATATGGTACTTGACTGAAATTCAACTAATTCCATTTCTTCTTCACTGGCGCGTTAGCCCAGGGTTGGCCATGGCCTTCCGCCGAATAGATTCCCATGCTGTCCTATTCCGTGCTGGTCTCCTCAAGTTCTTGATCTTAAGAGTCTTTAAATCTATTTCAAGGCTGTCGATCCAACGGATTCTTGGTCTTCCTCTTTTCAGAGTTCCAGATGGTTTAGCATCAAATATCTTTCTCGTAGCTTGGTTCTCTTCCATTCTTATTAAGTGTCCTGTCCATTTTAGTCTTTGAATTGAAATGAATTTTATAATGTCAGATTCTTTGAAAAGTGTGTAAAGTTAATTCCATTTATAATTATTTAAAATTTAACCCCTCAAGGACTTTTAAATTTAATTTTTCAAATGGTATTGTATCAGGATATAAAATAAATTTTAAAGTATCTTCAAATTCTTAAAACTGCGTAAATCTTGCAGAAAATTCCTGAATAACGGATTGAATTACCATTGATAATTCCTTCAGTAATGACTCTTTATTTGGCTTTTATTTCATTTGCTTCACTTTCAGAACAAAGTTTTTTTTTTTTTTTTTTTTTTTTTTTTTTTTCGGAAAATATTTATATGAAATTGAAAGAATATCGCGATTAAAAATCTGTAATTTTACTTCGAACGATTTGATTAAGTCAAATATTATAATGATTGTTTTATTTACACCTTGTAGATTTATATTTAATTCATTTAAGTAAGAGCACATAAATCAGTGAAAAATAACTTTGTTAGCCATTCTACATCCAATAATTGATTGTATTGGTCATTAATGTGCTCATTATTTAGAAATAATCTTATTTCTTACAAACAATCTACAAATCTATACAAAACATTTTCGCGGCTTAACCAGCGTACATTATTATTGTATAAAAATAAGCTATTGTACGATGAGTTTATCTCGTTTAACAATTCTTGAAATTTTCTTTTATTTAGTGCACATGCTGTTATAAAATTGACTAATTTTGTTGCAAAACTCAAAATATAATCAAACATTCTTAAAGATCTTTTGGCGCATAACGCTTGTTGGTGAATAATGCAATGAAAATCAAAAATTGTGTACCCTAGTACGTTTTGTAAATGTATTTACATTTATAAATCCATTTTACTGTGCAGTTAGCTGTGGGCACCGCCAGTTGTAACTGACATAATTTTAGAAGGACATATTTCTCTTTTTTTTAATGCAGCTACAACTGCATTGCAATTGTGTAATCCTTTTGTTGTTGTTGTCATTAATTAAACTTCACCAAGAAAACTCCGCCTTCAAAGCAGAGACCCTAACCATTAAAGAATCCATCATCCATTCAAACAACAATCTTCAAAACACAGTAACCAATTGGTCCGTCAGCCTCTCTACTTTAATGACAATAAACAATCCCACCCATAAATCACCCATCGTCAAATCAATTCTAAGTCTGCTCATTTATAATTTTATATATTACATTTTTATAACGTCACATGTAGTTTATTTTTAAACTACATTTTATGCATTAAAAATATATTTGATACTGAGACTGTATTTTCGTAGTTATGGAGTTATATATTTGTTTGTCTTGGTTTTAGTTATTTTAATACAAAAACTTAATTTGAGATTCATTCTTATTAGTGTGAAAGGAAGCCTTATACTAAAATAAACATGGACTCACAATGATTCAGCGTTGAGATTTCATTCAATTAATCATTTATAAAATCCCACTAAAATTTTCTTCGAACCGAATTCCTTCTCAGAATTTGTCTGAAGACGGTTCTCTTCGAGTGCACGGGCAGCCGTGGATCTAATTCAATCCAAGCTGAATTGGGGATAAAGCAAACATTTATGGTGGGTTCTATGATGTGTGAGGGAGGGCAGATCTCCAGTAGGGAGCGTGACAGATTGCGAAAATGACTTGCCTTTCTGGATCAATCGTTTATCCAGACCCACGGTCATTTCGGGAGATAATACTTCTGTTAGGGGAGGGTCTGCATTCGCTGTCACTTCCAGTGATGCATTGTGTGAAATAGGACACTTCGGTTGCAGTGACTGAAGTTGGCTGCATCACCGCTCATATGTCTTGAAAAGGATACTTTTGCAGCAAAAATTTTAATAAGAAGAAAGATTTATAAAATGAATGATTGGATTTTAAGAGGTTAAAATCTTGAAATAAAGTTAATTTAGATTAACGCGAAATCAATTTAATAGACATCAAATTGGTATCCTGTTTTAACATCGGATTATTGAATTAAATGTAGAAAATGCAAAAAAAAGAAAAAAAAATTCTATCAAAATTTTATAAAAAAAATGTACTAGGATATCTGGTTTTTTAATTTTTTTTCAATCTTAAACAAGTTACTATTTTGAACAAATATTTTGACAAAACAAAACGAAGGTTTTCCTCGTGAAGTGCCATCTCACTGGTGGGCCTTCGTACAGCAATTGGAGATATTTCAGTCTCATGGGCAAAGTTGGATTGTTTCTTATTCGTGGTCTTCATAGGAGGTTGGAAAAGTTCGAAAGCATGTGTACATGTTGAAATATCATAAAAATACACTAAAAATTATTAAATGAATAATACAACACACATATTTAAAATTCCTTGCAACAATCACTGCTAAAGTCTGGTGTGCAATAAAACCAGTCATTGAGTGACAAACATACCAATCTTTGCTACAACTTTCAACAGGTGGCTTGTTTGGTTAGGGCGACGTTCTCGTTGTTAGAAGTGAGTGAATTATAACTGTATCCATAATGTTTACTAAAGGCACCTGGAGCAAGTTAAATAGGCCATAGTTACATTTGAAAGGATGCCCTTATGGGTGGCGAGCCAGGCGCATTGCTTCTTATGAAGAGGATTCATGCAGGTACTTCTCCTTGATTCACGCCTCTAAATGATAAAGATTCCCACACTCTCTGGACATGGGGAAGTTGCAAAGCTTTCAGCAGTAATCAAATATTGAAAATTGGAAAAAGAAAAAATTTAAAAACATGAATACAGTTCTAGGAATTGATATGAAGAATCAAAAGAATTTATGAAGGGAATAATTTTTCTTCCTTTCTTGACAAAAGATATTGATAAAAATAATGTTAAAATAAATTAATAGCTTGTGCATGAAATTATATTTTGCATACATATTTATATTTTACACATAATTTGAACTATTAAAATATGGTCTAATAAGATTAATTTATTTTAAATTGTAATGGAAATTTTAAATGTATAGTAAATGTAAAGGCATATTTAAAATATTTATTATAGTAAGGGCACAAAATTAGCAACCGAAAATTTAATTTTTTGTACAAATTGGTGATAACAATTGTTCATATCCTGTAGCATATTGCTCTTTCAAAGAAAGATTTATTCAGGTAAAAGTAGAATTTTCAAGTAATCAGCTAAGCTTCTGCACCCTGAAAGATATGCATGGAAATTTCCTTGAATTTCAAAAGTTAAGTATTTGTGTTACTATAAAAGGTTGCTTGTTTATTAGATTCTCGTTAAGAAGGTGTTAATTCTTAAACTTCGTTTTTAGATTTTTTAAAAAAAGAGAAATACTGAAATTTGAAAATTATATTTGCAATAAAAATATTGAGAATACGTTAGTTTTCACACGCATTTTAAGAGCCATTTATTTCGATGCGCAAAATGAGTTATTCTGTCCTATTAAGATCAAAAGCAATATTGAGAAATTTGTGCCCAAGAACTTTGTGACCGCTGCCATTAATATTCAGTGAAGCTGTAAAAATTATCCATATGATATTGAAAAATAGAAATTATTGTGTGTGTAGTATCTGCTTCCATTTGTTGCGTACCTCCTCACTTCCCCAGGAAACTCTGAGCTGCCGCCGAAGTGAGAAGAGTTGAAAAAGCGGCCCGCGAAGAAAAAGACAAACCTTAAAATAGGTCTTTTAAAAACAAGTACTTCATTTGGTGGGAGCGGCAATTAAGATATTTGGGACTTCCGCCCAAATTGCTCCGTCCCGAATGTCTCGCCTGGGAATATAGTGAGATTTCTGGTTTCTTATGTCGCCAAAGGGCTCTCTCCGAATGACTCTCAGAGGCTGATTTTATTCAAATTCCACCCGGAAGAGGAGGAGCTGTAGTGGAGCGCTCTTCCTGCCCTCGGGGACCGAAGTCAAAGGATGTGCTTCAGCTCCTTTGTAAATGCTTCTGTTTTAATATGCAGCCTCTTCTTCAGAGACACGAATCCTGGAGAAGATGCAGTTTACTGTCACATGAGATTTGGTATGATTGGAAAGCTTGGTCTTGTTCTAATACTAATTTATGCTATAAGGAAGCGAGTCATCTTTCGTAAATGTTAACCAATCTGTTACAATGGACGAGTGTCATAAATCATGAATAATTTTAACTATGAAACTGTTTCTTAATTTGCACTTTTTTTTAAAATAGAGTCTATCACTTATTTTTTGATAAATTGCCTTTTAAAAATAAATTGTATTGTAATAATATTCAGTACTATTTATTTTTCTCATTGTCTTTTTCTGAGAACTGCAGCAAATGAACCGGCCCATCATTTATAGTAAATGTTCCCTGTGTTGACACCTACCACTCCGACCCTACCAGACGCTTTGGAAGAAGTCGAATCAACCCCAGAGAGTAGGAGCCCTTGGATTTATGATCTTCTCTGAGAATATTTTCCTCTAAGTAAGAATATTCACGACTGACCTGGTATCGAATCCACATTCTTACGAAGCATTCCCTAATAAAGGCCATAATAGAGATCTAGGTGATCCTTATAACTTACATTTTTTAAATTAAATTTTATCAGTTTACTAAACAAATTGTGATTGATATAGAAACATTTTAATAACGGAGAAAGTGTTGTTAGATAGTATAAATTATTCTTAAACTTGAAAGGAAGAGAAAAAGCACCACCCAGAAATTTTTCATACGTAGTCTCTTTCTAAAGATTATATGGAAAAGGAATAAGAAACATTGGATTTAAAGTAGAATATTATTCGATACAAAACATAAATTATTTGGGAAATTAAAAAAATACTAACCTTCATGTTCGAAACAGCGCAATTTAATTGTAAAAATTTTTCAAATGCATAAATAAGTTTTATCTTCTTCAGTTTTGTGTGTTCAAATACTATTTAAGTACAGCAAACTTTAAAATCGTTCATGCAAGAAAAATTAAGATGAAGCGAAATGTACTTTTGAGGGAATCCTGAAATCATTAGATACCAGATATTTAAGGATATGTGGACACGAAGCCGCCCCTCAAGAAGGTAATCGAGCGGAATGGTTATCGCTCTGGTCTATGTTTCAATAATTCTTGGACTCGAATCCCACGTGGGTGTTCGTAATCCACTTTCAATTGTAGGTACCATCTGCCAAACAGATTGTTGAGCGAGAAGCAATTCCTTCCAAGAACCATGATAAGGCGATTTGCAGGGGCTGAGGTGAAATATCAGTGAAAACATCCCTACTCGATCCTTACTGGTTGAATATGGATGTCTGCGTCATAGCTCAACAGTCGACAGAGTAAGTCTTCCAGATTTTCACTGAGCATTACTCATTGCATTTCCCCGTTGGAGACACAACCTACTTCAGTTGCCCCACTGAGGCTGGCAGCGCCCCAGGAGCTGTTTCATATGGGAGACCTCGCTTAAGCGGCTTTTATGCGATTTGCTATGGCTTTAAAAGAAAATTAATATTTCATTTTCTTATAATGTAAGAGAACATGTCAGGTATTATTGCTCGACCGTGCATAAAATTGCAACAGTTTGCCCGTTATTATGTAGGACTGAGTATTTCCTGCATGCCACGAATGCTTGATATGTCATTTGCAGCAAACGAAAAACATGTTGGGCATAAATGACGTGACATCGTATTTACACAATAGAAAACCACAAGTAGCATAATCCACTGTTGGAAATATATTCCTTTAAAGGTTTTATTGAAAAACAAATGCCTATTTTTACAACGTCATCCGTATGCAATACGTTATAATTTTCAAAACGTTACGTAAAAGCAATATGGGCTTGTGTGGAATCTTGATAAGCTCTCCAAAACAACTAACCTGGAACACCAAGTCACATATTACGTTTATTTCTCTGCGAAATTTCAATTCTTCCAAAGAATCAAAAACACGGATGCAATCATTTTTATCCGAGAGAGCTTTCTGAAGTCATAATGTATTCCTGTTCTATGTAATGAGTTTGTAACGGAAAATTTCATTGGAACTGTTTAATTAAAAACGAAATGCACCGTGTCGACATACACTTTACTCTCATTGTTTTCATCGTCAATTTCTTTTGGGAAATGAAATCAGTGCAGTGTCATGAAATTTTAATTGATGTTAACATAATCATTAGCAATGTTATAAAAATATCCAAGTTTTAAATTTTGAAAGATATTCGTGTAAAAGAGCGAATGGAACAACATGGATTTTGAAATTTTGTTTTTTGATAAAATTAAGACATTTTAATTTAAAAAAAGTTGGAATTATTTTTTTAAAGTTGCTTTTGTTGTACTGTTTGTAAATAAGCTCTGTTACAAATATTATTAAGGATCCGCGAACCAGCAACTGATCGGTCAGTGTTCTAGTCTTCCATTTATCAGACCATCCGTTCGATTATCACCTTGAATAAGGACGTTTATGCTGGTACGGAATTTACTTTAAATTGTAAGTTTCGGTTATTATTAAATTAGCTCTTGAAGGAAAATAATTCTATTTGCAAAGGGCTTTGTACTCCTTAGATGAACGAACAAATCGTATTAACAGTGAGAAGAAACTTGGAAGAAAGCAGAAGCGTAGCGACGGGTAGGGGCTATCAGCCCCCGGGCGTAGCTTGTGGGGCGCCAAATTATTTCAAAGATAAACAAAATTTTTCAGAAAATTTCAATCTTAGTTTTATTATAATATTAACTTTATTCGCTGTGAAATAAACTTTGCATTTTATAATTATTGTGTCATCTCCAGGGAAAAATATAAAAAAATCTCCATGGAAGAATCAGATTTGGAAATTTGAAAAACGAGGAAGAGCTGTAGGAGCTTAACCCATAAACGAAACTCTTATTCTTATATTTAAATTATTTTGCATAACTTAGTTCCCTTTAAAAACTGTGTTTATTTAACCTTGTGCTTTCGATTTTTTCATTTAATCATTTAGATTATTGGTTTCCATTCTTTTAATCCTTTCCATTTTAATCTTCATACTTTGATCAAAGTTTGTGATACTATTGTTATGTACTACAAATCTTGTAAATGTGTAAATAACGAAAATATCTTTATTTTTTTCACATAAGATTTTTGGAATATTAGATTGATCAGATCCATTTTAATGCATATGAGAGGTTTTCATTTTAGAATAAAGTTATCTACTAGATTATTTGTGTTAATGTTATATGGTAATTTTTGGATCTATTAACTTAGGGAGATTACAGAAGAGTAAGCTCATGAAAGACACCTATTGAATTTTGTGAATACGCCAAGATTCGTAACGCCCTTTATGAGTCTTAATTGTTATACAGGTTATCTAATTCAAGTTATATTACTAAAAAAATGTCATAATAACATTAGCAAAACACATAAGTTTGCTTTACTCAAAATAAACAAAAAAGCGTTCAATGAATATTATTTCCTCTGGCCCCTTCTGGATGTTATAATTATTCAAAAATTAAAAATATTTTGTCGAAATTTCAATGTTTTGAAATATTATTTGATGTGCTATTTTTAATTTCTCACAAGAGAATAAATCTTTTTATTTAACAAACAGTATCTCATTAATATTTTTTATTTCCTTTTATGATGAAAAATGTGAAAATTTAATTTTATTTTGACTATAATAACGTAATAAAAGATTATTCGCAGAAAAAGAAAATTTTATAAGAAAACTGAAATATTATTAATGGAAACTTGTAAGAATTTAAATGTGCTAATAGAATCAGAAAAATCAAATTTTACTCAAGTTATCAAGAAGCATAAGATTAGTTTCAATTGTTATTGAAACTTTGGGAAATTATATTATTCATTGTCCCAAAATGAAAAATAAAAACTTTGTATTTTTATCTCATATTTTATTGAAGTTCGTCATATATCAAAGTCCAGTGTCGCGTTATTCTCTTCAGAAAATTCCTTCTGAAACTGTTTCTTATTAGCGGTCCTCTTTGTCCAAAATATTGTGTCCATCATGGAAGAAGGCATGCTACTCAGCATCAGACTGACCTTCAAAGAAAGGGGGGGGGGATTTTTCATAAAATAGAAATGTCGCGTATTCTCTTCCTTGAATCGAAATGGTAGGGATCGAGAACTATATAATTACCTCCAAATTCTAGGAAAACACAAACTTTCTTTCCTTATAATAGTTCACACGGCTAGTATTTCGTTTGTTCCCAAACATAGCTTCATTGGAAACAAAAATGTAAACTTTGAAAAATCTGGAGTTTAGACATTTAAAATATTATTGCCGTAAGTTGTATTTTCTGTACAATATGTATTCTTACGATTTAAGTATTTATTTCATATTTTAAATGGTATAAATAGTTACTAACATATGCTCACAGAGTTTTGAAAATTAAATATTAAATTACTTAATAGTTAAAGCTATTTATTAAATCGAAATATTGGTTAAAACTATTAATTTAAAAGTAATTTATTTAATATTTAAATGTTTTTGTTTGGGGAAATAACTTTTATTTGACTCTTAATTTTGTCGGCTTTACATTAGCATCTTATATTAAAAAATCAAATGATAGAAGTTAAAAGTCTATAAAGGTTTTTTTCTCTCTTTAAAAGTTTTCTTCCTTTTAAATGTTTTTCTTCTTTTTTGTATGCTTAAATATACAGATATTTCTTAATTAATTAGTTCAATTTACATAAAAAAAATTTTTTAACTTGAAAAATTCGTTTCAGAAATTTATAGGAAATCGTACATATTTCTCATTCTACAGAGTAAAATTTTAAAAATAAGATCGTCTTTAAATGATATAAATTTATTGAAAGAAAAAACTTTATGAAATTGCATGAACAGCACTTTCAAAATGATTCAGGACAGGAATAAATTTTGATTTCAATAAAAATTATAACTTATTTTAAAAATATAAAATATATTTTAATAATTTAAATAAGCAGTTATATTAAATGCTTTAAAAATACGAAGGAAATTTTTACTACTATGATAACTGATTGAGAAAATTTCTTTAAGTAAAATTAAGCGATTTAACAGTTAAAATATATATTTTTTATCTCAGCACTTGTAGTTCTTGATGATTATTTGAATTAATGAAAAACTTGAAAGAACAATATAAAGTGCATCAGTTTGGAGAAAAATATAATTTTTATTAACATAATATATATTGTTTGTTTGAAAATTTCTGATTATATTAAATATACATAACTGTACTTGAATTTGTGTGTTTTGATTTTTAATTTAAGAAATTTGCAAAATATTTTGTTGTCTATATTAGCGTTTTGTTGCTTATCTAAAATTTGCATCGATTATTCTATAGCATAAATTAAATTAAAATCAGATGTAAACTTATTAACAAAGATCTTCTAATTTTAGAATTAGAAAAATTAGTTTTATGGTATAAAAATGAAATGTTATAAATTATCAATATATATTGCGTTTTGTGATTTAAATTTTTTTACAATAAAAATAATTTTGGTTTGTATTAATGGTCTGAATGATATAATTTAAAAAGCTATTTTAAATGAGAAATATCCCATAATGTTAAAGTTGTTATCCACTGGAATTCTTCTGAAATAAAAAAAAATAAAATACAATTTTCTGTTTATTCTGTGGTAAATGAAATATTTAAAAAGTTATCATTGTAAAAAATCAGTTGAGTTGATCCTAAATTAGGAATGTAAAGTCTTACCCAATAATTATTTTGCAATAAACAGCTAAAGTTTGTAAAGTTAGTAATATTTTTTTTTTTTAAATTACGTCCTTATGTTGGCTCTTTCGAGCATAATAAGTCTTGCAGTCCAATAAAGAAAAGAAGTATCTCCAGGAGTGGAGAGTGTCTTGAAATGTGAAGAAGAGTGGACTTCCTGGAGGATAGAACATTTCCAAAGATGCTCGCCATCCTTGTCAACATATTCCCTAATAAAATGCAGTCGGGTGAATCCACAAGCCCTATGTGATATAGATGTTTCTGGAAGATATCGTGCCCAGTAAGTAACCTGAAGTAGGAGACCCCTACAGATCTAGGTAGATCTCTGGGGATAGTGTAACAGGCCTCCTCGTGTTGCACCCTGGGTAACTCTAAATCTGTTACAGCCTTCGTCTTGCAGTCTTTTTCTTAATGAAGGCATCTTCAACTTCTAAAAACTGCACTTTTAAGTGCAAGAACAACACCAGTCTTAGTAATATTATAGAATTTTTGAAAATTTGTTATAAGATAAGTTATAGCATACGTTCAACACCTAATGATGAACAATTTACAGAGTCTTTCATAACGAAGATAAATGCACAATTAATAGGTAATAAAAATGTTTAATTGTGCTTCATTTCGTTAACAAGCATGAAAAAATACATTAAAAATTTCTTAACATATTGTTATGGAAATGTTAAATTTTTAAAATCAATTTTCTTAAAATTTAAAAATTAATTGATAAATAAATATTCCGAATTCAAAATTGTAATATCCGGATCAAAGCCTACAGTGCCTATATGCGCTTTCTTTACCGAGGTCACGGGGGTGCGATGCAAATATCCTGGTTTTGTGGTCAGCCCAAAGTGAAATCCCCGGTGTTTAGTTCCCAAGCATGATTTCTTCAGTTAATATATCGACTGTAAGGATGAGAGGTTGAATTGACCTAGTTTGAGAATCGAACCTCTGCCTTGGAGCGCTAAGTCACCGTGTTAAGCCAATGTAAAAGTTTGTCAATTTTATCATGCAAATTTCCGTGGAACAGAAGTCTATGGAGAAATGTGAGACTGAATGATGTTACTCAGCAGTAGAAAAGAAATTAAACCTAAAACTCCATTAAAACTTCCAACACGCCTTATCTCATACGGTGCTGTCCAAATATTTTTAACTAATTTTGCATTAATTGCAAACTGTGGACGTGCATTCAGCATAATAAAATTAATTTTGACTTATTTATAATTGACCATGAGTCAAAACTGTAAGTGATTTAACAGTTTTAAGTATAGGAAAAGAAAAATTTAAAATGATCAACTTTTAAAAGTAATTGATCAATTCGCTTCAGCAAAGGCAAGAAAAATGTGAATAATGTAGTATATTAAAGATCAAATAATTACATCTGCTTATATCTATGATAATTAGCGAATTATTTCATGTTTAAAATTTTTTTATGTTTTTTAAAATAATTGTATTAGCATATAAAATCTATAATATCTTCTTATAATTAATTTAAATCACATAAGTCCGATTATTCTAATGACACTTTTTCGAATCCAATGTAAGTGTTTTTTGTATAAATTAGAATTGAACTTTGTTTGAATTTAAAGCTTAGCTCGAGACCTTAAATTAATATATTTTCGCTATAAATTTATAGTAGATATAATATTTATATTTTATTCTTTATTACAATTATACTTCATTTATTATAATGTATTATACATCGTTATATTATACATCTCTTATTACTCAATACATTTTATTCCCATATTTAAATTGTATTACTATTTTTTTTAACGGGTGCTTAAAAAGGTGTCGTACCCGGGCACCAATTCTGCTCACTACGCCACTGGAAAAAAGTGGATAGCATAAAGCGATATTTAATAAATCTGCTTCCCTTTCTGTGTTTTTTCCTGTTTCCCTCTAGTACGATTCTTTGGTGCATCAATTCATCCTGCTCATTCCAAAAACTGTACGCGTCGTTTCATAGAGTCACGTTTCGAGTCTTAGATGCCATGCAAGCGCTTCCTCAAGTATATTTAGACGAGAAGAAAAGCGATCCATGTCAAATCCTTGCGGAACTGGATGAAACCACACAATCAAACGAAAGGAGGAACAAAAAGAACACAAAAGTAAATTGTCCCTTCTTTTTGTCCATGCGTTTAGTTGAACTATTTATAAAACACTTTCGTAAACACAGTGCTGTTTTTGTGCAAGAATTCTTTCTTTATCATATCTTCATTTTTTCCAGTCCGTTTTATTTGCTGGCCCAGAAACGAGAAAATTTGTGAATGCCATGTTACAAAAAATTTCTTTAAAGAGGGAGGGGGCGAAACGCCGGGAGAGAAATCACACGCCCTACGAGCTCATTCATTCCTAAGTATTTTTTTTATTTGGTTCTTTGTTTGGAAGTTGAGGAGCGACCTTGAAAACAGCGCTGCTTATCTTTGTTGAGTGGGGAGGGGAGGGGAAGAGCACAGCTGCTGTGAAAGAGAGCCAAATTTAAATTCACCATTCCAGCTTTCATTATTGCACTTCATTTATTTCTCATTTGTTGTTCGCCTCTCCAATTCCATTGGGTTTATATATATATATGCATACATATGAAGCATGAGTAGAAATATCATAAGCATAAATTGGAAAATTATGTATATATATATCCTAGTACTTATTAACAGAAATACTTGTCAAACAGCAACTATAACAAAAACAAATCTTTAAGAAATGGAATAGTACTGTTCAGTGTTAATATGAATCCATGTGACATAAATTTGTTTAACTTCAAATTTATCTCGCTTGTAATCGTTTGTACCTATATTTACTATCACAAATAATCAAATTGGCTCTTAATTACAGACATGATTAATTGTGGTTGTAAATATAAATTGGCAAGTTCTTAACATTAAACTGAAAACAAATTTTTAAAGATATTTTGCTCTATCCGAGGTTTTCTGTCTTTTAGCACCCCTAATTATCTGGAATTATTATGCGTTTTCTGCATTTCATTATCATAGCATTATTAATGCTCGACTGTTTCATATAAGATTTGCATATTAAAATATAAAATATTTAAATGTTCTTTCGAATTTACATGGTGCTGTCATTTATCTCCAACTGAAATACACGGAATATAGGTTACTGTTCTTCCTGGTTCGAACTCAGAAACTTTGACACCATGTTGTGAACTCCCTCAGGGTCCCAGACCGTTTTAAGACCCACTGCATTCTTAGAAGAGTTTTCATAGATAGTGAGCCGCATTCAGAGACGGAAACTGGGAAATCTTTTAAATATCCATCCGGCAGTTGTCCGTAACATCTGTCTCACGTTGGGCACAGTTCAGGACCTTACGCCAGAAAATCTAACCAACCTGTTTTCCATTGTTCAACAGTGGCAGGAAGCAAACCCGGGACTTGATGTTCTGAAGAGATCTGTCTAACCCCTAAACTGCCATTACCCGAACTTAGAAATTAGCTCAAAAGTGGCTTGATGTCTTTTGCGAGGCACAGTTAAAAAGCATACGAAAAGAAAAGCTCTGCTTTCACTCTTTCCTTCCTCGCAGTCAGTCTTTTATAACAGTTCGTCACCGAACGTCTTAAGTTTTATTTCTGTTTCACTTGAGATAAAGTATTAAAATGCATCCACGTTAACTGATTCATTTCATGATCTTAAAAATTTGCTATTTTGTACTTTCAGAATTGAACGTTTTTGTTTGATATCAGTCAACTGGAACAAAGGAATTCATCTCTATATATTTATAATATGTAGAGTTTTTTAGAAGTGCCGCCTTTCATATCTTGAGCTAAGAAAATTGAGGTTTTAAAGAGGCCCACTCCGTCACTGGAAATGTGCATATTAATTTCTAATAAAAGATTTTGCAAGACTGCTTTTAATTTCAATTCTACTTTAGGAATCTACTCATTAGTGTGCACTCTAAGAGATTTTACATTGAATACAAGAGCCCAGTTGCTTAGAAAAGAACTCACAACATTTTGCTGTCCGAGTAATTGACGTGTGTCCCAATGAAGTGCTTATCGTGTCTAGAAAGGACGAATTCCATTTTTCTCAAACAGTCAATTTCGGACACAGAGTTTCATTGCAATCATTATAAATTATGTTTTATAATTCTAAAACAAGAAAGCAATAGGACGCTTTTCTAAAAATATTATCTGGATGTGTCGTGTTCAAAGAAAAAATTGCTTGTTTCAGAGCCATTGTTATAAAAAAAATTACAACCTGGAAAATCCAAACAGGAAACGTAGTACTGTCCTATCGCCTCCTTTGAAGCAAAAGGCTTAAAAGATATTTTTTTATACATTGCAAAATTGAAGTTACTTGTAATTTCTTCTTAACTATTTAAAAATGGATTAAAATGGGGTCACTGTGTTATTATACAATTTCTCGTTACTATACAAAGTAATCAAAAAATTATTCACATCAAGTTTTAGATTATAATTTCAAAACTATGAAATTATATTGTAAAGAATATCTTAAAACCTTATTTTACATGCATGTAAAAATGAATAATTTGAGTCAGACTCTTAAATGAGAAAGATTCTCCAAATGAAAGAATTGAAGGTTTGTTTTCCTTCTATGATGAGGAAAAGGGATACATTTCTTAACAAATGCAACGCAAGACCTACAAAAAGTATGCAAATCTTCCAAGAAATATAATTCGCTGGTAATGAAAAAATAGGAACCTCTCGAACTGAATCAGCCGAAAAGCTCGGCGGACATACCAATGCTCGTGATTTGCAGAGGACTGGGTGTGCCTGCAGGGATGCTGTTCTCTCTTGTTTTATGTGCGAAGGAAACAATTTCAGTAGAGTCATAGATATATCCAAAGGGTCAGAACACTTTAATTTGGAATCCTGCATTAGACGCAGCATTTGATACGAATAGCATTCTCTGTAACAACATTGTATTTTTTAAATTTGAATTCAGTAAATTTTTTTACACCTAGAATTTATTAAAAATTTTATATTTTGTAAAATTTTATTGAATTTATAAAAATTGTATTCTATGAAACTTCATTACATTTTTTGAAATTAAAATGTGCGTCACTTTAAAACCTTTGTTAAAAAATGGAATATGTTATAGACAATGAAACTTCTTTGAAGTTGCATTTTAGAAAACACTTTACTAAAATAATTGCATTCCGAAAAGAATTCCGTTACATTTGTGAAAGATTGACGAGTTTATATCCAGAGTTGTTGAATTTCGGAAGAGTTCTACTATTTTAATCATATCAAAAATCCTTGTCTTTCAATTGACAGTCAACGTGGGAGCTTATTGAAATATCACCTTCACCGCATTCTTACATTTGATGAAGCAATTTTAATCATGAAGGGCTGGATTTGAGGGATCCACATCGAACCGCATTTCTTGCAGAAACATTTCGTCTTGGACTTCATTGGATGAACCATCTTCCTGGAAAGAAAATGTGAGGTGAAATTTAAACAAAATGAATTCCAGGTGACAGTTTATGCATTCAAATAATTTTATACAACGAAACTTATAATCCTTGTTCCCGATTCAAATTACATTTCTAATGTTCTGTAATAAAATATTTTAAATTATTTTTTGCACATCTAAATGTGCCACTCAAAGAGTTTTAGTAGTTAGTAATAAATATGCTTATAATTTGAAAAGTTCTTAATCAGAAACATTGGTTTGGTAATAAGGTTCGGTTTCTGTAAAAATGGCGGATATTTCATGTAGTTTTTCATTCTTTTAACATCAAAACAGAATATTTGATAGAGAGAAAATATTCTATCTTTTATAAACCGTTTATCAAGCCATTAGAAGAAATTAAAATTCTCATTATGGAAATATTTGGTGTCATTTTTTCACTTGTTTAATTTTTTGGCTAGTTTTGTGGGAATGACTTTCTTTATACCTTATTTGAGAGAGATCTCTTTGTAAAAAAGTAAATTTTAGCTCTGTTCCTCAAGAAATGAAAATTTAAAACACTTTCATGTGCTTATAATTGAAAGTATACAATAAAATTTGTGTTTAAAATCTTCTTAGTTTTATACTTCTATTTATAGTGGGCTGAATAAGTTTAATTGATGCTAAATGATGTAATTTCTTTTATCTAAATATTTTCCTTCACTAGGAAAGTAGTATTTAGAATAAAAGAAAAATATTTCAGCAGACGTATTATATGATACATTAAATGTGTTTCTTAATTATTTTGCTCGTTATGAAAAAATTTGAGTGTAATGCGTTAAATTATTTTACATTCGGAAGTTAACATTCTCTTGAAAACAAATTATTTTATTGGTGTAAAATCAAACTCAATGCATTTATAGTTAATTCGATGAAAAATATCCTCTCCATAATTATGTTATCTTCTTTCAAATGAATAGCATTAGAAAAAAAAAACGTATGATGCACGACAAAATAAATGCTCTAATTAATATTATAAAAGCCGAAATTGACGCTGAAGGGTGATCTCAAGTTCCTCCGAACATTGCATGATTGGAGTAATAAAATGGCTCCGCATCCCCTACATTTCGACGTGAAACTAAAATGGGCTCATTTAAGATCCTCCAGTGTTCTGCCACAAAAGAAAAATAGTCTTCGTTATTCATTAGCCTAAGCGAACTTTTACTTCTTTCAGTTGAGGTTGAACTTGGACAGAATATTGTTCCTCCCCCCCTCTTTCAGTGTATAGAGTGAGAAATGCACACTGTTTTGTCAGCCGCGTAAGAATATTTCTGAAAATAATTAAGACAAGAAGTCCTAGGTGGATTATGCAAAAGCAAATGTTTAGTTTTTATCCGCCTCGAGCAATAAGATATCGTTAGAAAGTGAAATTAAGCCCACTTGTCTTCGGCCATAAATCACTCATTTATGAAAGATGATTACTATTTTAAAGAAAAATAATAAAAAAAAAAAAAAAAAGAAAAAAAAGAAAAGAAAAGAAAAAAGAAAAAGAATTTTTTTCATCCTTTCTATCAAAATTTTCGTAATACTTAGAAAAAAAATGTTCATCTTTTGATTGTATTTTCTGTTACCTGAAAACATACCACTTCAGAAATTATGATACCAGAAATCTTTAAGTCAAAAGTAGTTAGTTTAAGGAACATAGATTATCTAATTATTTTTGTAATTCAGCAAAGTAGTTAGTTTATTTGACATTTTTTATTTGGTTTGGAAAAGATTATAAATAAGAATAATTGAAAATAAAGATTAAATACATATCTATATTAATCATAATACCTTAAATAAATAAATAAATAATGTTTGTATATATATATATATATATATATATATATATATATATATATATATATATATATATATATATATATATATATATATATATATATATATATATATATATATATATATATATATATATATATCTAATCTAATTAACGTATTTCATTGGTAATTTAAAAACATAATTGGTTGCTTTTCACCCGTGTTCGAGAGAGGCGTAAAATACTGGATTCATCAAACAGTCAATCATTAGCATAGATGTGAAGATCAAGGTCGTTAGCAGTCTTTTGCTTCATTTCGTTTCGAGTGGGCTGCTATCGAGGGGTTGTTTAAAATGTAGAAAAAGGGCTAAAGATTTCGTTGACACTTGAATTTTAGACCAGTAATGGACTTTAAGATATAAGTAGAATGAGGGAATACAAACTTAATGTTGTATTAAATAGGTTATATTTAACAAAGGACTTATCCGATCATTTTAATTTAGTTTAAATTAAATCTTACACGCACTTGCTTAAGGAAAAAAAATTTAAGTCACAGATTAAATACAACCCATGGAATTTTCGAAATCATTGCTTTTTAAAGCACAAGAATTTCTCTCAATTATATATCCAATAACTTACACATTGGCTTTCCTTAAAATATATTTTTAATTATAACTTCAGAATAGAAATAATAAAATGTAAGTTTTCAATATTTTATTTATTAAAAAGTTATTTTAGTAGACACTATAGATCTTAGGGAAGTAAATTCAGCGTACTTTGTTATTAAACATATGAGATTTCTTGAAATTTTAAAAATTAGTATGTCTTGCTATAACCAGTATTGCCTGACATCAATTTATAAATATTCGTAAAGCAGGGATGGCGAACCTTTTTTGATGTCCGTGCCACTAAGTCTTCAAAATACTTTTTTAAATAGGTGACGTGCCCCAATAAAATTTCACGTGAACGTGGTAAAACTATACGTAAGTATAAATAAATAAACAAATAAAAGCAATTCTTTTTTAAACAATTTTTCATTGATAAATGTTTTATAAAACGCAACATGCTAGAAACAAAACTCGCGTTAAAAACAATTGTTTCTTATGTGATTTTGGTTGCTGTACACCAGGTCAAAAAGATTTAATATCTGGTTCATATTTAGTTAATTTCAACAGTACGCATGCAGACCTTGACTCATCAGTCATTCGACTCCTATATTTACTCTTTTATAATAATCCTGAAAATAGCGATTCACATGCCCACGTCGATGAAAATTTAAAAAAAATTGCCTTTGCTGATATTTTTAAACAATTAAACGTGTCAGGAATTGAATTCCGTGTAGTTAGAATTTCATCTCTTTTGCAATTTTATTTATTTTATCCAATAATTGATTATGCATTCAATAATTTCTAAATCATTTCTTAAATCAACAATTTTTCGGTTCCATATGGTATTTGACTAAAATTCAACTAATTACACTTTTAATTTATTAAAACCTAACCACTTAAGGACTTTAAAATTTAATTTTTCAAATGGTATTGTATCAGGGTATAAAATAAATTTAAGTTTCTTCAAATTCTTTAAACTGCTTAAATCTTGCAGAAAATTCCTGAATCAAAGATTGAATTACTATTGAAAACTCTTTCGTTAATGACTCTTTATTTGGATTTTCGTGACATTCACTTAAAGCAAAAAACATTTTTGTATTCGGAAAATATTTATATGAATTTGAAGGAATACACGATTACAAATCTGTAATTTAACTTCGAATGCTTTGATTAAGTCAAACATTATAAGGATTGTTATAAAAACACCTCGTAGTTTTATGTTTAATTCATTTAAGTAAGAGCATAAAAATCAGCGAAAAAATATAACTGTAGTAGCCATTCTACATCCAATAATTGATTGTATTAGTCAATAATGTTTCTATAATTTAGAAATAATCTTATCTGTTCCAAACAATCTACAAATCTGCAAATAATTTTCGCGGCTTAACCAGCGTACATTATTGTATAAAAGTAAGCTATTGTACGATAAGTTTACTTCGTTTAACAATTCTTGAAATTTTCTTTTATTAACGTGTTTGTGAAAATTTTGTTACAAAACTCAAAATATCATCAATGATATTCAAACCTGTTTTGGCACATAACACTTGTTGGTGATTAACACAATGAAAATCAAGAATTGTGTGTTCCCAATAAATTTTTTATTTATTTTTTTATTTTTTTTAATGTTTCACATTTTTTTGCAAATAAATTTGCAAATCCATTTTTATGTTCAGTTAAGCTGCAGTCACCGTCAGTTGTAACTGACACAATTTTAGAACATATTTCTCTTTTTCCCACTGCATCTATAACCGCATTACAAATGTCTAATCCTTTTGTTGTTGCTAGTAATGTTGGTAAACTTATTAATGCTTCTTTAATATTGTTTTGAACAGAATGACATACAAGAATTGCTAAACGAGCAGAGCCTGTTACGTCAGTCGACTCGTCAAGGCAAATGGATATAAAATCACAAGATTTATATGAATATTTTGGTAAAAATTTATATTTTATGCCGTACCCAAAATTCTCTTTTTCACTGTATTCCTAGCTATTAGCACGTCATTGATTCTTTGAATAATTTTTTCTTTGTTTTCAAAATTAACGAATATGTATGGTACACATTGCAGCCAAGCGTCCTTTAAAAATTCACTTTCATTAAAAGGTTTCGCATACTGAGCAATAGTTTTTGAAATTTGATAACTAGCAGCAGAAGTAGTTTGAGCATTTTTAATTTTTAAGGCACGCGATATGTACTCCTTTTGCTCTTCTACACTTCAATCAAGAAGAAATTTATGGTTGGTTTCATAATCCCGCTTTATTGAAGATCTTTTACAGATTACAGTTTTTGGACATAAAATGCAAATTACTTTACTGCCCTTTTCAATCGTACCATATCTACCGGTCCACCAATTGAAATTCTCTGCTAATATATCTTTCGGATTTCTCCATGTAAGTAGCCATAAAAAGAAATTCTAAAGAAATATATATATTTTAGCAATGTTGTTATAAAATAAATAATTTATTCTGCATTCGTTTGCAAGAGCATATTTCGTCATATATCAAAGTACTAAAAATATTACCAACACAAGAAAATAATAAATATTAAATCAAGGTAATTTTAATAATTATTTCTATATTTTACACTGATTTAATAATATATTTTCTCATAATGTTAAAATATTTTATTGTTCAAAAATAAGCAAATTAAATTATAAGTTTAGTAACTTTTAATGCCTTAAGTTTGTTATAGGTTCAAACTTCAGTCGTGACATAATGTTCTTGCAAATGAATGCAGAATATAAAATATGAAATAATGTATAAATATTTACCTAAAATAACACTATATCTATTTACAATAAACGGTTATAATTTTTAAAAAGTCATTGAAGTTTCAAAGACGATGGTTTGCTAAAAATGATTAATGCAGTCTGTCGTCTGATGGGAGCGCTGCGACGTCAGCAACATGCCATAACATTAGAATGCAAATCAGGATAGGCAAAATTTTTTTTTTTTATCTAATGTGCATCTTTATATACTTGGAGAGAATTCATGCGACATTTTAATAATAAAATGTATAATTTGACTTAGTATAAATTAACCTAGTTAACATACTAAGATCAATATTCAGTACTATATACAAATTTATGTCATAAATTATAAATTAATTGTAAATAATAGTTTTTAATTTATTTCCGTCCAAATGGATAAGTTATAAAAAATAATTTTGTGCGTTCCATCAAAATTTTCAAACGTGCCACTTGTGGTACGCGTGCCATTAGTTCACCATCCCTGTTGAATTGATTTATGTCTTATTATTGTTTCGGTTTATTTTTCTTAAACAATTAGTTGTTTGTTTTAATATGTATGTACTTTTAATTATTATTATAAATTGAATGTTTTTAATTTCATTAATTTTTAAGAATGTCTTTCTTTCCGTACAAAGTGTTTTCTGGTGTTAGTGAAGCGAACTTTTAAAATGCTCGTTTAATGCTTTTAACTCAATTTTGTATTGAACTTTGCAAAAATGACACTTTTAATAGTAACACACACATTTAATAGTTTGATATAAAATTTTAATATTCTGTTTTTTGCATCATTTATCTTCAGTTATTCGTTTTATTTATCTGAAAGTTATCGTTCTAAAATCAGAGGCCTAATTCTTGTGAAGAAAACATGCATTGATTAATCCCTACTCGTGTTCAATGTAGAGCATTTAGTTTGTATTCGTATGTATATTCTATAAGTATGGGATAAAGAAATGTATTTAAAATCCAATTAAAGAGTATACGTCATGCTAATTGGAAGGAAAAATGTTCATTTTCTGATGCAAATCTTCATAAAATGTATCGAACACATGGATAATATTCTCTCGTGATAAATGAGCGTCATACCTTAAAATTTTTAGTTCCTCTTTAAATCTAATAAAACCTTTCCTACATCTTGTTCATTTTCCTACAGCATTCTTCCCAAGTCTGAATAGTATCTTGTGGCAGTATTTTTATGAAACAAAACGTGTTCTGCACCTTGCACTGCTTACATTAAAAACTGTCGTTGAATATATTATCGATTCAAAAGGATTACTTATTATCACGCCGAAGGATTCTTGCAAAGCACTCATAAAAAAAACTATATTATTTTTATTAAGATATTATGTCAGATAATTAGTAATTAAAATTTTTACTCCTACATTTAAATAAAAATGCTTATTTTTCCATATAAATGTAAATAGAAGATAATTTAGCTTACAATTATATATGTTGAGTACATTTTCTTATGTAACTTATATTAGCAAAATATTATTATTTTTAAATACTTAACTTTTAAATACTGTGGCGGGAGCACCATACCCAGATACATTCTGTAAAACTTCGGTAAGTTGCTAATGTTACGCTTAGATACCAAAAGGAACATACCCTCCATTGCAAATGTTTTACAAAAATTACTTAACATGAGATTCCCTATCACGTAAATAAGCAGGTGTATAAAACTTTCATTAAAAATTTAAGATAATTGGTCGTATTTTCTTACTTGCAAAATCTTTGAAATGATTCAGAAAATATCGAATCAATAGGCAGGTTTCTTTTAAAAACATGACAACAGAACACAAAAGCACATTCATTTAGTTAATTTCATGACCTTTTAGTGGAGCAAACAATATTCCATTAGAAAAATAATGTCTTTAAATTGCTTAATACTACACAAATATATTAATTATTATAATTATCGTATTTAAAATTTTTTTTTCCTAAATCGTTCAAATGTGAAAATTCCTCAATTTTCAGTAAATTATATGCTAAAATAATGTTTATTTTGAAAATACATTACTCTTTCGTGTTTTAAATGAATGAAAATATATATTTCGTAATACATAACAAATCGTAATAAATTACGTAAAAAAATGAAAGATTTTAGGTCCTAGATTTGTAGTGATTTACTGTAGAAACACATTTTCTTAATTCGCATTAATTTTGAATAAAGTCAAGAAAACTATTTATTTTCCAAACATGTACTGAGAATTATTGATATAGCACACATGCATGCATCCACACACACACATACGAATGATATTTTAGATGAAAAATAAAGTATGAAAAATACTAAAAATGTATTTAAGAACTATAGGCACAGACACGCTCGCGCACGCACACACACACACACACACAAAAAAAAAAACAACTAACAAACAGAAAAAATATAACAGTTGTAAAAGACAAACTTCAATTTTAATATTTTGTGGCTAAAACTTATTTATTATTATTTGATAAAATTTCAGAAGCATATTAATTTAAATCATAGAATAATATGTTTTTATTTAGAAATAAAATTTAGAGGGAAAATCAAAATAAATATTAAGATAGTAATAATGTAAATTTCGTGGAAAAAATTCTTAAATCTCCCCAAAAAATCATGTGTTCATAAAACAATTTATTATTTCTACAACATAAGTTGAATTTCTTCATGTAATGTAGGAAACTTTAAATTCATAATTTACAACTTAATTTATTATTTACGTAATAATTACAAAATGATGCAAATATATTTGATAAAAAGTATAAACTGCGAAGGGTAAAAGAATTTTACGAGTGAATTTGAATAGTTTATTATTATATAAATTCTTGAAGTTGCTTTGAAATAATCAATTCTATTTAGAATGCTGCGCATTTTTTTCATCTCTTCGCATTAATCTTTAAATGGACTCCACGGGGATCCCATTCTAGATCTGAGAGAGATGCGTTGCCATGGAAACAGATAAATATTAGCACAATGATTTCTGGAGTGCAGCATTTTGTATATCAGGCATAACAGAGGCTCTGCAGCCTGCATTTTGTCAGTTCGCAATCGCAGTGAGAAATGGAAGGACTTATTTTACATCCTTTTCTTCCTTTTCTCTTTTCACCAAATATATCAAAATTATTTTTATCTCGACCTTAGTCTCTTTATACTTGATCATGAGAGTTGATAACTTTATTTTCTTTTAATTACTAAAGATTTTTCTTTAAAAGTACTTTCGTTGCTTTATATCTGATGAATATATATATATATATATAATTTGTGATTTTTTTTAAATTTATAAAGCATTGATTTCTTACGATGTCTGTGATATCAAGTGCTGTCATAATACATAAGAATTTAGTGAATACATATTTTAAAAAGATACATATATTTTATCCCTTTAAATTGAAGCGCCGTGACTAATATTGACGGTGAAATTCTTGCGCAGGAATTCTGTTGCGAAATCTTCGGAGCGAATAGCAGTACTTGAATAAGGAGTTAGAGGACATTTTAACAACAGTTATCGTAAGAATTTACAGCTGTCGTTAGTTGATCAAGAATTTGGTATTAATTTCTTTCACATTAATCAGGTGGTGTGAAACTTAGGACTTGGTTGATAAATTTACGGTCTTTAATAATAGTGTCATCATGTTAATTTAGTTTTTTCTATTTCGATTTGGAACTTTAAAAAATTAATGTATAATAGCTCTTTTAACAAATTGAGTGCCACTTGCCATTGTGCTTTCTACAATTTTTTTTTGTTATTAAAGAAAAGAACTTCCATTTTCTGGCATTCATTATGAATATAAAGTATTTTAAATAATATTAAAATCACTAAAGGGAAAAAGAGAGCGAGGTGGAATATGAAAGAAATCTTTGCAATTGCATTTTAAGGTCTGGAAACATTTCAACTAATTTCCTTAAAGTTTATTGACCGACTAATATGTTCTGTATACATATGTGAACCCTTAGTTCAGTATTAAATATATAAGGTTTTTAGTACTAGGAAAGTAAAAACGGTGTTCGTTTTGATTTTCATGCTTAATTTGTTTCATTTGAATTTGCTAGACAATGCTATCTATATATTACACCTTGGTACACATATCTCAAAACCTAGAAATATCTTATTTCTTCTAACATGAAATAATGCTGTGATATAAATATTTTACCATCGTAGGAGTCACGAAAACCGACATAAA
This sequence comes from Latrodectus elegans, assembly GCA_030067965.1. Lineage (NCBI taxonomy): Eukaryota > Metazoa > Arthropoda > Arachnida > Araneae > Theridiidae > Latrodectus > Latrodectus elegans. Next base: position 105,510,506 of record CM057822.1, read on the forward strand.
ATGGAAAACAGTAAAAATGAATTGTATTTTGTTGTTGCCGGTGTTTAGAAATGCTGAATTAAGTCTAAGAAATTTGTCACTCTAAGTAAATCTAGCACTAAAATTAGGCTTGTAAAAAGATCAATTCTGGAGAATCACAGGCAATTCAGAAAGTGGTCAGGAATGATCTGATGGCCCCCACACTTCAAAGAGGGTGGGAAATCCTTTTTTTCTTTCTCCATACGAATAAGATGTAGATTTCAAGTGTCCACGTGTAAGGCAGGCGATGATCGTCTGAGTGAAAACGTGCCTTCAGGACACTGATACCGTTGATGAACAGGTGAAATTGACCAAGAGACATTAACTTTTTTAACCGTTGAGAACAGCTCCAAATGGGTCCGTGACTCAGCTCAGTAGCGCCCGCTTTAACATCTGCTGTCTCTTAACAGTAAGAGCATATTACCAAAGGATGCTCCCGTTTCTGAATGATTCCTGTACTGTAATGCACTTTAATAAGTACTTTTTACCAATTATGTGAACTGTTATTTGATTCTTTAGTATGATGAGATTTTTCTTACTTCCTTCATAATAAATTATCGCACTTCTCTTCCATTCAAGATTAGGCTGTGAAGTAGAATTATTACCATCGCTTGTGTCTGCCTGCGTAAAGAAAGTTAGATATGATTGTAAATTAGTGATAAGTTAAAATTCTTATGCTTAAAAATATATTAAGGTGCTTGGGATAAAATTAAAAGATTAATTACACTTTTCTGAGCGAATAATACCAAAAGTGGCAAATAATATCATTTTGTGGGTTCACTTGATACCAGTTATTTTTATCTCTTTTAGAAGTACATATTTATCACAATGAAACTATTAACAGTGACTATATGTATATGCATGTATGTGTGTCATTTATTTATATTTCAATGAAAAATTAGTCTCATATTCAGGTACTTAAAATTCAATTCATTTTATAGGTAAATTCCCATAATACTAAAGCATACGCTTCATAATAATATGAAATAAATATAAATGGTATAAATAACCAAAAACAAAATTCAGAATTTTAGATTTCAATTATTCATCTACAGTAGGGCCTCGATGTAAGAATAATGGACTCGATATAGGACTCAGCAAAAGACAGTCGTTATGCGGAGAAATCGCAGTAAAGAAAAAAAAACGAATGTTTATTAGGTTTCCGTACATAATCGATGACAGAGATTTGAAAGGGTTGCGTCCATCTATTTCAATTACAAAAATCTCGATAACTTAAATTTAGTTTCATATACTGTACCAGTGAAGCCTTGATTTGTTAGTGGAAGCTCTATGGCTTTCATTTATTTATGCTTATTACAACTGTTTTTTTTCTGTCATTGTTACATTTCTCTCCATCTGAGAAATTCCTGGACCACTTTAAATAATTCGTATTTATTTTGACTACTTTATTTATATAATTATTTTATTTGAATTAATATAAAATCCTATGAACGACTACATTAATATATGATTGCGGTTATTTTATTACACAAATGAATTAAGTTGGATGTTTTGAATATTGGCAATATATTTATAGAAATATTCTGACGAAATATGTAATTTTTTTAGAAACAATCATCTCGACAGAAGACTTAAACAATGGACCGATTTTACTTCTGATGGTATAAAGATGAGTGAAAATTTTGACTCACTTGAATTTCCTATCGGTGTGTGTGCCGAGCCCTCCTCCTCTCTTCATTCACTCAACTCCTATAAAATATTTTAAAACTCTGCTGAAATTCCCTGAGCTGGACATTAAGAGTAGTTCATAAATTTTTATAACTGTTTCCTGAAAGGAAGCGAACTCAATGGCAACAGAATGCGATGCAGAAAAGGCGATCATTTGTGGGATAAAATATGCGAACAAAACCTAAATAATAGAATGCCTTTCCTGGCATACATTTGAATATTTTTAGCCCTTCTTTTTTCTGAATACCTCACCAAAGCGCTTATGCGTTATTATGAACAAGAAGCCTTTTTGAAAATTTCTCAGTTGTAAAATGTATTATCGAAAGTTGCAAACAATCTTTATGAGTTTTGATGCACGGAAATAAATTGCGCACATATATACACAAAGATAAATAGAATTATGCGGTAAACGATACGTTTATTAGAGAAACTGTAAAAATGGTTTACAGAAGTTTCGAAAATTTAGTTACTAAAACTGTTAACAGATGATATACATTATAAATAACCTGTTAAATGTGCTTCGAAGTTTAAAGCGATCATACTGTTGGATAATGAAAAGAGGCTAACGTAAGAGTTGAAATAACGCATTCTATTGAAGAACGTGTTTTTTTGGTCCTGGAGTACCGCAGATTAGAACACAGTCCTACAGCAAGAAGGTGCAGTTTTCAAAACCGATTCGAAGTTTCAATTTTACCCAATGCGAAAACCATTCGCTTGATCTTTGCCAAATTGGAATGGACTGACAGCGTAGGTGATGATCGAAAGGGAAATGTTGAGCCTACGCAAACAGTATTCACTCCTAAAAATACATCTAAATTTTGTAGAATCGTTCTGTAAAATCCTAAGAATAGCATCCGAAGAATTGTATCAGAGGCTGGTTGGAAGTACACGAGCACGCAAAAAATATTAAGAGGTAGGCTTCGAATTTTTCTATACAAAATCCAAAGTCATTAAGCTGTACCCATGAAAACTGTGCGACAAAGAACTTATCAGTAAAATTTGCACTACTGAGACAGATTAAATAAAAAGTGTAAAATTTGGAACATGTTGTAGTAATATGCACTAAAAATTGCTGGGAATTAGAATAGCCACAGCAAGAAATTTTCTATTCACAAGATATTTGAAAAATAGAAGAATAGTAAAATAAGAAAGAAAATAAAAAAAAAATTCTTTGACATGCAAATTATTAGCTTTATAACGGTTTCTTGTAAATAGGTAAATGTGTCTAGGCGAAGGAATTGATCAGTGGGTTTTTCATATACAAAGTGTATTCGAATGCTGTTATCTCTTAGAAAATTGTTGCAATACCTCATATAAAAAGAATAAATACTTACCAGGAAGCTTCTGACTTTCACAAAGGTCGAAATGTAATCTACCGGCTTTAAGGTATCGCATCTTGTCAGTATTGCTACTCATTTTAATTCTGTTATAATCTGCAAGGCCATCCTTGGATTCCGAATGCTTTTATGGGACGCCGTGATGGATCTGATAGATCTCCATTACAAAGCGCTTGGGAGACTCATTTAGATTTAATGAATCGCATACCCTTGTAAAGATCCTTGAATCAAGGAATGTCGCTTCTAAGAAATTTGCGTAGATTCGTGACTTATGCTTTGGATACCAATCAAGCTTCATTATAAGTGCTTTCGGGGGTATGAGATCAACGACTAATCTTGCGAAAGGGGAACTTCTTAAAGGCATGCTTTCGTTTTTTAAAATTACAGTAGGATATACGTGTTTGGTAAAAACTGCTTTTACTTTGGTGAATTCCAATATCTTGCAGATTCATGACTTAAGGAATGTGTCACTTTATATACGCGCTTAGACAATTTTCAATCCACGGAAAAAGTTTCTTGAATAATAGTTATAATGTTTGTTATATAAACATTAGTAATATTGTTTGTTGTGTAAATGATAGCAATAAATAATGTTTATTGCGTTAGTTCATTGACTCTATCGTTTTTTGAGCTTCCGTGAAGAGCGTTGCATATCTATATGCCCGACTGCATTTGGCGAGTGTTGTATTAATGTTTCTTAATATTAAAAAATTGTTTGGCTGTTGCTTTGACCAACCCGTTCCCCAGATCTTTAATCTACACAGGCAACTTATGTATCAACTAAAGGAATGGTCCACATTCATTATGGTTGACAAATCATGTTGAAGTTGTATAGGTATCTGTACCTGTTCTTACTGTCACTGGTGATTGTTCTGGATGTTGATTAATTCGGATCAATGCTTTCAAATTATAAAATTTGTTTAATTACTTGTTATTTTCAGTATAATGCACCTGTCAATTCATGTAATTTTGTTCTTTGCATTTCTTTATAGTATAACAATTTTAATAGCCTGCACTGCATATAAAGCAGTCAAACATTTTTATATTTCTTTTATAGTAGATAAAGCCACGTCATCATGAAAATTTAAAGATTCCTACTTAGTACTTCAAAAGTTCCGTTTCATACGATTATTATCAAGTAAAAATAAAGATCAAGTTTTCTTGCTCTATTTATTAGACAGAGAACCTGTGAAATCACATAGCAAAGCCTATCGTGGCAATGACGACATTGTATACAAGAAATGCACGAAACGATCAAGGTGAGAAGACCTAGTTATTATTTTGAATAATGCAAAAGACTAAGTACAAATATAAAGAGAAAACGATATTTGAAATCTTAGGTTGTGTGATGCTAACCTCACATTCCAGTTCAACGAAAATTCCCAGTGTGACTTCAACATTAGGTCCACGATGCGAGCAATGGGTTTTCAACATTGTTGAAGAAAGTTACATACTTCAGTTTCTTGACACAAAGAAAAACGTTAAGTCTGGCATCTACTGAACTAATGTCGTGGACCAATGCTGGAGTCACAGTTGACCATGTTCACTCAAATATAGATACATACCAAAAGTGTAATGGGGGATTCCTTTATGATGGAATCACACGAAAGAATCCCTGCAGAATCAACAACTACGGCTATAGATGCTGTAAGAAGAGTGGGGTCTAACATGCTTCATACCTTATCTATATCAAAGTACCTTGCAAAACAGCCTTTGATTGTTATACTGCACTCTACACGGTGTCAATATATGGCGAGGAAAGGTGGCCTTCTTTGATTTCCTTTGTAATGTTGTTAGCATGTCAAATTTTCCAGGTAATTTTAAGGGATATCCCGACATAACTAGTGGTAGCCAATAATCTGACACCAGGACTGCTTGTACCAGTTCCAGCCTCTTGCTGTTTGGAAATTTTAATTTCTATATTTCCCCGATGAAGGATCCGCAGTTGACAATCACTGCAAAAAAGTCATGCCATGCAATTTGATTTTTAGGGTAATTGTGGGCGAACAATTACTGAGCCACTCACACATTGTAATCAGTATCTCTTATGCATATGAGCCAGTTCCCCATTCGTGTAACGGTCCAACATTGTTTCTAGACAAAATAAAACGTCACAGTAAGCGTTTCATCATCAATCATCTGTACGTATGCAACTCCATCTGCTCCTTCGACTTACGCAGTGATATTTATCATGTTCATCAGAAGAAGACTTTCAATCATTTGTATTGTACTGAATAAATAAACATATTTCTTGTTCGCATCCCAACTTTCTTGCATTTTGTATCATCATTATAGCTCCATGAAAGCATTTCGGAAGCATGCATTGTTATGCGCGATTTCCCATGAAGTAACTATATTTATCCGTTAATGTGTGATTCGCGTATTGAATCAAATCAGACGATGTTTTGTTTAAATCTAAAATAGAGTATTTACAGAGCATTATTTTATTAATGTTTTCAAAAATATATCAGAAAAATTAGTTGAATTTAAAACTATTCATTGTTTGATGAAAAATATAATAATTTTCTAATCATTTGAAGGTTTGCAATATTTTGATATTAGAATAATAACGATAAATTTAAGCTTTTGAACTGACATTTTTGCTTTCATTTTTCGAGATTTTGCTATATTTTAAAATGTGTTAGATTTTAAATCAAAATTTTGAAGGTTTTAATTAATACATTTTTATTGGAAAGAAAGGAGAAAATTCTTTTGTAAGTCATTTTATAAAAAGGTATTTCTGATACCTTTCCATGAAATGCAATTTATAACAGTTTAATGTTATTTTAACAAATACTGAAAAATCAGTTACATACACTCATGTCTCTAATGTAAGGATAATTCAGAATCACACAGAAATTGAATTCTAAAATAAAAAATTCGCCTGTGTAGAACTATCACACACATCTTTGAGAATAATATGCAAATTACAAGAAGCCACCAGATGGCTCTTCAGCTACCGGTACGACAGTTTCAAGGCAGACCGTGTACAGACGCTTAGGACACATTGGTCTATAAGCTCGTAGGCTTCATTCACGGCGCGCAATTGTTTGCCAAGGACGCTGTGCGGAATAACAGAAGTTGCACGGCTTTGATCTTTTCGAAAGCCGTCCAATTCGACAGACATTAAAATTAAAAATTCAACTGATTAATTTATTAGATTGAATTCCCCACTAACAGACGGGTGATTGGAAAGTAAAAGATCGTTGGCCGTCGTTTATTTATTGGTTGTCATTTGACACGACGAGTGTCATGTAGTAGTATTCAGAAATCGTAGTGGTTGTGTGTAATTCAAGCCTTTATTTGTTTCTTTTGTCAATTTAAACTTGTGATTTAATTAAAGAGTAAACAGAACTCTATTGTGCAAAATAACACGCCTCATTATGTCTGTGAAGAAACGAAAAATAAGTGATGAAAAAAGTGTATTTAATGTAAAATGGTAATAAGACTATCTGATCTGCAACAATAACAATAAAATTCAGTGTTTGATTTGAATGCAAGTAAATAAGGTATACAATGTGAAAACGTACTACACTACTTAACATGAAGAAAAGTATAAAAAATATATCGGTGAAGCAAGAAAAATTATTGTAGTCGAGTATATATATATGTATAAAAATAACTAATACACATCAAACAAGTATGCAAGTATGTTTTCAAAATTAAGTACAGATAATGAACAAAATTTAGCTGTCTTATGCAATTTCTTTACTATTAGTCAAAGCAAAAAAAAAAAAAAAAAAAAAAATCATTGATGGGATTTTAATGAAAAAATTCGCAGTTTCAATGGCTCAACTCTTCATGCAGTCAGAGTTGGCGGAAAAGTTTGAATCTGTTGCATATCTCACCGAACAGTGGCGCGACGAGTAGATGATATGGGTGTGTAAATATGTTTCGAAAAATTATGTGATTGCATTTTGGACTACAAATAGTACTCAATATGTTTGGATGAAAGCACCGAGCAAGAAAACATCAGTCAATTATTAATATTTACTCGTGGCACATTCCAAAAGCTTTTACTATTACGGAGGAAATGTTAAGTTTGATACCGTTACCCAAAGCAACTAAAGGCGCAGATATCTGTCAATAAAACTGCCATCGACTGCGGAGGATTTCGAAAATGTCCTTGCATTGTAACTGATGGAGCGAAAGCTATGACGGGAACACTTTCGAGGGACTTCTTAAAGGAAATGGCATCATTGGGATTTCTTAATTGAAATGGCCGTTGTTTCACTGCATCATACACCAGGAAGCTTTATGTCAAAAATCTTTGCGCCAAACAAATGCCATGAAAGTTTTGTTGTTAGAATTACAAATCTCATTAGAGGTGGAAACAAAGTTTTGACTCGTAGGAAATTTCGAGATATTTTAAGTGAAATTATGCGACCTATGGAGATTTGCTATTGCACTCCGAAATATATGATGGCTTAATACTAGGTGGTGCCTTGAACGTTTTTTTGCTTTACGAAAATAAATACCTTTATTTCTTAAAACGAAATAAAATCGGACACTTCTGAACAGCAAAATCGTATGCAATATGCTTTATTCCTGGCTGATGTTGCATTTTTTACTGATATGACACAACACTTGAATGAATTAAATTTGAAGTTACCAGGTAAAGGACACGATGTTGCCAACTTGTATGGATTTGTGAATGGTTTTAGAAGAAAACTAAAATTGTTCAAGACGTCACTAGAGCAGAATGATTTTTTTTTTCTGAGTTTCAAAGAACTGTATACAGAGATGGAAAATTTTGAAGGATATAGCTTTCAGATCACACCTGAAGTATATTGAAGATGTAATTGGGGAGTTTGAACACAGTGATTTGCAGATTTTAAAGCATTAGAGAGTGATATATCACTTTTCACTCATCCATTAACAATTGCAATTAAAAGTATAAATACTGATTATCAATTGAAATTATGTGATCTACAATCAGATCTCTTTTACAAGAGCAGGACAGAGTCTGGAATAGATTTTTTAATCTTCTTGGTAAGCGTTTACCCGAATTAACCAATCTTGGCATAAAAATGGGTCGATGATGAGCAGTTACTATCTTTGTGAACGTGCGCGTATTCCACAAAGAAATTTGTAAAGTCTAATTATGGATCTTCACTATCAGATAACTCACTTACACACGCACTGCGTCTGACAACAACTAAGATTAATGTTTATATTGAAAGGTTGTAAAAGATGCATTAAATTACATTAGTGCCTCATTAATTTAACAGTTACATAGAAACTATGTTTAATACTATTAAACTTTTCTTTAAAAAAACGTGTTTTTTTTTATTTGAGCGATCTTCCAAACACTTTAGTAATTTGTTTTGGCCCGGGATCAAATTTGGTCTAGACAGCTCTGGCTTAAATAACTAATTGCTATATATTATCATCACGGTACTTATGGTATCGATACACAGCATACCATATTGTTATATAATCACAAGTACTATATTTAATTTAAATACCTCCATTGTTTAAACTTTGAAGAGAGAATTAATCCGAAATTATTAAATTTGTTTCCAGCATATATCTTGTACCTTATGGGGGAAAATAGGGTCTGAAAAATTTATTTCTCACATTATTTCGGGCAGGAAGTAGAGACGCCCGGAACATCATCTGGTTAGGCACTCCTCTGCACACACATCAAGATCAAAGCAGAATTCAGCACATCTTCTCAGGGTCTGCCCTTGAGGAGTTTGTGAAGGGAATAGAAGCGTCAGAGCCTCCTGCGAAAGGTAAATAAAAGGAAAGCCCTAACTGTGACTCTTTTAACAAAGGTATTTCTTGCACATTCTTTAGCTTGAAATAAAATGAAAGCAGTTTTTTTTAATAAATGTTCCTCTAAGTAAATGTTTTTCAAAATTCAAGGTAATGCATGTATTCTAAGCTAACTGCATTCAATTTCTGTTAGCATGAAATTCAATAGAACAGAAAAGTTAATATGGGGTTTATTCATTTCAAAATTCTCATTCTCAAGATTATTTAATCCAGTAATTGCATTAGCATGTCGCTGAGATATTACTTTTTTGGTGCATTGCAAAAGTATCCTTCCCACATTGCTGAGAGTTGGATTCCACTGCGCTCACACATAACAAGTGCTCAGGACTGGATGCAGGGAAACCTGTTGTTGCAACACAAAATGAATTCAATTTAAATTGGGAATTTTTAGATATAAATGTAGATTTCAGCGTGAATAAAATATAATAAAATGATGATGATAAATAGATGATTAAAATTTAATCAAAATATTATAGTTATAATGATTTTAACATTGTTTTTTGTGAAATCATTTTATTTCATTGAATCCTCGCAGATTGAAATTCGGAGCCGACTATGATGAACCCGAGTAATTCGTGGAATTCCAACCGAATTGGATTCCTATTTAACATATTCGACTTTTTAATAAGTTTCAAGTGGGAAATATATGCTGGGAAATGGTAAGATAAAAAAATCAAGTAATTATTTATTTTATATATTTATTAATAATGTAAGGTTGCGAATTAGTTAGAAGATTTCCTTTCCGATGAGGTAATAAAAGGTTACTTTCTTGGGAAGTAGATACAAAACTGTGAGGCGTTATGTCAATTCCATGTAAGTTATATTACCGTATCCCATTCCTCAAAGGTTACACCCAAAAATTATCGTTGAATAAATTCGTCTTAGAACGACTTTTGTGATACATAAGGGGGACATCCATGAATTCGGGGTAATGAGTAATGAGTTATAATTCTGGATTCAGACGTAAGAAGTTGGATTTAATTTTGGTTTTTATCTTCAGATATATCTTGCGAGCAACATCAACTAATTGCAGAGATTCAACTTCAGTTTAATTCTTCGTGGAACGAAGACTAACTTGAGTGTGAACGTCTGTCTGGAACTCATTGTCAATCGTAACAGATTCAGATCTCGTTTACTTAAAACTATCCTAAACTTACCAAAACATGATATCATCAATACTTACTCATAAGAAAATATTTTTCCTGAGAATTCTACATTTAAACAAGTTTATGATCACATAAAATTTCATTGTTAATCAAGTAATAATTTTTTATTAAATAATCCATGTCATTCGTCAATCTGATTTATTCGGCTTGTAACACTATTTACATTAAAAAACAATCATAATCAACGTTGGTCTTGTTTATTTTAGGTACATTTTCTTTTGTTTTATTTTTCAGCTACGGCTGAGCATGTTCCCATTTAATATAATTCATCATTGATACATCCTATTAATTAATTTTCATTGATACATCGTTGTAAATATTTTAATAGCCATAACTAGCTATTTTCAGGCCTTTCCTTATTCATGAGTCTAGTAATTGTCAGTTAGGAGGGAACCTGAGACCCGATCTCCCAGTTTAAAATTTTATTGTCGTTCACTCAATTTTTATTTATGTAGGGTAAATTTTAAGTTTAATTTATTACATAATATAGATATATAAAATCATTCATATTTATTATTTACATTTCAAAGCTATCATTATTTTCTTCTGTGAGCTTCAAAATCGTGAGTTCGTTTTCCAATTCAGATTACGGTGTTCGGTTCAGAATCCACATTAAGCCATTGATTTCAGTCTGATGAGTTTTCCAATATGAAAATAGAGCAAACTAAACTCAGAAATTAAGTTCACAAATTGTTTTTTTCATCTTAAAGACGGATTCCCGGAACTTTAAGCTAAAATAGCAATAATTAAGGTCTTTCTGTCTCTTCGAATGACCTTTTATATCAGGACTATTTTATTAGGAAAGAACTCTTTTCCTCGCGAAACTGTTTCTTCTCTTTCGCTAATCTACTGCTAATTCTCCTTTTTCCCAGTCTTTCATCATAAAGGCTGCTGGTTTTCAGACATCCCCAGCTTTACAGCGTCATGGCAGCGGCTGCTAATAAACATTTTAGGTCCAGTTTCTCGTCAATTGATCCCCTTCTCGATTACCCAGAGGAAGGGGGGGGGTGGATTTCATCATATGACCGCTCTGACGTCAGAAAAGAGTCCCAAAATAGCCTTTCATCCCCAACATGAATGAGAATTCTCTCTCTTTCTGGAGAAATATTTTTTTTCTTAGAACATCTTTATGAGTGATTAACGACTTCCGAAATAGACGTCAAATTTTAATATATTTCTGGATTTTCCAGAACCTTCAGGGATAAACTCTTTATTGGAATACCAGAACGGGACCAAATTAGATTTTGCCGCTTTTGCGTAGATAAATTGTATAGTTTTATCAACTTACAGGGGGGAGGGAGGGTTATATATGTAACTACATTAATTTTCTATAATATGATTTTCTTTATTTAATTAATTAGTATTAAGTTTCTTAGCTTAATAAATTGTAGCTGTAAGGAAATAAATCATTTAGAGATATGATAATGTTTTTTACTTAAAATATAGAAAAAAAAAGTACCTTTTTATTTCATTTTGTTTACAAATATGTGTATTTCTGATTTGTCTATTCGTGCAAAAGTAATAGCTAATAAAAGAAATTAGTTTTTTTGATATTAATTATTTAAATTAAAACTTGATCATAGCATCTGTTAATCAAGTTATAAAATATTCCTTAGCTCAAACAGTTCGTCCTTTGATTCTGACTTTTGGCTTGGGGTACAATTTAAAATTGCTTCGAAATCTACAAGAGTTAAACCCAAGGTTCAACTCGAGAGTTCAATGGCCTCTTGAGGGCTTAAACCCTGTAGAGGTCGCTGAACAACAACCATCATAAATGGTTCACTTAGGATGTAATTTATATTTTTGTGTTACCATGTGAATAACGAGCAGTTGAACTAAAATTAAGAATTTATAAAAATATAAAATTTAGCTTTTTAAAATATTTTTAACTAGATGCTGTCTTTATTGAAAATATGATATTTTGCATAAATTATATTTAGCAAGACTCTCCATGAGTTATGATAAACTTTCAAAAATCCATGGACTTTATTGTTCTGGTAATCTTTGAGTATTCTCTTATTGAACATGTATTAATTTTTCGCATTTTATGTTAAAAGCAGTTAATATATCAACTGGCAAAATGATAACTCAATCATTAAGTTAATAAGGTATTTATTATTATGCTGTTTTATATTAATTTCCATTTTGAATTCAATAAATTGATAAAAAAAAAAGTCTATAGAAATATGGTGTTTTGAACCAGTTCTTGACTTAAACTTAGGCAATATAATTTAGACTGATTCCTTGAATGAATGTTTGAAGCAGTTCTCACTTAACTTGGAACGATTTTATATAATTTGTCAGTAAAATCTCTTCAACTAACCTTCTTTTAACTGATTTAAAATTCTTTCATGAGGAATAACACCTGGTTTAAAGCTAAGAGATTATTTTATATTAAAATAGTAAATGTAATGTTTGTAGTGTTTTAATATTTAAAGGATTATTTATTAAAATAAATGAAAATTATGAAATTTTAAATCAAAATAAACATTACTATTTTCAGAAAAATAGAAGTTTCGTGGTAATAAAAATGCGAAAACAAATATAAGCGATGCCAATAAAATCTGTTTTCATGTCTTTATTTCAATTTTTTGTTTGTCGCTGCAATATTTTAAACGTTTCATAGTATTTATAACATAAGAAAACTACTTTAGAAGTATTAGAGAAATGTAATTTTATTGTTACAGTGTGTTTCAAAAATAACTATCCATGTTTATAATCAGCATATTTAATGAAGGAAACAAATACATGCTTAGAAGAAGGAACATATATACATAAGAATTAATAAAGTTCAACAAGTCCACACCTTTTATGTCAACGCATAGAGAGCACACTTCACCTAAGACGAAACACATTCTTCAGTTGATCAGCTGAGATGCTGTTGACTGTTTCCACTGTCTTTGCACATGACTGATGTATATTTGTGACTTGAACCTCGTACTCGAGGGATTTGATGTAGCTGTAAGAGGAATCATCAAAAGTCGTTAGATCCAGAGATTTCGGTGCCCACGCATGGTTTAATCCTCTAGCGTCCGGGAACGTTCGGTTGATATAATCACAAACAATGCTAGCAAAGTAAGAAGAAGCTTTATTCTGTTGGACGTATTCAAAATTCCCCCTTACTCCAGTTGTGGTTGCAAGAACAGCTCAAGCATATCAAAGTAAGTTTCTTTCGCAAATATGAATGGACCCCAAATCTTAGTCTTTATCATCCCTAACCACACGTTAATTTTCAGGGTTTTTCTTTCCACCCTCGCACCTCATGAGAATTACTGTCGACTTTTATCCTACAGTTGTGAATATTCACTTGTCCACATGTGTGACATGTAGCATTGTCTGGGTACAGGATATGGTCTGGTCATCATTTTCCACGGCCTACAAAGGTGATTACACTTTGCCATACTGGCTAAATGATCTTCCTCCGCCTGACGATGCAACACCGACAAGTGAGGCACATTTTTCTTCTGAATAGAATGAAATGGGGGCCTAATAGTTGTTTAAAGATCTTTCAACTGATGCCGATGCACCGAGGCTCCTTTCAACTGCCTCACAAATGATCCTGGCGGAATCTTCAGAGGTTGAGGGTCATCCAGGCTTTTCACTTTGTCATGCTACCGGGTCTGAATTTGCTTAGAAGAGGCTTGATATTCGTCGTTGTTTGTGGCTTTTTACCGTATTTTCGCTAACACAACTGATGCACATCTTCTTAGAATTTACCTTCCAGCTTCCGGGAAATTATGGCTATTCTTTCTTCCATGAAAAGCATTTCTTCAAATATCTATGAAAGAAATTAATACTTGAGTGTTTCCATGGGGTTGCATTGTAGTTTTTGAAACACCCTTTTTATGTTATTTCAGCATGTGTATCGTTAAAAATAGTAAATAACATTAATTTTCTTAATCCCATCCTTAAACCAAAAGCTAAGTGAAAATGTTTCTATTGAAAGCCCCTCCCCTCCCACTGCATTATTTACAATATTTATTCTCTTTGTTTAATAATGTACTATCAAAAAACTTGCATTTTTCAATATGAATTATAAATATTTTAATAAAAACAGGTAGATTATTATGTCAAGAATATCCAATACTTGTTTTTTCAATCTTTTTTAAATTTTGTTTCTATGTTAAATATATTTAACACAGGCATTATTAAATGCTTAGTGATTCTAATGATTGACTCTTGTAAAAGTGACGTATTCTTTGCTCGTTGTTATAACGCGGAATATATGCGATTGCAAAGAAAAATATGTATTGCAATCGCATATCGTATTGTGAAATAGCATTAGAAATTGATCACTGTTAAAAAAGAAAATTTTCTGCATTTAAATATTCGAATGTATTATTATAGTCTATTTTAAAGTCTTCATAAATATGTAAATATGTGTTCATAATATGCTTTGTCTCAAGTATTATTTTACATACAAGTATTTTCCCTCTGAAATGAATGTTGAAAGAGCTAGCCAGTAGAGTTATTATCCGTTTATATTTGATATGTATGTATGTATGTATGTGTGCTTGTGTGTGAGTGCGTAATCATTTAAACAAGAGTGATATTGAAAAACGCAATTTAAGCAAAGTTTTGCATTTAATACTCATTTCTTGGCGCTTGATTCTTGTTTAAAAAATTGAGGTGATGCATTCGGTGACTAAGAAATATTCAGATGCTGTAATAAGGAACTCAAGAGAAATCATCCGATTACTTCTGTCTCATTAAAAAATCCCATTTTGGCCGAAGGGCATCTTCCCTGTCGATCAGTAGTACAGTTTGCCAAATTAATTACCGGCTTGTGAATTTGGTATCCCAACAGCCAAAACTGCATTAGATGCAAATTTTTTAAAAAAATTACTATCTTTGAGGGGATTGTCATATAACCCTTCATACTCGAATTTTTAGGATTTTCGCTCAAATTCTTCGCTAAAAAGCCGTTACTTGGCGTCTCTCAGAGTGATGAAGAAGAGCGTGCCTTGTGGCTGAATATCAGGGAATTGGAAAATCTTTCTTCTTCAGGCGTCCTCACCAAGCACAATTGTCTCTGCAGCGATGGGAGGTTACTAATCAAGGGAGGAATTTTAACCTTCTCCCCTGGCGGCAACATCTGAATAAAGTTTTTAACAGTACATTGCATTAAAGATTTTGAAACTTGTTTATTCTGATGTTTTCATGCTTATTAACATTGTATGAATGACAATGGAAATCTGTTTATTATTCCATCAAAATTTAAGATCATAATTGCATTTTCAAAGTTAAGTCATAATAAATCTCCTTATAATTTGTGTTTCATTTTTTTCCTCTCATTTTCACTCACAATAGAAAATTCAGAATCGCTTGAGGGATGTATTCAAAAGATGTAAAGTTTGTAGGTGGCTGCTCAGGCAGCTTCCAGTATCACTGGTAACATCATTTGCCCCCAGAAATGATTGGTAAGATTCTCCCTTACTAGGCTGTTGCAGATCCAAGGGTTGAGGATGTTTCCACGTTGATTTCTCATTTCAAGGTCCTTCTGCCTGGATGTTGGGAGGAATGTGCCAGGTTAGGTGTGATCTCTAGTGACTGCCAGAAGAAAGGTGAACGGACGAATATATATTCTAAACTCATTAACCTTAAGCTAAATTCTGTTGCTCCCCATTATCGTTATGTACTAACGAACACACGAAACAGCATTACCATTATTGACGAATTTTTATTTGATCTGTGACTAAAGATGAATTTCGGGTTTCGAGGAAGGATTTCATGAGAGAGATTTTTTTAATATTTTCTCAAAATCAAGGAATAATTTCAGAATGTGTGAATATTTAACGTTCTAAGATTAACGAACCTGCAAGCTAGAATTTTTATCAGAAAGACAAATATTTATTTCATTGACAATTGTATAATTAGCATTCATATTACTTAAAATAGTTTTACATACATATTACTAAAAATAGTTTTATTTTAGGGAAAACAATTTAAATATGGATAGTCAGTATCAAATATGGTGATCAATTTTTATAAGAAAGATTAATAATTTTAATGACTTTTTTATATAAAATCATTATATAGTTCTTTAGAAGAATACTGACTTCTCAATAAAGTGAAATCAGTATTTTAAAAAAGTAGATTTTTGTAATGTAACAAGATTTTTCAAATCAAAACTAGTAAAGAGATGATCAGTTATTATTCAAGTTAATGGGATAAATATGTTTGATTATTTTTAGTCTTATCACACAATATTAAACATTTTCGAAAGATTTATCAGTCCCGAAAATATTACTCATTTTAACAGTACATTGCATTAAATGAGTAATTATTAAATATTTAAAGATTTTAAAAGTTTATGTTCTTCAAATATACCATTATGTAAAAAACGATTAAGTTATTTACTCAAAGTAAGCAATTTTATGAAATCTCAGTATTTCACAAATATAACATATTTTATTTTAAAATGGTTTGAATATCGAAAATTATTTTACGTTTGTTTGAACATCGTAGGTAAATTACTATTTTGTTTCATAACAAAGTACAGGTGGTGATATTAGTATTTAGTTCTTTTTATAAGAGAGGGAATTCATAATGTCATGTGGGAAAAAAATATCTGATCTAAAAATTTGAAAAATTCTTTCGAAAATCAGAATGTGAAATAGTTAAACTTTATAAAGTTGTTAGTCACAGTGATTTAAGTCAGGGGTCCCCAAACTTTTACCTAATTGCACATACCTAACATCATACCAGGATATTCATCCAATGTCGGTGAATAAATTTAGAGTTGGTGGACATAATTAATAATACACACTATTTAATGCACAAAAAATTCAATTTTATATAAATTTTACTCAACATATGGGACTCTAATTAGCATTAATATCCTCTTGTGTAAAATAAATGATTACTAAATTGCTAACAAAACATAGGAAGTATTTATAAAATACAATCAGTGGGATCTGAGTCATTGCATTTCACTGATCATCATTGGAAAAAATGATAAAATTCCTGTTCACACAATTTTATTTGATATTCATTGTCGAGCCAGCCAACGTACCTGACTACGGATAGGGAGGTCCTGGGTTCGAATCCCAGTTCAGGCATGGATGTACTTTCTCTCTCTTGTCTCTGTCCTTTCCTTGTGTGTGTGAATGATGCCTACCCTATAAACGGGTCCCTATAGTATGTGTGCGATGGTGGCCCACCCTCTGTGGGCAACGCTTCGGCGGCTAAGAGGTTGCTGTGACTGGCCGGTTCCTTGGTATCAGGGAACAACTGATTAATAGACTCTGTTGTAACTGTCTACAATCAGGAAAAAAAAAATTCATTGTCGAAAACAATAATTCACAGAAGTATGTGGAACAAAAAATGACTTAATTTTATGCGCTGATGTCAGCAATTTATTCCAGTCCACTACATTCCAGAATATCTCAGCTATTAGAGGATGTCATTCTGAATATCCAAAATTTCTATATCCACTTCTTCACGTTTTACTTGAAGAAATTCTGAATGTTTTTTACTATTTCAGTTACACTTATTTCGTTGGTAAAAGTACTTACAAAAATAGTGATCATAGGCTCGATGATACTAAATTGTTGAAAGCGCTTTTCAAATTGGTCATGAAACAATTGATAAGTCAATTGAAAATTCAAATTTTGATAAATAAATTTCACTGTCGCCTATCATTTTTTTATGTTTTGAAAATGCACAAGCGACTTTAGTTTTAGATGTAACTAGCACAAAACTATAGCTTAGCTCTGATCGAGTTTAAAGCCCATATCATTGTTGCTATAGGTTCATCCAAAGACGATCTGTTCTAAAAATTTTCATATTTCTCTGCAAGATAATTTTTTATTTTTTTAATTAAGTGTATGAATTTACAAATTTCTTTGCCTTTACTGAGACAGAATAGTGTGTGCAACATTGAAATTCTGAAACTCATGACCTAATCCAAGAAATTTGTAAATAAAGGTAATAAAGTAAAGAAATGGAGGGAACTGCATATATGTAAGTGACTGTTTTTTACACTGATAATTCAGGTCAGTATAAAAACATATCATCTACCTTTCACCAGTTTTGTTATGATGATGGATTTGCACAATGTCGATGTTTAATGTTAATGATTCAGAGATGCTAATGAAAGCCACTCTTTTTCAACATCGGCACAACAGTGACGACTGTAGACTCAATCTGCCGGAAACCAGCTGCACCTTGTTCGCCGCCTAATCATTACGTCACCGTGCAAAGTAGCAGGGAGTGAGCATGCAAATTGAAGAAATTCTTTTCTTTTACGAATTCCATTTCTCTATTCATTGTGATAATCGACACTCTTTCATCCGTAGGAAACGTAGCACTTTAAAATGGCTTTGCATTCGTGCGATGAAGTGTGTCATATCGGGTCGTGACGGAGGGGAGGTGGCTTGAACGATAGCCTCCATTGATTTCCACGCAGTTATAAGCACGAGTTTGGGTCATGTGTTTGAGTGAGGATTTAATTTTCATTTATTTTTATTCCCTCATAAGCACAGGAAGGACATCAAGCAAGAAGTAAACAAAGCGATAGGTAGATTCATTCCCAGATCTTTCATAGCACTGTCGGTAATTTAACGGGGGAGATACAACATCCTCCGCCCACAAACGCTTAAGTTTAATTTAACCATAAAAAATTTAGTTTTGTAAAAAATTAAACATTTCTTTTAAAAGAGTAATGCACCAAATTGATTTTAAAATATTACTACGAAAATTGAAATAAAAATATGCTAATTAAATATTCAACAGAAAATGTTTAAAGCACGAGTTAAGTTTTTAGGTTCAATAATTCTGCCACTTCTGATGGTTATTAGTATGTTATTTTATGATCTAAGCAATTTTGCCTCAAATTTCTAAACAATACAAACGTTAAAATGGACTTTTCAGTTCACTACTCCTGAATCTTCAGCCTTGCAACTCGGGAAGCAAGGCTGAAGATTCAGGAGTAATGAATTCAGAATTACGCCCCTTGTAAATTTCGATAATTTTTGGTAAAGCTCAATCTACACGTTTTTTATTATCTTAACTGATTAATACAATACCTCCAACAGCAAGTAGATTTTGTACTGCATAGCTCATCTGTTTTAAAACAGTGACATATTCTTTTTCGTATATAGTTTTAAGTTAGTGTTCAAGTGAAGATGCCTCGCATGTTTGCGAAGATTTTCGTAATTCATTCTGGTCCAAATCCTTAACACAGAACTAAGTTTGGTATTTCCTACTTAGTTCTGTGTTAAGGATTTGGATGGTATTTCCTAAATCTAAGGCAACAGAGTCGGTCTTAGAGAGGCAAGTGCTGTGTATCTGTTGTTTAGAAGAGTCTCCCACTAGCAAATGACAGTGTGATGTTAATCGTATTAAAGAGAAGCTTTTCCCAAATTGCGCCGCAGGATTCTTTTAGCATTCTTTCCCACTAAGCGGCGATTGGAGGGTTAAAATTTCAGGTGATTTTCTTCAAATCAAATTGAGCAATGATGGTCCGGTAATCGATGTTTTGAAAATAATTGTTGAGCCCAGAGAAAGTTTTATCATTGTTCGAGTAAATTGGGTTCTATTCGGTTTCGACGTGAATAAATCTTCTCAAGGCAAAAAGAAAACTTTATGTTAAGAGTCCAGAAAGGAATTCAAAATAAACGGCACCGTAAAGCATATGTGAAGATTGATATCCTGACTTAGTCACAATTTCACAGGAACAGAGGACCAGCTAGGTCCACACCGCTTACACTCTCACACGGTCTCCAGGAAGAAGTGTGAATACAGAAGTAGAATGTTTTGACTTGAAGCTTTGATTAGCTTTGGATTGTTTTCCCCGATTTCAATAACCACTACTTTTCTCGTATGGTAATAACAAGTACTTGAACATCTGCATGATTATAAATTCGATTAATCTCTTCAATGAGTTTTAAAACAAGTTCATATTTTTCAGGAAATAAGATAGGTCATTTTAAGTTATCTCCATTATCTATAGAGAAAAGTTTCGTTTCTACTCTGAAGAGGCCGTCAGAATCAAGGTAAACGACAAAGTTCAGTGGTATGAAACGACGATTTTAAAAAATAAGTCTTTCTCTCAAGGAATAGAAGAATTTTGAGCTCAGATTTGGCGAGATCTTCTTGGCTGAGGTTTTTCTTGAGCAAAGAGTATTTTTGACCATTCGCCACTTCTCAAGCATATAAAAGGAAACGTTTCGCATAGGCCAAAATTTGAATGAAGGAGGAAAAGTTCAAAACATATTTAGTCTACATAAGAAATTTATGTATAGTAACTAAACCTATAAAGTAAAGTGGAATTTGTGTTAATTTTAAATATTTAAGTAGCAAGCTAACAAGTCAATTTTTAAATTCCTCAACGATTTCAGGAGGCAATTTTTTATCCTTTGTTAGCCTATAGCTTATCCAAGACTTTTGCGTTAGAAATTTTGGAATGAGTGTCGCAGGTACTGTAAAGATCCGTAAAACAGTCGTTTCTGCGGTGAGTCTTTTTTGAACAAAATAAGCAAAAATAATTTGATCCTTTCTTTTCATTTTTGTTTGGGTTATAAAGACTCGACACCGTTGAAATGGCCACCTTTGAATTCAGATCTCGATTGAGTGCTGTCTGATTTATGCTTAACCGTTTGTACCTCTTTCTTCCAAGTAGAATGTTTTTACTATACGCGCATGTGGTTCACACTAAACACTCGGAACAAAGGAATTGAATTAAGAGGTCAAGGTTATGAATATTTGCTAAGCGTAACAGGATATAGAATTTCTTTCTCTTTCCCATGCAAGCAAAATATTTTCAGGAATAGAAACTTCGACTAACGGGCAAAGCGTGCATTCATATTAATCTTTATTTACTCCTTAATTTTCAAAGCAACACAAAAAAGTGTCTAATTTATCTACTAAACCAATGAAAGACATACTTTGCGATTGGTGTAGAACTAATTTCAAAAAGTTTGCGCTGTTATAATTCAATAATCATTATATTATCAACAAAACGTGTTTTTAAATTTTTAATGTCACTTTTATATTTACTCCTTGTTACCTGATAAAATTGAACAAATTCAAATGCCTTACATGTCCTTCATTTTTGGATCTTTGCCTATTTTTTAGAATACCAAAACAAACCAATTTTTGAGATTACCATTGAAACCCATCATTTTCAGTTTTGGTTTATACTCAAAATATCTGTTAACGAGGACATATCCAGCTGTTGCGTTGATTTTTCAGATGTTTTTGAAAAATTACTAAAATCAATCATTAGCATAGGTAAAATTATCATAGTTTTCCTATTTCACTCTTCACGATCACGTCTGTTTCTGTGTCGGTATTTGAAGAAAGGTGAATTATCACAAATTCATCGTTTTCAAAATTACACTTTGTTTTTCTTTTAGTTTGGCAAATGCTAGTAACTCTGAAAGTTGATAGCGATGCAGCTTTCCTGTTCATGAATCGTTTTAGACATAACCTTCAGAAATAAGCAGGTTTCATCCATTTTTTTCGTAAATAATTTTACGTAGGTTGTTATATCCTCGGCACCAGAAGTTGTTGCAGTACGAGTTGGGTCGTATATTTAAATGAGGACCCAACGTTTTCGTTTTTTTATTCACACATAACACAGAGAGGATAGCATCAGCAAGCCAGAAGTATTCAAAGACCAACTAATGGTTACATTCATTCCCAGAGCTCCAATAGCGCCTGTAATTGGGAGATACAGCACACACGATTCTACATGGTACTTTAGAGGCTTGTGATAAGGAGGCAAACTTATTGAAGGTATTAAAGAGCAATATTTGCTGGTCACAACTTGAAGGAGGATTTCCTTTCCGAGGAATTAATCAGTAGACTGAAATGCCTGACATGTTTTCCGTGCATGAACTCTGGAGCATTCTCAGAAAACGAGTTATAGGTGCCACTTACTATCCACTCAGATCTTTAAGAAGTGGAAAAGAGGTTCAGGTGAATTGAGAACTCAGGTCCCCATGAATTGGACTCAAAGATTTTCAACGTTACTATCCACCGAGAAAACAAGACTCCTAAATAAAATCCGTTTTCTTTCAAGAAAAAAAATTTTTTTTTTGCTCGTTTATTGTAAGGCGTGAAATTTTTGCTTTTTACTATTTATACACGATAAAATGGATTTTTTGCGTAGCACATATAATCTGCTTTCTGAAATAGGTTAGTATGTCATGTCGATCATACATCAGACTTGTAAATAATTCCCTAGGAATAAGATGCATCCCTATTTTCGGTGTCCTTCGTTTTAAGCAATATAATTGTAACATTTTGTATTAAAAATTTGAATTTGTTCATAAAATTATAACACATGTATTTCTAACATTATAATTTAATTATTTATGTATGCTTTATAGCTCATAAAGCATAATTTTTAACCTATATATACTTTAGTAACAAATTTTGTAGTACTTTATGCACAATTAAACAAAATAATTTTAATTGAACATTAAGAAACATTTTGCTCAATTAAAATTTATAATTTTATTCTTATATATGAGTAATCATATTTCATTCGAAGTAAATAATAAGTCTAAGAAATACCTACTTGACGCTCAACAAGCAGTGCTTGAAGGAAAACTTACGTCACTGTATTGATTTAATGAAAAATTCCAGTGTTTCGTGTAATCCTTTTAAGTAATCGATAGAAAACTTCTAATTCAAAGGATATATTACAGTCACAATTATTCAAAATTCCCCTACTGTTCTAACATGTGAATTAGATCAGTGGTGCGCAAACATTTGTCGACTGCGACCCCTTTTGTTGAGAGGAAATTTTTGGCGACCCCTAGAGATAAATGTCCACATAAACGATGTATATTTCGCGCATTTCTTTCGGTTCATCGAATAAAAACATCATCATATTTGATTCATATTAATTTTATTTATAATTTTAAGAAAATACTTTTTGTATTACACAAAAATCAGTAAATTGCCCTTTAATGAGATATATGTGGCTGTAGGTTTCTAATTATCTCATCGATGTTTGGATGTATGTTGCTAATTGAAATTTGCATATCATCTTCAGGGCTTAAACATGAGTGATATTTAGTTTTTATTGAAACTAGTTTGCTAAATCCAGTTTCACATATAAATGTGTACGTTGATGCAAATTGTATTAACACTCTAATGGCATTCTTGCATAAAACGGAATATTGTTTTTCCGTGGATAGCCAAAATTTTTGGCAAGGTTGAATCTTAAATTGATTTTGAAGAGTATAATCACTAATTAGATCTATCAATTGCTCTTTATCACTAATTTGAAGAGTTGAATTGTATATGTCAAAGGAAAATGGATCACGAATCCAACCAAGATCGTTTTCAGGAAGATCCTCGTATCTTCTCACAAAATTTTCCTAACTTTTCTCTCTAGCCAAACTTTATTGATATAATCACTTGCCAATCTATGTTTCTTTTCGATTAAAAACATGTACACTTCATTTCCCAAATCAAATATCCGTCGCAATATTTTCCCATGTGAAAGCCATTTGACTTCGGTGTGCAACAGTAATCTCTCAGACGTTGAGCCGATATGAGTTGAGCCAAAGTATTAAAAAAAGACGGCTGTTGCATTTAATGTAGTTAATTGAATTAACAGCGTCTTGTAAGATGTGCAACTCTTCATTGATATCTTTTGCAACAAGAGCTTGCCGATGAATCATACAATGATTAAATACCATATGAGGTGCCACCTTCTGAATTAAGCCTCTGAGCCCTTTATTCGAACCTGTTAATGCTGCAGCACCATCAGTACAAACCGCAACACAATTTGCCCAGGTAAGGGACTTTATTTCAAAATATTCATTTATTACTTCGAATATTTTTTCTCCAGTTGTTTTTCCTTCCAAACTTTTGCAACATAAAAACGTTACTGTTATGTCTTCATTAAAAATAAACCTAACATAAATAGTTAGTTGTGAGACTTTAGTAATATCGGGGTAGTCTCGTCCAGTCGTAAAGCAAATACAGATGAATTTTGTATGCGTTTTATGACTTCTGACTTGATATTTCGTGACATTTTGGAAATCAGCCGAGACACAGTATCTCTTGATTACGGTATTGTTTTTAGTTCATTTCCATATTTATCGCTATGCATAATTGATGTCATCTTAGTTTCTGCAGGAAGGATAAGAGATTCTCCAATTGTATGGGGTTTTCCTATTAGACAAGAAACTTCTAAAGAAGCTCGTAATGCTTTTTTGTTGTAAATTTCTTTAAATGTGCACTTTGAATTTTCCTGTTCCCTTTGAAAAAAATCGGCATGTTTACCTATAAGTTCTTTATGTTTAGTTTCCAAGTGCATTTTAATTTAACTGGTTTCATGCTCTCATTTCCTAATTTTTCGTTGTAAATGACACGTATCGGGCATTCTTCATCATCAACAACATAAACTGTAAAACCATACTTAATAAATTCCTCATTGTATTTTCTTATTTTTTTAGGATTGGTTCAGTATTTTTCTACTCCTCATCAGTATTTGTTCGTTTGTTTGCTGAAGATGTGTCTGATGTACGTATTACCCATTTATACGTTATGAAGATAGGGGTTAAATTTTATTTAAAGTAAAACAAATAATATATAAAATTTTATCTTTTTTTTTCGAGAAATTCAATAAAATTAACAAAACAATAACAACACTACTAAAACAATTGCAGGCCAGCTGCTACACGCTACAACTTCATGCGAACACCTCACGCCTTCACTCTGACTATCAGATACACCGCGTACCTCGCCATCTGATAGGCTGATCACGGAAGCGAATTTTTGACCTTTCATTGCGATTAACGTCTAGTCAAATAGGATTCTAGTCAAATTTAGTAAAACTGCTGAATTACCTCGAAGAGGGCACTATCTACCAGAGTGAAAAATTTGTATCTTCACTCTTTACATGCATTACGGTCAAAGAAAGAGCGGACAGCATGAAACCACTGAATTAGATTGCCTTCGATTTCGAAGTGAACTTTTCTAATACTATAAATCTCTTTGAATATTCCCGCGAACACAATTTGATTTGTTAATTTCCTCTCAGATTTCAACAACTAAATTTAATATTCCACTTCATTCTGTAGTTCTGCTTTAATTCTGTTGCTGTCTATTCTTTCAGAGTTCCGGTATTATTAATGCAATAATCTATACTAAGAATGACTTTTCTCACAGTTTGTCTTCAGCGCTGAAGATCTCAGGGTCTTCCAATATTAATGAGTGTGTCTTTCGACTTAGAGACGCACTTCCGGCCTCTTTCCTTAAAAGTCTTTATTGCAGCTATTCTATTCCACGTTCCGACATTTAATCGGCTCAAATAGCGGCCAACCGAATAATGAATGTCTTTCATTTGGGGAATATCAATACAATGGAAGCGCTCCAATAATCATATCTTGAAGCGCATTTGTGTGCCTGGCTAGATTCAGAAAGCTGTGAATCAAATGGGTTGAGATTAATTTAACCGTTCAACGCGTCTATAATGCGAAATGCAACTACTAATTGTGAAGAGATCGAGTTTTTTTAATATTGATCTGTGAAATATTTATCGTGTTTGAAAAAAATTCGTTATTACTTGCCATTTTAATAAACAAAAGAAGGGTTGAAATGGAATATCAATATTTATATATTTACGTTAATTAATTATATCACGATACAATTAAAATAATTTAAATAAGAAAGCTAACAATTATATTAGAAATAAAATGTAAATTAATATGTAAATAATGGATTTATAGAAATAGGAATATTTAAATTAAATTTCTCTCCCATTAATAGTTCAAGATATGTAATTCATCATATATCTATATATATAGTATGTATGTATATATATATAATTAGTGCCTAAATATAAATTAAAACATTAAAAGGAATTTCCTTAAATTCGATTAGACATTTCTGCAAACAGGCTTTTCATACTCAAATTTGTTTTGAGCGCTGTTGCCGGATTGTCGTGATCCTTTATTGTAAAAAGAAAAACTACTTGCTTGTGTTTTCTAATTTGACAGATATCAATATGAAGCTTGTTGGAATTGCAGTTTATTGTACTGCTACACGCTGCATTCCCAAGATTGTCAGCTGAATGATAAATCATGACTGTCATGCAGAACTTTAGGCTGGATTTCTAGCAAAACTACTTTTATTTCAAAGAAAATAGATAATTACACGGCCTTGACACAAAGTACAAGCAAGTCACCTCAAGAAAAAATGTCATTTTCAATATAAATATCTGCAGATCCACGACATTGCAGTATCATAGATTTTCAGGTTGTTCATTGTTTCAAGTACGCTTGGCACCAGAATGTTACAGTCAGCACTAAAAACGGACACAAAAATAACGTGACATTTTATTTTCACATGAATCCCAGTTTTTTTCGTCGCATCATGGTTTTCCATGTTTGGCAGTATTTTACAGAAAAGCATATCTTTAACAGGCCCATAATATGGAAAACTGGTATTGCAGAGCCATTAGAAACTTGTCCCAGTCACCTGTTTTCGTATTGTTGGAAATATGAACAGTGGACGTTATATTTTGTTTTGTTTAAGTCCACAGATTTACCTATAATTCGAGCTTTTCGAAATGATACTCTGAGGAGGATAATTCATCACCGCATGTTGTCAGAATCTTTCTTGATTTTTAGATATTGGCCAACCAACAAGTTTACTAAACCACTTGAAAAGTTCTAAACAATGATTGCCGAGCAAATGGCGCCATTACTACAGTGGGTGAAGTACATGTTCTTATAACTTCTATCCGATATCTCTTTGATACATTGCGCTTTGTAATGTTTGATCATGGGCGCAATAAATGAAATAATTGCAAATAAATGTTTGATTATTGCTGTCAAAGAAGGTTATTCTTGTTTCCCCAGATCTATGCGGTCAAATTTAAGAAAATTGAATTAACTTTTATTTCTAGTTTAATTTATTTGTTGATTGAATAATTTTGTTATCGATATTTTTTACTAGTGTATGTTTGTGTAGTAAATATAATATGTAGTATCAGTTGCGATCATGTATGCATAATAATTTTAAGCGTAAATAGTATAGACACAAAAATTTAAGTAATTTAAGTAAAAAAAAAAAAAGAACTTATTGTAGTAACTGAATAGATTAGAGAAGTCTCTAAGAATACTGTACTGTAACACATAATCATACCGTAACACATGTGAACGTCTTGATAAAGATGTCTGAGTATCCACCGGGAAAGAATTCATGCAAAACAGATGTACAACATTTTTCTCAAGTTGATTAATTTTGTCGGCAGTTCAACTGAGTCCTTCAACTCTGAAGAGCGAGATCAGCTTTCTTGGATCCTCTGATTATTATTGTTTCTTAAAATTTTTCTTGCAGGGAAAAATCTGATTATAAGTGATTCAATTTTTTGCTTCGAGAAAGAAGGAATTTTTGAAAAATTGGGTTAACAGATTGACATTACTCTGGCAAGGATCCGGTAGTGTTGATAGCAATTACATTATTTACTAAAGTTTAATTAGATCACGGAAGAATTTGTTAGTTTTCAACTATTTCCGGTCAACTTAATATATAGGACAGCATAAATAGACTTTTATATTATTACAGGCCGCTTTAGTCGGAATTTGCATTATCTTTGCTGCCCAAATTTTCTTTCGAAACATTTAAAGTATCCAATACGCATATAAATTTTCACGCCCATATTGCTCCTATTTTCTTCTCGCGGAGTGGATTATTTCGAAAGTTGATGGATGGAAACTATAAATGTCAGGCTCTGTTTGGATTACATAAACATGTTCGGAATTTTATACTCCTACCTCTGCAATCCCTGAGGGCAGTCTGCGCTGGGAAAGCCGTGACAACCTCAAACTTCGGTCGTATCTCTATGACAACCGCAGAAACAGTTGTCTCTGTATCGTTGATTTGGACACTTATTAAATGAGGAGAGAACGAAGGTATTTGCTTCTTAAAAAGGAAAGATGTTTGTTTATACGTTTAAAAACAAGTATGAATTTTATAATTAAGATTTTTTAATTTATGTGTACATTAATTTATCAATTTATTGGTGTATATATTTTGAATTAGGTATATCCACGAATGATAAAATTTATAATTTTCTTTCATTATATATAATTCGTTACAATTTTTTTTAATATCTTCGCGTCGAATTTAAAAATTATTTTAGAGATTTGTTTTTCATGTGTATCTCGGAAGCATATAATATGTAAATTTGTGTGTTCTGCTTTAGAAAGGTAAATTGAATGGCGTGCTTCGATTTCATTATACGGCATTTTGGGATCCTGATATACATTTATGTTTCATAATAAGAAAGCATTTCTAATTATTTATGCTTCCAAACAACACCAGAAGTTTAACTATAAGTTCCTCATGTTAGAGAGACTATGGGCATAAATTATACGTTTCTTCAAAACACATCATATGAATGTGTAATTAGTTAAATATTCTTTTATACATCTATAATTTTCATGAGATCCATATAAATTTATTGATCGAGTATTAAATATAGCCTACTTTTACGGAACTTTACCCCATTGTTTTTATAAATTGTTTCTTTCTCATTATGGTCCAATTCACGAAGAATTCCTTCTTTGCGAGAAATGTTCCCATATTATCATGGATCTTAAACGGTGATTTTTTTCTGATTATATATATATGTATGTGTAGACTGTACATAGAAAATCCGATTGTAATTATGAAGTAAGACCAGTGGATTATGAAGCAAAATGTTCTTTTATTCTTGCAGCGCGATCTTTATTGCTGCGATGAACCTAATCCGAGTGTGTGAAATATACGATCCCTTGCATCTTTTATGGCGCAGTTTCGCGACTAGTGTTAGTACTGTTGTAGACATCGATTGACTCTGCATTCCGGAGCACAAAACTTCTACCCTCTTTCACACATAACTCTCCATTAAGACTAAATGAGGCGCTCACTTTGCTTAATGGTGCTCTTAATGTTCTGCCCAAGATTTTCGTAAATGCATCCACACGTATCGCGTTCCATCCTTTGATGTGCTCTGCATCACGCTAGGTTATACTGACTAGAAACACTATCCTGAATTCAATTTTTTTTTCAATGCCAGGAACCGACTTAGTGTAATCATATTTTAGGAATGACATATGCTGAAAATAATTTAGTCGACGCTATTATCATTAAAAACACTTCATCAAGATCTCATTACGGATTCTAATCTTAACTTGTGAATTTGGAATTATGTTTTCAAAAGTTTAAAAATATTATTTTCATAAATCGTTGTATTATTGAATACGGCTGGATATTTTTTGTAAATTTGCTAAATTACCAATTTTAATAAAGAGACTTTAATAGCTTCTGACTTTAAAAATGAGCCGAGTTTTTTCTTACGATATAGTAATCAGGCCTATACCCCCTAACTTCCTCTAGGTTAGGGATTGTAGCTCTTTCTACTATCTTCAACCCTCTTCTGTCTTCATTTTATCCCTTCCCTGTCTCTGCAAACGGTGTTCCACAACTCCTGCGTTAGATCAATCTACTTCGTGGAAAGGGAAGATGCTAGTGGATGCAATCTTATGGAAGAATGAAAAGGCACTTCCAGACGGGGGGGGGAGGGGATAAATGGGTAATTTAGTTAATGCATAAAATTATCCAACCATTGTAGAGAACAAATTTTTGCACAACACTCATAGTATATGAGTTGGGGAAAACAGCTAAATTGTGGTTTAAAAGGGCAATTTTTTTTACAGAAATAATCCTATTCTATTTTTATATTTCAAAAGAGACAAGGGAGCCTTTTTATTAACAGGCCTAACAAGTAAAGCAGGGACGATTGCAGCTCTAAGTTCATCGAACTGGCTCTGATAAGTAGTGATCTGGTCTTTTGTTCAGTTTCCAGCTCGTGAAGGGAAGATTGTAATGATTGGGATCCACTAGTTCCTCTCTTATGCGTCCTAGTGCCCTTAGTACCAGGTAATTGAACCAAGTAGCAAAGAGTTCTGTGAAACACCTAATGACCATTTTCTTATGCATTCATAAATTTAAGTCAAAATTTATTTTTTTCAATAATTCTAAGTTATTTTTAAAAGGAAAAAAAATTAAGATTTCTTTAAGTAAATTAATTTTAAACTGACGCACTGTTTTTACGTTAAAATTAAAAGCAAAAATGAATAATAAAAAAATTTAAGCGATGTAAAACGATTTATTTGCTAAATTCAGAATAAATGAAGAGTTTGCATTTTACTAGGTCATGAAAAGTAGACTGCGCCTAAACAAGGCTAGGCAAGACTTGGTTTCAGCTATAGACTCAGCATAACCCTCAGAAAGTTACCCTTGACACCTGAGTGTCTGATTCCTTGCTGCAGTGCTTATAAAACGTTTCACCGTAAAATAGTGTATATGCACATTTAATATGTATTGCGCAATTATTGAAAATAGTTTTAAAATGTTCATAATAATTGGAAGAAATAAATAAAGTAAATATAGCGAGAGGCAATGCTTTCGAAAAACTGCTGCGCATGATGTATGATTAATCTGTCGCTCTTTTCGTACAGTGAAAGGATCGAAATCGATTCATGCAACCAGATCACGTGTTAAAGACAGAAAATTCAACATTGTTTTGAAAAATTTATGTTTTTGTTAATCGTTCTCAAAACGGTTGATCCTTGTCATTTTGCTCCTCCCAAGCATTCAAATTGAGTCAATAATTTTTATAACATATTCAAAGATCTTACGAGAATTTGATTAATAGATTAGATTCATGTTTCGTGAAGTATTTTTCGATGCTTTTATACAAATTCCTAATAGCGTATCATTTAATAACAGCAGACACCACTAAAAGCCAATAATACAGACTGCCATACACATAACTTAATACGAGGGTTGCTATTTATATTTCTGGCCTAATAATGAAAAAAACAAATATGTAGGATCGAAATTGGTTTTATTGTTTTTCAAAATATTCTCCATGATGATCAATACACTTTTGCATGCGTTTGAACCAATTTTCAAAGCACTTTTTCCAGTCCGATTGAGGTAACTCCAAAACATGCGTTTTGAATGCATCAACCGCTTCTTCGGGGGTCGAAAATCGTTGTCCACGTAATTTATTTTTGATGTGTGGGAATAAGAAGAAGTCATTGGGTGCCAAATCAGAGCTGTACGGCGGATGACCCATCAGTTCGATCTTTCGCTCCGTCAGAAATGCCTTTGTTTGAGTCGATGTGTGAGAGCTCGCATTGTCATGATGAAGAATGATTCGCCTGTTCTTCTGCTTTTTTCGAATTTCTCCGATGACTTCTGGCAAACAAATGGTCGTGTACCATTCAGAATTGACCGTCCTGCGTTGCTCTAACGCCACTGTTGCCACATGACCGTTAAAAGCCGAAGAAACAGGCAATCATTTGTTTCGATGTGCTTCTTCCTCGAACAACTTTTGTTGGTTTTGCCTCGTCTTGGAAGACCCATACCGTTGATTGCTGTTTTGTTTCCGGCTCATATGCATAGATCCATGATTCGTCACCTGTGTAGATGTTATACACAGCCTTTGATGTACTTTGAATGTATTTTTCCAACATTTCCTTGCACCAATCGACACGAGCCTTTTTTTGAGCGTTTGTCAGATTATGCGGGATCTAACGCGAACAAATTTTTTTACGCTCAAATGTTCATGCAATATTTTATTGATGCTAGTCATACTAATGTCCAAAGACGCCTCTATCTCACGGTATGTCACATGACGATCTTGCTTTATCAGTTCACGCACAGCATTGATCTTTTCTGGCACAACAACGGATTTTGGACGACCTGCACGGGATTCGTCCTGGATCGAACATCGACCACGATTAAATTCGTCATACCAATTTTTTACAGTGCTGTAGGAGGGCGCTTTATCGCTGTATAAAGAATTAAGTTCATCGAAGCACTCTTGTCTTGACAATCCACGTCGAAAGTTATGAAAAATAATGGCACGAAAATGTTCACGATTCAATTCCATTTTTTGACAGAGAAGAACTTTTCAATTTAATGTCAGCAACACAAATAAAGCTATAATGGTAAATCGTCTGCTGAATTTATATTTAAAAATATCAAACTTTCGATTAAAATCGTTTTCGGGCGCCTAGCAACACTTACTGTTGCCAAGGCCAGAAATATAAATAGCAACCCTCGTATATAATCAACGCACAATATTCAATATGTGATCAAAGGGATCTATTACAATGAAATATCTTACTTAATTATAAAGTAAAACATAACACTATTAATTAATTCCCCTTGCCGGCCAACTTGTTTAGTGATCAGCGTGCCTGACTACGCCCGGGGCAACGCCTCGGCGGCAAAGAGTTCGCTGTTTCTGGTCGGTTCCTTGGGTATAAGGGGACAATACATCCCGATATACCCCGACCATTGGTAAATAAATTAATTCCCCTTAATTACCAAAATCTTCAGTTGCAAATGTATAAATATAAATTAGACAAATTTGTAGTAAATTTTAATATAGATAATTCCCCTTCATTTTATCTGGAAATGATTTTCTACAGAAGTAACAAAATTAAAATATGTCTCTGCCCCTTCAGCAGTATTTGAAGCAAAATATAAATTGTCTAATAATATTCTACCGAATGATGTTTACATTATAATGAATTACACAACTTAAATTTGACAAATATTCTCCTTAATTTATGAGAATCCTGATGCTATTAACTCAGAAGGTATTACATTTGAGAGTTTATAGCAAAATAGTGAAAACATTATTATAATGATACTTACTCACTTAATACTGACCATAAAGCAGAGATCGTTTTCCCACACACGCCAAAGAAAGTCCTCCATCTTTTAGAAATTGAAGAGAAACTTGAAACCACTTAAAGATTTCATCAAATCAAAGCACTTTGTATTTGCCGTGATCTATAATCATATC
The DNA here is from genome assembly GCA_030067965.1 of Latrodectus elegans. Taxonomy (NCBI): domain Eukaryota; kingdom Metazoa; phylum Arthropoda; class Arachnida; order Araneae; family Theridiidae; genus Latrodectus; species Latrodectus elegans. The sequence goes on from CM057822.1 coordinate 105,543,343, forward strand.
AAAATCAGAGTAAAATTAGCACCAATCTTAATATCGCGTAATTTTAGCGGAACTCCTTCCCACAGTTAAGTGCATCTGTAGGAGTACAAACAATCCTTTTAATCGAGTGATGAAAAACCACTCGAACTTTTTAAGTGTGTGTTTCATTCCTCTGTAGAGTCTGAGAAAAGTTCAATTGAGGCATCGGCACTTATGAGTACTCCTGTGGACTGAAAAGGTAGAAATTGCACTTCATCTTCTTTGAATATAAGCGTTGCAAATGAATTCATCTTCACAATGACAGTGTAGAACTTATTGCAAGACGTGTATAAAGGAGAATAAACTTAAATCAAATAAGATAAGAGAATCCTTATTCTCTTCTGTTATTTGATTTAAAAGGAAAATAAAACACTCTAAAGTAGCTAAAAATGAACAAAAGAGAACATAAATTTTTAAAATTATTTTATACCCTTTTCTCAACAACAAAGAAAGCCCATCCACAATATCTGTAAACTCATTAATATTCTAAAGAATTTCAAAAATTTACTTACTCCGAGTAAAATAGCCTGATAAGAGAAAGTCGTTGTAAGATATTTCACAGACAATACATTTGGTCGATTGTTCAAGCTTCTACAGAATTTGTAACACAGGGAAGCATTGGTTTTTGCCTTCACTTCAGAGGCGCTTCGACACTTCTCAAGAAAGATCCCGACAAACGATAAAGTAGACGAGATATGTTCAATGTTTGCTGTTTAGAACTCAGATTCTGACACTTCAACTGACATTTTTGGCTTCTAGATTCAATCTTAACTCTACATGTAGCCATATTTAAAATAGTTACACATTAAAAAAGTTATTTGCATATTAATGCTTTTCTTGCTGTTTCCCAACGCAGCAATATCTGGCAATTATTTCGCCTTTAAGCTCAAAAAATAAAATATTTGTTATTAATCTCCTCCCGAAGAACTGGAAGTTAATGAGATTTCACGCCAAGTGATCCTGCGAGAGAAAAATATGCCTCCATTTCAAATAAATCGACAGGAATTTCCGTCATATAAATTCCAGAATCCAATGAGAGAAATAATTTCACCACCCACCTCGATATAAGAGTGAAAACTCTTAGCTTCAAAGTTAGCCGTGGCAATGTTAAAGATAAGCTGTACTCCAAATTTCATACGAGGTTCAAAACAATAAAAACATTTCATGATAAATTCAAAACAATAAAACTTTTATTAAATAATTTATAAGATAGATAGAGAGAAATTTTTATATAAATTTAGACATTTTCGCATGTACTTTTCATTTCTGTTTTGGTAGTGAAATCGATTATTATTGTTTAACCGGCTACTATATCAGATCATTTGAAAAAATTACATTAGATATAAAAAATTATAGTTACTATTATTTCATATTAAATATACTAGATATTTTTATACTTACATTTTAATCATGCACTAGATATAAATTTTTTATTGTCAGTCTATATAGAAATATTTTCTCGTTTAATATTAATTAGATTTGGTAAAATTTATATATAAAAACTGTAATGATTTTATAGTTGACGTCTTTACTTAAAGAAAATTTCAAATAAATCAAGTCAACAAATCTAAATTCATCTGATTTACCTTCTTTTAAATTCTCCGTTTTTCTTTGCAAAAGACATCAACCAATCAGTTTTATTCACTACATAATGGAATTTAAAACAAAAGTTATATTTTAAACAACCAAAGTAACATATTTTTTACATTCTAATCATTTGTTATAGCTATTCAAACTCAATTGGTAGTTATAAAAAATTAATAAACTACAAAATCTATAAAAAAGTGAATAGATTTCTGATTTCAAGGTCTATTTTATAAAAATTAATTTTCTATTAGAAATATATCATGAGTAACGTAAACTATATTAAATCTAGTCTGCATTTTTAAAAGCATTGTAATCAAGTCCTTCAAAATGTCAATCATAAATCAAGAATTATTATTAACTGGATTATAAAATCACTGAAATTTACTTGTATCTTCGAGGTCATCGAGATGCCTTCTTTCAACAAGATAATGCAATATAAAACATTGCACATCGTGTTGCCACCATCTTCGGTACAGAGGATATTCGATTCTTGGTTTTTGCGGTCTGCAGATCTTTCACCAAATAAAAATGCCTGCTGTTTGGTCAACCACGTCTCTGCTACTATTATGGCTTATGAAATATGAACAGGCTTCATGTAGCTTGGAATAAGTTGTTGTGAGTAACCGTGAAAAGGCTTCCAGGAACTGTTTAGCACCCATCCAAACCCCCAAACTGCTTGCACATTTCACCATACTCTTTGCACGGTACAATAAATATCTTTTTTTATTCGCTTTCTTTCAGTAACATATTGGCTAAAGGTGTACACCATACTGAGTGAGTCGCATAGGTTTACTCAGAACTTGTTATACGTTATTTATCCAAACTGCTTTCACCTTTCCTACATGTTGAAAGGACCTGTCTATTTATTGTTGGTTGTAAAGTGTTTCATTTCTTTACTGTAAAAACGCGTTCTACTGTGCAAGAAAATATTGGAGAAACTGACATGGCAAATTCTAAAGTTTAATTCTACTGAAAACTACCGTCATATAGAAATTAATAATAATATTTATAAAACTATACATGGTACTATTTTTAATCAAATTTTGAAAGCCTCTATTGGGTGAAAAATGTAATGTGTTTGCAATCAGTATTTCAATAAGAAAATTACATTTTTATTCAACAGATTAAATATTATTTTCGAAAAGAATAATTATAAGAAAACTAGATTTGAAAAGAAAAATCTTATGGTGCTATTGGAAGACAACATTTATTGTATCAACAATAATTATGCATAATTATAAATAGCAAAAAAATCTTGTCCATATTAACGATTGTTTCCAATAGCTATAAATAATTGCCTTGCTAGGCAGTCAGATGTATTTCGATTTTGTTCATATTTTTCTTTTATTGATTTCCATGAGTGTCAGATTCTTTCGCATTCCTTTTAATTGATTAAATGTTGCAGAGAAGTTTGCTATGCAATTTATAAAAATATCTCGTCAAAATTATTTTGAAATACGCGAAATGTCTCAGTTTATTCACGCCTTAGGAAGAAAAATTCCCGAAAAAGTTATCTCAGGATTGTGTATACGAAAAGCAAGAAACTAACGTCTATATTTTCATTATTCAATTGCAGTTAGATCTAGTATGTTTCGTATGTAATACTTGTTCTTAAAACTAAATCATATCCAACCTTTCAAATAATATTATGCTTCATTTGAAGTAGCTATTGTGTTTACAAAAAACATTAAGATGCATGGTGCGATGTTAAGGCTATATTTTCCTTCGTATATATATGAATTTAGAAATGCACATTGGAAACACGAATGCTACTTGTGAACCACTGAAAAAATCTTTCCAACAAGGGATTTCTGTCTTGCGAAAGATTTAGAAATTGATATGCCAAATTAAAATTCTGTTAGCCAAGGCAGTATTCTACAAACTGTAAGACCCCAGTTTTAATCCAGGTTTTGAAATTTAATAGTGTTTTGAATCGGGGTGTTTCTCCTTAAGAGTTTTTTCAAAATTTTATATCTTACCACACGACTGTGTGTCCACGGGAAAGAAGATCAATCGCATTTCCTCCAGTGTGTGCTCTAAGGAAAATTATTTATAGGGTAATATCTTGTAAATGTGTATCAGAGTTATTTTTTACTTTACAAATACACACATTTCAAATCAATTTCCACAATACTTTTGTTAATATATTGATTACTTTTTTTTACTTAATATGGTTTATAAATAAAATGTGTGTAAATTAAATAAATAATAAAATCTTTTCTGGAATGATCGTCAAGTATGAATTTTTATTTTTAAACAAATATTTCTCTAATTAAGAGTTTCTGCGATAATTTTATCCCGGAAAGGATTAAACTAATTCAAATTAAATTAAATAGTAAGAAAACAAGCTCTACTATGTTATTATTCCGGGGGACAGTTTTCTTTAGTTTTGTTTCATACTAAATAAAAAAAATTGCTTACCTAAGTGATTTTTCTTCCCTGAAGCTTGTCAACAAAATAAACAAGCTCAGGATAATAGCGCCTTACTTCTCCCGCAAATTGATTTTATCGGTTATGGAGACTCCATGTTGGCGACTGTTTTTGCAAGGGGTCAACAACATGGGTATTGCAAAATAAACTAACCATACAATAAAACGAGATCGCGATCATTCTTCCCTTAAGTTGAGTCACTGGAATAATGTTATAAAATCAAGCTTAACATATGACGGGATAACGTATCTAATATATGAATCTTACTTAGGTGTTTAGAATATGGGGAAATAAAACCAACTATGATTGAAGTATCAGGTATTATAAAAAAAAAAAAATACTGGTAATTAACATGGATTGCTAGGTAGACTTGACCTTTAACGTTAACCCCTTTATCTAAATAAAAAGTACTTAAGCATAATATTTGATGGTAGAAAATTTTCATTTTCAATAAAAATACATAAAACTTGACTAAATATTGATGTGCGCTTCATTTTTCACATTAAGGCTTACATTTGTTGCGAGTATTCGAATCAATTAAAGATATTATTCCATATAATACCGGCGAACAAATAGGGGAGCCGATCTGTAGAATTTTGCTCTCTACAGTTGCATCTCGGAACATTGGAAATATGCTCACATCCAATGGTAAAATGCAAATTTTGTTTCATTTTTTTAAATAAAAAAGCTAATATACTATGAATTACACAGATCATAGTTCGAAGCATATTAAAGAAGTTTAAACAGTTTACGATGTAAGAGGTGAAACAAATTATTCTCATAAATGGTGATTAAGCCTTACATGTGTATTTAATCAGTGTACATATATATATATATATATATATATATAATATATATATATATAATATATATATAATATATATATATATATATATATATATATATATATATATATATATATATATATATATATATACCAATCATATATTAAAATTATACCAATCATATATCAATGTAATTTACAGTCTGCTAAGGATGTAATGATTTGATTGAAACAACGAATTTTTCTATCAATCTTTTTTTCTGTGAGAAAAAATGCATAAAAAATAATTCGGTCAACAAAACCGAAGCTTCAAGTAAAAGTCACTGTACTTATTGATTTGCTGGGCTTGAGCAGTTCGGTCTTTTTGTTGAATGGATCTGAAATTACTGTTTCTAACCATTTAGCTTCCAATATACAAAAAGCTTGAGTTTCCTTTGGTAATTTGTATTGCATTAATTTGAAATTGGTTGCTCCGATTGACTTACTTTCCTCAATAAGGACTTTTGAATGAAGTTCAACTGGTGAGGTCGTCACCTGATACCAAATATTCTTCATCACACTGTCCCATATCATTCGTGAGACAGGACTATTCAATGAATAAAGAGTCACGCAGCCTTTGGTGTAGTCACACTGAACACCTACCTACTTATTAAATTTCTTTGATGTAATTTAGTAAACTATGAATGGTAACAGTTGGGTTGTTATGTTCTTTAAATGCTCATTTTTAGAGAAAAAGATGGCTTAGAGAATTACTTTTCATGTCTGTCTTGGGAGTTAATAAACATTTTACGGTATTTATGCTTTAAGTTTTATTTGAAAAGTTGGAGATATTAGTCCTTATATTTCTAAAAATACACTGTTAACACTTTTGAGATACACTGTTAACGCTGCACTTTTGTTGCCTGAGAGAGAGAGAGAGAGAGAGGCTTATATTCTTCTCAACTCGATAAGAAATAATAAGTAAAAAGTATCTCTTGATTGATCAGTAATTAAAAGAGAATCTGAAATTAAATATTCTTCTTCTTAAAATTGTATATATATTTATCACCTCAGTGGCTGATTGCTCAAAACGATTCAAGAAATTCTATGCAATTTAAAGTTGTAGATCTTAAGTTTATATATATATTAGTTTCAAATGGATTTCATTCACTAGGATAAATTTTAATTTTTGGAAGTTGAAATAATGAATGTGGTTTCGCCATGCTATATTCTGAACAAATGTATATTACATTTTCTACGGAAAAATTTTTAACTTTTTAATTTAAAGTACTAAATCACCCTGGGGTGCGTGAAAAGAAATTCGCCTTTTTAAACCTTAAGTTAACAGGGATTTATTGTCACTCTAAATTGTGATGTCATTTAGTACAAAATTTGCTTTTTCATTTCAAGCGTTGTGTTTCACTGGAATACAAATTATCTACTATGGAGTTCATGTTTTATTCAATCCTAGCAACGATTACCAACCAAAGAAAATAAAAAAAAAATTTGTGAAAGCCTTAAAATCAAACCACTATCACTGTTATCACTCTAAGAGTAACCACCCACGCAGTGATCGAAGATTCCACTCACCAGATGAACTATCGATTTATATTCAAGCACCTTCTTCGTCTTTTGGTGCTATATTTTGAGAAACGTCCCGTAACTTCTATATTCTCTACTTAACGCCTTTTTCCTCTACTGGGAATAAAATAAAAAATTTTTTCTCTACAAAATCCATCGAGGTTACGTAACAGAACATATTCCTTGAATGACATTCGGGTCCCCCTTTAATAGCATCCCTCACGCTCCCGAGGCGATTGACGACAATTGACGATGTTTTTGCCTGGATTTTGATGTACACTTCACATCAAAGGAGTCCTAATCTTTCTTGGACTCACAATACTCTTATCGATTCCAAATCATTTTTTGATTAAAATTGGTGAGTTGAAAATGTCAGTGTTAAAAATTCTTAGCTGAAACAGAATTTTAAGGTAACGGTAAAATAATAATAAACACATAAATAAACAAAATCATGTTTGTGTTTCGATCCAAGGCTGCTGAGCATTGTAATTCCTTCGGAAGTCCGAAATTTCAGCTGATGGTAGGCAGGAAAATACTAGTTCAATTTCTTAATCTTTCAAAAATTAAAATTCCGATTCTGTTGGCTGAGTGCAGGGATTTTGCTTGGTAGAAATACACCATTAATAATGAACAGATTTCAACGATACATTTTTTTCCTGATTTAACTTAAACAAATAAAGCAAAAATTTATAAGCTGTGTGATAGGTTCAGAAAGCATTTATACCCTCTCTAACGGTAGTTTTTGAAATTAATATTTCCTAATTGGGTGTGAGATAAAACTTAGACTTCCTATTTCGGTTTTCCAACGAACATGAACAATCATATGTTTCAGGTTATGTTAGTTGCTGAGGTATGTTTCCCGGTGCCATTTTCGACAGATTGTCATTCTATTATGAATAGTTGTAAAATGACGAGATTGACTCCTGAGCTGTCATATCATGTTTATGATACAAAAAACATTTTTCCCATACCAGTAGAATTTATAATGTGCCTTCACAGCATGAGATTGATATAAACTGCTGCTTCCGATCACGCGAATGACGCTCGAAAAACTCACCCTAATATATTCATTGTACAAAATATTTTCCGATCTGAACGCAAGTTCAACAAATCCTTTTATTTATTCACGAATTTTGTTTGATGAAGTCGAAGTTATGATTTGATTACTTATCTGTGAGCAGATTATTTTCTAAAGAAGATGTCCTGCCTTAGTTTAGCTAAATTGTAAGCGAAATCCGAGAACATTGTTGATGGTGCGTATAAATTCTATGATTTTATTTCGTATTCTTCCTTTAGTAAAACTATGTCTTATTTTAAAATCGCTCTCTTGTCCCCGGAAGAAGCTATTTTTTTTGTTCCTCTACAAAAAGAACGACTTTCTTTCTTGGATGACATTTTCTAGAAATCCAAGTTCTGCCATTCGGAAAATCTCGTTAGCGTTGGATTTTATTTCCATTCTTCCCCCACCCGTTTCATTCCCCCACCCCCTCGCTTCTTTCGCCGGAGATCAAGCGAAAACCTCTCCGGATTCTGTGTCAAAGAACTTCTCTGCCTTCATTAAGTGCGCATTTTCTTTTGCTTGTAAACATAGAAGGAAACAAGCAGAGGCGAAGCATCTCAAATTGAAAGGAGCCTTTTAAATTGAGTTAAAATAAAATACAATATTAATATGTAAAAGGCAATATTATTATCTATTGGTTGACATGATTTGTTTTAGCTTGAACTCTTTCGCAACATTTAGTCCTCGCAGATTCAGATGATGTGATACAAAAGGGGATCACAATTAGTGAGAAATATATGGGTGGCATATACTTTAGGGTGATCTTGGTTTCCTCGTCAATCTGGCAACTGGTTGGGTAAGAATCAATATGAGAATAAATATATGTAAAAAAATACTTTACTACTTCTTATATTTTAAAGGCAATTTAGCACATATCAGTGTATTGAATCATGCAATATTCAAGAACGGTTCAATCTCCATAAACTGGGACTCATTCAATGTAAAAATGTTGATTCAAAATCAAGAGCATTAGATTTCTCTTAATTTGACATTCTAGATAATTGAAGTTTTAAAAGATGCAAAACGATAGAATTTTTGAATAACTTAAATTAAGGAAAAAATGAGGGCGAAAAAGGAGAACAAGATCATTTTTAATTACATTGGAGATGCAAGATCGAATTTATAAAACTAAACATGAAGCAAACGATAAGAAATGAAGGGAAATGTAAGAGAAAAGGAGATCACTAAAGTTTAAAAGATTAAAGGCTTGGAACATTTGAAATCTCTTGACTAAAGTATATATTTTATAAGAATTTCAATGATACATGCCTCGAGTTTATGAACTTTTAATAAAATGAAGTTATTAAAATCTGTACACTTTTTAAGTTCAGTATATTCTCTGACTTTAAAGGGGCTGCTATCTGCTCTGATTTCGCCACTTACGAGTCTTCCTTGCACAGGAATTCATTGAATTAATTATTTTTTTTTATCATAAATAGATGTACATGAACTGTAAAATATTTTGTTCGGCTCTGTCGTATTTTGTACTTCAGAATAAGTTTTGTCAGAGACATTAGCCATCTTAAAAAAATTCACAGCATCTGAATCAACAAATTTCTGTCCTACTACATATTAATACCTCATCGTGGAGTTTTTTTCATTAACTGCATTACAAATAAATTCAATGGGTCGTTTTGAATAATCATTCTCTCATTGAGTATTTTAAAAAAGCATTCTAAAACTAGATTATTTTCGAAATGAATTCGAAGTCTGTGGGAACGAGAAGCATGATTTAATGTTTCCATTGTTTGCGAATATTTTTGATAACAGTAAAAAGAAATATCCGATTTGAATAAATTATTCAAAGCCGTTTTTGCTTAAATAACTTTGGAAAGCAACTGCCCCACCCACACACAAATTTGTTTTTCATTCAGAACCTGGGAGGATCAGTTCAGTAGTCTGCGAAAATCTTTAATAAAAGGAAACAAATTTTGTTAATCTAAAGAAATGAATTCAAAACAAGAAATATTGCGTAGGAAAATTATTTTAAAAAGAAAACACTGTTTAAAAAATATCAAGCAGTTAGAATAATTTGCGTGATGCGCGTATTGCATCAGTCATAGGAGACGCAAACAAATATTTCATTGATAGTAAAAATCTGATTTGCTTCTTTACTGCTGTTAATTTTTCTAAGAAAATAGAAAAATGAAATTTGTAAGTATAGTTTAATTCAATATTTTCTACTAATAAATATAGTTTTTTTAACAGTCAAAATTATTTTAAATTATCTCATAATACAAATTATTGTCTGAGTAAAATAATTTTCATATAGATTTAATTTGTATAAAATAAAACAGAAAATTTACGGTAGCAAAACTTAAAAAAGTTGATTTTATTAACTTAGTAATCATTTTTTTAATTTCCTCAAGAAGACGCGTCTCTTCAATAAGGATAAAAATCGAAATGTTGGACGAAGTTCCGCTGTTTCCGGAGGAATCCATTTGAGAAGGATCTTTGAAGGTCTTCATGGCACACCTGTTGCTTCTACTATGTAACTTAATATAAGAAATGCGTATAACCTACAATCTGAGAAAGAAAGTCTGCAATCCGCTTCGCCATTTTGTCTGCTCTCAACTATAGACTGCGCGCAATCACGGACTAATATTTATTTCCTGTAGTAAAACACTTTTAAACATTTTATTCCGTGTAAAAGTTAAACCAAAATTAATTTAATCCTTTTTTTTTTCTTGTTTCGAAAAATATTAATTCGTTTCTTCTAAAATGGAATAAAAATACTAATTCTTATTCGATCTTAGTGCGATCTTTCTCTTTTTGTCAGCTATTTAAAAAAAAAAAAAAATTGTGGCAAACTGCAAACAGGAACTGTGGATTCGTCTGAAAATCTTTTCGACGAAGGATTGTCTTCAGTCACTTTTTGAAGAAAATCAGGATTCTTTAAACTTAAATTCTTAAACGTTAGTTTAGAAGTTCTAAAAGTACAGATACTTCATTAAACTACGAGTAAATGTTTTGAAAAATGAGAATTTTTTTGAAAAAACGTTGTAAGACAAATACAAAAGGAGCAGCGACTTGATTTGATTGCAAAGGATATCTAAATGATGTGCACTATTCGTATGTATCTCTGGAGATACTTTAAAATAAATTAAAATATTTTTAAAAAAATCTTTTCAAGTTCCTTCATTTTTGAGAGTGAGGGTATTTTAAATAGATGAGGCCGCTTTCGATTGCGGAAGAACAAGTAACACGTGGCTTTAAGTGTCAATTTGAACTCTGAGCGATGCGAGGAGTCTGGGTGTCAAGTGTTACTGACGAAGCTTCCGTATCACAAGCAATCCAATTTGCTACAAGGAATTATTTAAGAAATAACTCTGCGATGGCCCACATTAATAATAACTAAATCTATTGCTTTAATAATTTTTTGTTGTAAAATAACACCCATACACAATTTCGATCTATGTTAAGACATTTTGAAATCGCATTTGATTTCTAAGGGAAGAAGTCCATTTATAAAATCCTTCTGAGTCTGTCTAGACATGAAACTATCTTCTTGCATTGTACGGTTTCACATATCATATTCTCTAGTTATGCCACAAAAAGAGAAATAAGCTCTGTATTTTTCGTTGAACGTTGGGAAATGCACTGCGGTTTTCTTTAAATACAAATGGAGAATATAATTACTTTGTTTATTGAAATGCTGATCAAGTTATAAGTCTTGACGTATTCGAAATAGAGGCAAGTTATTCATCAATATAGTTAAATTCAAACTAAACAGAACGAGATTATTAGGAATTTGTTTTCTAGAGCATATTATTAGGTTGTTTTTTGAGAGAGAGAGAGAGAGTATTTCAAATCCATTTGCAAAGCGGGTGAATCTTCCCAATGAGAGAAAACAATCACATATTTAATTCATTTGGTAGAAAAATAAGAAATATTACAAAAGTGATGGTTTAGTGGGAAATTAAAAAGATATTTTTATATTATTTGTTATAATTATTAGTAAGAGTTAATAATGATATAGAATAGTAATAGTTAATAGCAATAGAATAGTAACAATTAATAATAGTAGATTTTATAAAATGATAATATTTTACTGTTTGCATGTTACGATAACGACTGCAAATGTTAAAAACATAGCATGAATCCAGTAGATTAAAAAACTCTTTTAACACGACCTTGAATTATTTTGTTTGAAAAAAGTACATTTTATTCATTCTCTGATTTATACTTTTTTTTTTACATTTTCATTCTGATGCTGCAGTTTATAGCTTGTTATTGTTTCATATTTTGTAATTTATGTTTTTATTTAAAATGAAGTTAAATTATGAAACAGGGCTTATAAAATGAAGCTACCTGATACTTAATCGATGGATAGTCTGGAGAGTGTCAGGAGCAGGAGGGAATAGACAACTATATTTATGTGTATTGAAGCTCAAATGTTGCACTCCAGCCATGAGACCGTGCACGTTAATAGCTGGCACCGCATCTGAATGAAATGCTGAAGGTTAGGTTAGAGTCTTGCATCTTGCTTTCCTGAACGATGCCTCCCAAGTGAGTCTTGTCAAGCGGCAAAATGTTCTCTGACGCTTTCGCCATCGTATGTCTAACGGCGTCCTTCGAATAGAGATCAGAATTTTATTACAGAGAGGGATTCAACCAATACCCCATACTTATTGGCCATGGTAAACTATATTTCAAACCTTGTGAAGGACGAGACTTGCTGTAAATCATTTGCAAGAATCACTTCCTTGCGGACATTTGGACACCGTAGAGTGGACAGCCAAATGGCCCAACGTTTATGCAACGCATTTTAGCCTCCGTCACTTTTCAGAATGAGTAGGTTAAGGGAGGAAACCCAGTAAACTCCCATGCATTCTTCCCGACTGCCGTATATTCAGAAAGCTGGAGTTCATTATCTGTCAACAGTTGTTCCAAATCGGCTGGGTCAAACTCGGGATCTTTTGCTTTCTTAACATCAGGCTATAATAAGCCCACAGTTAATATTAAAAGTCATTTGATAATTTATTGCTTATTGAAATTTTTTCTTGTACAGCATTCTAATTTTTATTTTAAAAAACGAACCTAATAATCTGCTTGTTTTCATATGTAAAAAAGTTTTTAGGGCACTCGCTTAAATGAATGTATGGACAGGCAAATTCTGTAATATTTAATGCAGGTTCAAGAATGATTCTTTATATGAAAAGCTTTGAAATCGGGCCTAAATATCCGTAAGATGAAGGGCTAAACGAACGTACATTTTATCTCACTGGACGCAATAAGACGGACGTTGTTCCTATTATTTTGATGTGATTTCTGTTTTCAAATGGGAAAATTCCTTATTAGTAAACATCTTGATGATCCATAGTTTACAGGAATAATTTCTTTTTATAGAATTTAGAATGAAAATCCATCGAATGTGTATGTCATACTGTGGAGTTTAAACAAACAGCTACAAAATACAATCAGTAACTGGTTTTCTGGAAGATATTCTCAGTTTTAGATAATCATTGACCATTTAACCTTATTTATATGTGGTTTTACTCTACTAGATGAAGTGCAGAACACTTGAAAATGAATTTTAAGCTCGAAGTTATTGATGTCGTGACTCCTTTCATCTATATCCCAATCTATTTCGTTCTGATGTATTTGTAAAACTGAACGCATTTTGGCTGCATTTCGAAACCTCCGCAGGTATGCCTCGAAAGAAGTTTTCAGAAATTGGAAGGGATCCTCCGTTCTTGTAGGGAGTTCCGCAATGGAGTGTATCGCTGCAAAAGGCATTTTACAGTGAATTCGAATCAGAGCACATTCCCACAATCTTCAGTGTTCGTATACCAGTTTCATTCCAGCAGGTACTCCGTACAAAAATTGTTGGACTTACAGAATAAGTATTTTTTTATGTGTGCATTCCCAACAATTAATTCAAGAGAGTTTCTCTCTTTTAATTTTAAAAACTTTTAATGTTAAAACTGTGAAAAAATTAATTTCGTTTTATTTACTAAAATAATTTTATATTAATAAAAAAAAATTCAGTTTCACATTTCGGATTCTAAAAAATTAATTTTAATACAGACTTCACTATCAAAAATATTAAAAATATTTCAAACATTTTGATTTCTTCCCTTTTCTCCATTTCAGTGAAGTTTTATTTCCCTTAACATTTGAAATTCATGGCTCTATATTTTTTCCTTTTATTTAAATATTTGAAAAATGGGGTTACATTGATGAGGTTGGTGTCGTGGGAGACCTTGAGAGCACAGCTGGCTTGGTGTTTTGTGAAAATGAACTTTTTTCTGTGTCGAGAGCGAGGGGAGTCAAAGGTATTGAAAGGTCCGGCCATTCAAAATGTGCCTTTGGTGTCAGTGGAATACAATCGAAATCAGTGCAGATGCGGTATTCTGTTGCCATCTCTCCGGATATTCATACCTCGATAGTGACCGATTCTGAGGCGAGTGATAATTTAAGTGACGAATCTGTGAATCTTTTTTAATGGTAATTCCTCTCAGATGGTATGTGGCAATTGCATTCACATATAGTCAAGCGTGACAATAAGGTATTTCCGCCATGGTTACATAAACAACATCATAATATAGAAATAGTTGTACGATAGAAGTTTTTCCAATTCTTGCCAGTATACTTTTGCTTAATACTGTCAAAATATCAGATAGGGTATTTTGGGGCAATAATTTTTTTTTTTTTTTTTTTTTTTTTTTTTTATCCATGAAATAAATAAACGCTTTTGAATAAACTTTTTGAATACTGTTTTTCGTTGTAAAATTTCCTCTTTAAAAAATTTTTACTTAGAATTGCTTTAATTATTAGAATTAAAAAAAAGTGTTGCCTAGAATTGAGTAAATTTCAAAAGTTATGCTTTTTTCTTTATTTAACAATAAATTATTTTGGAGTGTAATTATTTGTGATTGAGTCTTAACAGTATTTCCTTTTAATGTGAACTTTAATACGCATTTTTATATTCCTTTTATCTCTTTTATATATATATTTTAATTCATCAGCAAATATTCATAGACACCTATTGGAATTCTTTTTCAATATTAATTTTCGCTTCCAAAAGAATTCCTTCACAGGAATGCATCGGATCATTTCAAAATGAAAAATGTAAATCAGGAAAGTCTTCGCGAAATAAACTCGCTCATTTTCTCTGGCGCATTTATTAATTTCCTTATAAAGATTAAATTCAACTTTTCTCAACAGTGTGATTCACATGCAGTCCTTCCGCCTGTTAGCATTCAGGAGTGACTCTCATCGCCTCTCAACACAAATATTCCTCATGGAATTTCCATTCTAGGGTATTTCGCTTCATTCGTTTCTCACCTAAATGAAATATTTTAATAGTTTTTTAGAAACACCCAGCCCTACCTTTTCACTAGAAGGAAATCATTTTAAATAGTTTCTTTCCTGAAACTTCTCTTTGTAAGCCAGAAGTTACTATTCAGAAGATACTGATAAAGTCATAACCAGGAAGGGAAGCAAAGTTTTCGGGAAGCTCACTTCTGCTAGTTGTAATAAAAGCGCAGATGTTTGCCTTCGTTCGATTAAGAAACGATAGATAGACCACAGTAGAATGCTGAGGATAACTTGCTTATCAGTTCTTGTTGAATCCCTGTGCATTGAGTGAAGTCATTCATTAAGATGAACACCCACTAAGTGATGAGAGCGCGCAACAAATGCTCTATAAGGGGAATATTTTAGAAGAAAAAAAAACATTCTCTTAACCATTTTTACCAATATGAGCCCGTGATAAATAATCAGTAATTATTTTTATATTTTGAGAGATAAAAATAATTACTGATCATTTAGTATGGTGGGCGATTCGATGTGGTGAAAAATCAAGTGAATTTGGTACATTTGGTACTATAATACTGATTCTTTTATGGTAACGACTTATAATTAAAATAAGTTACATATCTCATTAAGTTTCCGTTGTTTTGTGATTCTTTTTGTAACTAATTATATATATATATATTAATTTGACAATTTTATAATAGAAGAACATAGGTATGGTGCGTAATGAAATAATTTTACTTAGCGATCAACATCATATCATTTTACTAGCCTTTAAAATACCACGAACATAAAATAATTCCATTGAAAAATATATGTAACTCATTTATTTCATCAGTATTTCGCAGATTTAAGTATGACATCATTTCATTTGTTTGTCTCACTTTAAAAATTTCATCCTATTAAGAAGGGTCAAAGTACGAATCAAATCATGATGAAAGGGGAAAAAAATGTTAGTTACACTCTTATATTATTATATTTTGAGTCAGCACTACTTCTTTGCTCATAAAAAACTAAACGAAGTATTGAATAAAAAATTATTATTTAAAATAGAGTGTTAAGCAACATGTGATTAAGCAATATCCATTCACGCTCAGTCTCAGTGAAAAGTGTCATGAAAATTTGCTTAAAACAGTTCACCTTTGCGAGGATTATTCAGGTTTTAGCCCATTTTTACTTAATTTTAAAAATATTTACACTAAGACTGCGATATTTATTACTGGCAGAATTCACGGAAAGGAGCTTCATATTTCTTCATCCGATCAGAGTGGTAGGTGGTGTGAGAAGCTTTGCACATCACGATAAATCGTAAATACTAAGAGTTTCTGGAAAAAAAAGCGCATTTGTTATCAATCACTGCTTTTCAATACTTTATAGCGTTGAATTAATTTAATAGGACTGCCATATTTCAAATTCAGGCAAGCTGATGTCCCCTGTTATGTCTTAAAAGCAACATAAAATTAGTTTTAGATATATAAAAAAAAAAATCCATAACTCAAGCTAGGCAAAACCACAGTTTAAACCTGAAATCCAATAAAATAAAATTGGGGATTCATTTAGCTTTCAATTTTATGCAGATAGTGTTAAGTATGATATATATTCTATGTGCAAATCATAAATAGTTATCTTGGATAAATGCGAAAAAAATTCCGAAAATAATCGCAAACATGGTTTATTCAATGAAACATCACATCTATGAAGTTATCTAGAAAAATGTTGGATCAACAGCAAGAGTTTTATTTTTATAAAAAAAAAAAAGAATCTTTTAAGCAGTGCTTGTGACAGACATTTGAATGGGAAAAAATTGAAGTTATTGATAAAACTTTAGTATAATACATATACTAAAGTTTACTTAAAAAGTATATATTTCATGTTTCATTTATTTACCTCAACTTACTTTAGTTGAAAGAGCTATTCTTTGCCATAAAATTTACTAAAGCCACATTGTTTTAAAATTCAGTGCATTGTCATTCGTATTAAGTGATGTTTTCTGTCGTTGCCAGACTTAACTTAGTCTAAGGTTAACAAGATATTATTTAAGATGGTGTCAAGTAGGAAAGAGTGAACTTTCTGTCATTTCTGGGTCACAAAAATGAAGCAATTGTATTAAATAATCAGAAAAATATAATTCTCTTTTTATGCATTTCATGTTATTGTACGTTTTATTAATATTAAAAATTACGCATTGTATTTCGTTAAGCAGACAGAATTTCATTTTGTTGCTTGACGCTGTGTTAAATACTTGCTGAAATACAAAAATTGCCTAGTCGTCAATATATGAGAATAATAATTTTCTATGGTAATTTTATTAATAAATTTGAAGTGTTAAAGATATTTAAAACGGATTTATTTATTTTTATTTCCTTGCTTTTTATCAACAAAAATATTTTTAATGAATTTATTTTTTATATTCTACAAAAATTTTGATACATGAGAATTGCTTAAAAATGTTTTTTTACGTACTTTATTTTATTGATTCGCTTAAATAAAGATACTTAATTTGATTGCACATTAAATTTTCTAGATTGTTTTTGGAACAGTTTTAGCGATGTGATCTTCCTAGTCATGGTTTTGTTTTGCAAAAGTAACGTAAAATAAAATGTAATAAGGGATCTTTTGAGGAATCATCTTCTCACATTATTGACAGTTTCATTTAAAACTGCAGAATCACTGAAGCATAAGAACTGAAACAGAAATTTATTTTAATAAAGGATATTTGATTTTGAAAATTTTGATGGAGGTAAATTTTTTTTATAGTTCTGCTTAACAAGTATAATATTGAAATTTTCATTAAATTGTCATTACGAAAAATATTTCATACATGTTCTTTTCATTTGACTATGAAATAATAAGATAAGGTGCTCTAACCACACAATCTAGTATAATATTGTTACCATATTTTATATTCAGTTAAAAAAACATTGAGATAAAGTTGATTGGTACAAATATTTCAGCTTATCCAACAGACAACCTCACAGTAACATTAAAAAAATACTTGTATCATTTTTTCGGGTTTCCTTAAAATATTCTGGATTTAATTTTTGAAACACAATAATGTTCCGTTTTCTCAAATAAAATGCTTATTTTAAAAATGTTCCGTGGAAGAAGCATTCTTGAATCTTTACGACAACAAATAAAATTCCTTTTCAACCTTTAAGTTGCGTTAGCGCCAGACACCATGGTTGAAGAGATAATGAATTGGCCGGCCTTTCTCCATTTCTGTCCCCGCTGCTGTTATTTCCTTGGAACTCGGGGGATCCAATAACCGCTGCTTGTTTTCCTTTCCGCCCGAGTCTGAAGAAGAATAGTTTATTTTACGCAAAGAAAATTGCTGGGTATTGAAAAAATTTTCTTTCATGTATTTCATCCTGTCGTCAGTAAACATAATGTTTTATCTTTTGAGAAATATTATTTCACGTTTTCAAAAGATTCTTAACGGTTTCAAGTGATTTGGAGAAAAACGACTGTTTTGAAATACACTGCTGTCAAAGCGCCAGTTGAAGATTTCTCAGTTAAAGATGAAAGACTTCACAAATGCTTTAACTATTTCAAAATGCCGAAATCCCAGAAATATTTGACGGTGAATCACAATTAAGTGATAAAATGTCAGAAAGTTGTGTTCCTTTTTCATTCAAATGCTTCCGCTTGTAATTTCCAGAATCTTTGACATTGTTACACTCATTATAGCAGAAAAGTTACTTTAGTTTTCGTGATCTTACGATTCTACCATTGAATTTTTCATGAAGGTCTTAAGAAAACGCTTCGCAAAGGGAACTGTTTAATTTATGATAAAATGTCGCTGTTAAGCGGAGGAAAGTGAAAAGAGTGATCCGATTTTTCCCACATTAATTTTATGTGCATCCTATAAAAACGTGAAACTAGTTGTTGAAGGACTCGGCATTTCTTCAATAGCAATCATTTCGATCTGCTTTTACCTGGGATCGGACTTGCTAATCATACGCCCAATGAATCTTGTGTTATTTATCACCTCGTGACAAAACCTCTCTTTCATGCTTCTTTATTCGATCTTCGCTTTCTCGGTCCTCTTCAGCATGGGAGCGAACCCCTCTTTCTCTTCCTCACTTCGGCGGCGGGTATTTGAAACTCAACTACTGCTGCTCTCGTCAAGCATCCTACAGTAAATTTATGAGCAAATTCCTTTCGCCGTTCGATTCTGACCGTGTCGCTCAGCATTTTTAAGCTCTCATGATTTAAGGTTCAGTGTTCTCTTATTTGTATTATGATGAAAGTTCTAAAAGTTCCTTATTTTTTTTTTTTTTTTTTTTTTTTTTTTTTTTGCGAAGATTGAGTTAATTTCTCCAAATGCATCCAGAATTTTTATTTTAAGGCGATCCACTGTGAAGCATAGAAAATTCAAACTCACGCACACACATTCGTTTTTCAATGTTTAAATGCGTCACTCTTGCAATCAGAATGTAACGCAACGCATTCCATGCTGAGACAACTTAAAATCGGCAAATGTTTAGAAGTTTATCTCCTCTACTTTCCGACTTCTAACGAAGCACAGAACCAAATGAGATGTTATCACTTAGCAATCATCCACTGTGACATCCTGATATATTATAAGCAAACTTTAAGACTAAGGTATCCTAAAGTTGTATACATTAAATTTTTTCTGTCTAAAAAAAATTAAGTTTAGTATGGTATAGAGAAAAGTAAAAAAAAATCATAAAATAATTGTAATGCTTTTTTTATTGAGGAGAAAATATTATTTTTTTAAAGAAAAATCTTAGTGTTAGTTTTGTTATTTTGCAAAAAGTGTACCTTATATTATAAAGTTTATCTGAAAATAGTATGCGAAAGAAAAATGGTTAAAGATCGCTTCTCTTGCGCTGCAAAATTCTCCAAGTTTCAAATATAAGCGGAAACAATGTTTTTATAATATAAATTTTTTAGATTTAAAATCTATTAGTAAAACAACTAAAAACTTCAGAAATGTTTTCATTTACTTAAAACTTAACAGTCAAGTTGTCAAACCTCTATTAAGAGTGTCAACATTTATTAAAATAATTATTGATGATTTCAAATTCTGTATCAAACAATTGGCTTTCCAAACTGTTTACTCCGTTTAAATGCATATGAAATGAATTTAATATTCATAAATCAACACTGAATGATTTGTGACTGATCTATTTTATAATAATCATTTATTCAATTTAACTTTACGAAAATAAAATTATTTAAATTATTCTTTTCTTAAATTTGAAAGAAACTCAATCGCTTTCTCCCACTCAAAGAAATATTCACTCGATCATTTTATGGAATGAAATCCCGTGTGTCTTTCATTGAAAAACAGCAGATGACTCCAGTCGGTCACAGTAGCCGCGCTCTCGTCCACTAACGAAACTAAAAATGGGATTTGAATCTTCAAAATGTCTACAGAAAATTTGTAATAATGTGTAAAAGGCAAATCCTATTCTTGTAATAAATATTAAATTTTGTCGAAGACTTAATGTTATACAACGAACTGCTCCTGTTTTGTGAAGGGTATTTGCATCTTCCAACGGAAGCAAAACGTTTCCTTTCATAGTCTCGAGGCAAATTTCCGGAGTCGAGCTCCCCTTTTCGCATTTTCAGAATCTTCATAGTGGGTGTTAAAAATTACAAAATTTAATTTCAATGCGGCCTCTAAGCAAGCTGTAACTGCTATGGTGTCCGCCTGTGTGTCATGGCAATTCCTTTCTGGACACCTGCTCTTTATTTGGGAGTGAAACAACTTCATTCGATGTGGAGAAAGCTCATTGAGCTGTTTCCGTTCATGATCTGTTGTTGTGCAAGATTTTCGTTTCTCAGAGCAGAATTTGCTCTAAGAAACGAAAATCTTGACATTAGTCTAGAGACACGAAGAATTTTAATCAAAATTAAATTAAACAAACTAGAGCGCTTATATATGTGTGTGTGTATATATATGTAATGAAGGAGTATAGAGATTAAGTAGAAATCAAAACAGAATAATTTAATATATTTAGTTTACTGAATTTAATTAATAGTAACAAATAGAAAAATTATTTACAAATTAAAGTTCAATGTGAAATTAACAAAATTGAGAAAATAACAATTAGACATCTTTAGTAACCGTGTTCTCTCAACGTGTTCGTCTTTTGTCTAGAATCTTTTTATAGCTGAAACGGCGAGGTCCCTCTTGGCAAAAGCTTAGCACGCTGTTACGTCATGTTCCATCCGACTTCTTATTGGTGGAAGGGTTAGGAGAAAACACTGGTGATGGATATAGCTCGCTTCTACACCGTTTCCGGTCACACTCGGGCATCCTGATCGCTTTTGACTTCCAATGCTTGCACAAAGAAAGGAAATATATATATTTATTTATTTCTATATATATATTTCTATATATCTATATTTTTTTATGTCTATATATATATATATATATAATGTATATATATATATATATTTCGATATATATATATATATATTCTATATATACATATATATATAGAAAAAATTAAGAAAAATTAAAATTATTCACAGGCGCCGTCTTTAATAGACTATTTCTTTGTTGCCATTCGTCTTCTTTATTAGCAAGTTTCATCTCTCTTTTGCGTCATCTTGATTATGAAAACCTTTTAAAAAAAAGAAAAGAAACAATTAAATAAAAATTTGGTAAGAGCATCTGCTTATCATAAGTCCGTTTTGCAGAAGAAGGGTGTTAAACTGAGACTAAAATCGTCGTTGTCCAGTTAGTTCCAGGGCTTCATATTTTCAGTGGCAGTTGATGTGTTATTCGAGCCTTCATGACTTCCGACTTTCACAACTTCATAACGATCTCGTTCGTTAACTGAAGTTATTTTGAACGGGCCGAAAAATTTTGAACATAGTTTTAATCCTGTACCGAATTGAGTTCTTTGTATTGCAACTAAATCTCCGACTTTATATGTTCGAGGTGACTTCCGTTTCCGATTGAATTGGCGTTGGTTTTGTTGTTGTAGTTTCAGAATATATTCTTTTTAGCTTCTTCTCGAAGTTCCTCTTTGTTTTTTTATCGTACTTGCTTGGTACCCTTCCTCGTGTAGTTTCTTTATTCGATAATCCTCTTTATTTTACGTTTTCACTCCAATCATGAGTTCGAAGGGAGAATATTTTGTACTGGTAGTTGTAACACTGTTCAAAATTCGTTGGACGTCTGGGACATATTTAAATAATTTTGTGGGATCATCTACAGAAAGCTTGGCAAGGATAGGAATAATGATTCCATGGATGCGTTCTACTTGTCCATTACCTCGTGCAAGACCAGTAGTTGTAGTTACATGCTCAGTTCCTTGCTCGGAACAATAATCGTCAAAATCTTTAGAAGTAAATGCTGAACCTTTGTCAGAAATCATTCTATATGGATTCCCAAAAGTTGTTTGAAGAATTTTCAATTTTTCCATTGCATCATTTGCTGTTGTTGATTTTACGGGATAAAACCATGTAAACTTTGTGAATGCATCAACTACAGAAAATATGTATTGATACTTTTTATTTGAAGAGAAAGTGTACCAAGAAAGTCTATGTGAAAAGTGTCTAAAGGAACGTTACCTTTAGGTATTTGGTGAAGATAACCTTCAGTTTTTCCTCGTTTCTTATTATATATAATACAGTGTACACAATTGGCAATTATATTTTCAATTTCAGGTTGCAGATTAGAAATATAAAAATCACGTTGTAAAATTGACTGTGTTTGTGCAGGAGTAAAGTGTCCATTGTTATGAGCGTGTTTAATAATATAATTTTCCATAGCTTGGGATACAACTGAAAGCTCGTTGCCTTTCTCATATTTGTATAGGATGTTATTTTTGATAATGTAATCATTCGTATTATTTGTTTGGCATAAAGTTTTAAATATTTGAATGTTATCATCTGTAGATTGGGCTCGTTCAATTTTTAATGTCATTTCTGCTTAAGGTGTAATAAAATATACTGTGTTACGACTGAGGGCATCAATATAAGGCATTTGCTTACCAGATCCATGAATTATTTTGTAATCAAAATCTTCAAGGATCATTGCCCATCTGGCAATTTTTGGAATTAAATCTTTCTTTTCTATAGTCTATTTAAACAAAGCACAATCTGTAAAAATTTTTAATTTATTACCTAGTATGTAAACACGGAGTTTTTTCACAGCTTCTATAATCGGAAGGACTTCTAGTTCGTAGCTGGAATATTTGGATGATTGAGGGGAAGTCTTTCGTCTCATACAGTAAAAGGGGTGAAATTTTTCATCACTTCCTTTTTGAAGTAGCACAGCTCCGAAACCTTGTGCGCTGTCGTTAGCATGCATTTCTTACTGTGAACCTGGTCAATTGATGTGCAAGACTGGTTTTTGCGACAGAATGTTTTTCAATTCTTGGTATGCATTTATTTATTCAGTATCAAATTTAAAGTCTTCGTTGTTGCAAAGGAGGTCACTTAAGGGCTTTGCAATGCGTGAATAATTTGGAATAAATTTTCGAAAATATCCAGTTAATCCTAGGAAACTCTGAATCTGTTTTAAATTAGTAAGTTTAGGGTAATTTTGAACGGCAAGGGATTTTAATGGAGAAGGCTGAATAGTTCCATTCTGAATAACGTATCCAAGAAATACAATTTTGCGTTGAAGGAAACTGCATCGATCAAAATTAAGCTCCAAACCATACTCTGAAGCAAATTTAAGAACTCGATCTAATTTTTTAAGTTATAGTTTTCGACTTCACCTCGAGATGGTATTACGACATCATCTAGGTATACTATTATTGTGCCATCTTTCAATAATTCACGAAATACATTATTAGTAAATCTTTGGAAAACAGAAGGACTGTTACACAATCCAAAAGGTATTTTGAGAAATTCAAACTGTCCGTCATGCATAACAAAAGCAATGTATTTGCTACTAACAGGATTTACGGGAACATGAAAAAAGCCGTTTTTTATATCTAATGTTGTAAAAACTTGAGATTGTTCTAAGCGATCAAGTACATCTCCAATAATGGGCAGGGGGAATATAATCCCGAATTAATTTTTTGTTTAATTGTCTATAATCGATACAAAATCTATGTTTACCGTCTTTCTTTTTGTACAGAACCACTGGAGCTGCAGAATCGGAAGTACTTTCTTTAATAATAACATCTTTTAACCATTGTTCTGTTTATTCGTGGACGACGTTTTATTCTGCATAGGGTAATCGGCGTGGACGTTGATTTACTGGTATTGAATCACAAAGAATTAAACTCATTGAAACAATTGTAGTCTTAGTTTTGTTTGGCTTATAGTTGTTAATTATTTTCTTAATTTCTTCGCGATAAGTTGAGTTTTTAATATGTGAAAGTTCGATTGTGCCCATCTCATCGAAAACATTAATTATATTAACAAGAATGTTTTGATTATTGTTAACCAAATGAATACCATTTTTACCTTTGTGAAATTCACCTTAGTTAATGCAATCTGTTCCAATAATTGCATTTACAGAAATACAATGATTTGGAATTACGTGAATCTTTATAGAGAATGAGGAATCCTCTATTTGAATTAAATCTGTAAAATATATCTCATTGATTTAATTTTAATATTTCTTATTCCAGTAAAAACAAGAGGGGAACCAATTTGTGTTTATATATTGAATATTTTATCATAGAAGCTTCACTACCCGTATCTAATAGTGGATTTATTTTGATATTGCATAAAGTAATAGGAATGTGCATGGGTTTTATTTGAGGTGATGCATCATAATCTGTCTGAATATGCTGAACAGAATTTTTGGGTACTTTTGTAGTAGTTAAATGAGTATAAGGACAGTCCATAACCTTATGACCAAAATTATTACACTGGAAACAATTAAATCCTTTCTCTTTATGTAAACACTGTGAAGACATATGATCTTTTTTGTCACAATTAAAACAAATTATCGGAGATACATTCGACATATATTGATTATTAATAACTTTAATATTACCTTTATTTAAATCACGATTGGTGTGATTGTAATTTTTTCGATCATAAAATTTAGTGGAAACATCGGAAAATATCTGTTTTTCAAAAATGTGAATTTTTTCATAAATTGTTAATTTTTCTTTAAAATCAGAAATATATTTAGTACCATATAACAAAATTGTGCTACTTGAGTTATCAGGTATACCATTTATTATGTATTCAATTAAAGATGCTTCATTTATTGTACCTCGAGAAGCAATTTCGCGCATGCATACAAAATATTCAGAAAGAGATTCACTTTTTCGTAAAGTACGTTCTTGAAGCATAGTGGGAGTTAGTTTACAGTTAACTTTCGATTTAAATTCTAACAAAAGAGTTTCTTTTAAAATTTTCCATGTAAATAAACCATGTATACTCTGAACAAGAGTTTTTGCAGTATCAGCTAAATATTTTTTTGCAAAAATTATTTTTTATTGATCACTTGTAATATTAAATAAACATAAGTTATCTTCTAAATCTTGTATATAATGTTCGAATGAATAATTGTCTGTACCATTAAAGGAACATAAAGTGTCAGTTTGATTCTGCACCTGACGTGGGGGAGACAAAGGATTAGCAGACTGCCTTTGTGAGTCACTTTCGGCTCCGAATCGAGAAAAAAGTGTTCCCTATAACTGCCGTCTGGGCGTCGTTTTACTGTCTCGTTTTGAAAACCACTGACACTGCGATTCTTTTTGAAGAGGAATTCTTATTTAAATTCACTGGATTTCTAAGTGCATTATTAAAAGTTTCTACTAGCTTTGTTTCACTCTCGGAATCGGATTCAGCATTTCGAAATAAATTGAAATTTCTTAAATGTTCAAAAATCAAATCCCAATTATCTTTAGCATTAGATGTAAATTCAATAGGAAACACATTACACATAGAAATAAAATCATTATCACTGAATAAAGTTATGGCTTTTGTTTTGGCTTCTTCAATAGGATAGTCAGAATCAAAACCAGTAAAATTTCGTAAATTATTTTTTTATTTCTTCGCCCTTCATCTGTACCAAATATTAATTTAGGTAGATTTTTAATGTTCTTAGTACTACTGTTTGATATTGAGACAGCAATTTTCTTAAAACTATTTAAGGAAGCCATATTTCTTATAGTCTATATATAAGTTTAAAGCTGACTTACCGTTTTGAAGGGTTCAACCATCGGCATTTGTTGTTTTGGTTGCTTAGGAAGGCCTTAGAGTTGCTAGACTCTCTAGGGTATATAATGTTTGAGTTAAAAGAAATTCTCGTTATCGGCCGGGCTCCCAGGTAATGAGGGAGTATAGAGATTAAGTAAAAATCAAAACAGAATAATTTAATATATTTAGTTTACTGAATTTAATTCATAGTGACAAATAGAAAATTATTTACAAATTAAAGTTGAATGTGGAATAAACAAAATTGAGAAAATAACAATTAGACATCTTTAATAATCGTCTTCTCTCAACGTGTTGGTCTTTTGTCTCCTATCTCCTTCTCGCTCAAATGTCGAGGTCCCGCTTGTCCAAAACTTAGCGCGCTGTTACGTTATGTTCCATCCGACTTCTTATTGGTGGAAGAGTTGAGAGAAAACACTGGTGATGGATATAGTTCTCCTCTACACTCGTTTCCGATCTCTCTCTCTCTCATTCACTCACACACACACTTGTTCTAGTTTCTTCGTTAATTTAATTTTGATTAAAACTCTTCGTGTCGTCTGATGCACAAATATAGTCAAATCAGTCTCTAAACAAGTAACATGCTTTGCCAAAATCATGTTATAAATATGTATGTGTGTTTGTACATAGGGAATTTTCTTTGTAAATTCTCAATAATTGTACTTTATGATATTGGGGAAACGATAGAGAGAGTTATTGTATATAGCAGACACCCATTTCTGTGATTCTTTGTTCCTGTTATAGTCTTATTGACGAAATGCTCCTTTGGATTCCTGCTTATGAATACTTTCATTCTTATTTAATTATTTATATTTTGAAAAATTTCTCTTTAGCAAACTCAATTTCTTGAATCTTTTGTTTGCTTTTAGTTTTTACCATCCGATTTATTGTAAATTTCATTTTATATTTGAGAACTTGTATTGATATTTATTTCGTAGTTTTATATATTTTTCAAATCATATTTAACTAACTGCACTGCTGATGTTAAAACTAATCATTGTTTTAAAGCAAATATTGCTGGATTGCTCCAGCCTAGTCTAACCGTTGCCTTGCAGCCCATGCTTCGAACATTAGGGAATAGCTTCAAATGCAGTTGTCCTAAGCTGCGTGTCACTGTGCATCGAGTGGCTTCAGCGTGGAACCATAGATTGAAGTGGACTGTGTCGACTCAGCGCACTGCCAATCTATGTTTGGAATGATGTTGCAAAGAAAAGGATATCTGGATCACTTTTATCTGCAAGCTGTGTTATGGATGTCCTACCGTAACTGAAGGAACTGCCGAGAATATTTACCCATAAACTATTCAGTGAAGAGGAATTGTTCATCCATAAACTTCGATCAATACACTGCTGCCCGAAATTTTCATTCAACACATTTTGAATCCAGGTTTACAGGTAATTTGTACAAAAGAAGTACTGAATGATTAAATGATTGCAATATATACTATATCAAAATGAACAAGAAGGAATACGAATTGTAGTAGAATAGAGAATAAATTTAAAAAAAAAATCTTCTGCCGCGGACGTCAGAGAAACAAACAGATAAATAACTAACGATTTTTTTAAAAGAAAATCAGTGAAATAATTTCCTAATTTGAGAAGAAGGGGGAAAATGATTTTTAAATCTGTGGTTTTAAAAAAGAAGAATAAGGTGATACGTTGCCTGATTTTTTTTTATCGTAATATGATAATAATAATTTTTAAATGCATAGTTTTTCCTTTTGTATGTTATAGAGTGCACACTAAAGAAAATTTCTTCTTATTATACTTTATTTTTAAAGTGAGAATAGTTAGATATAAAAATAGTTTTAACATAAATAGAGTTTTAAATAACACACTATTTTCTATGATATGCGTTGCCTGGATGTTCCACCCACAGGAATTGTTAATTTTAACCATTAGTAAATATATATATATATATATATATATATATATATATATATGTAAATATATATATATATATATATATATATATATATATATATATATATATATATATATATATATAATGAGGACATCTCTTCAAAAGGAGTCTTGTCGACAAAAATGTACTTTTCTATTGAAACAAAAATGGAATTAGCTGTCTGTAACTATTATTGCATCGACACTAGCTACATTTCTTGCGAAACTCAAAGAATGGGGAACTGATCGTTTTTAACAATTTAGATAATTTTGTTGGTAACGGATGAGATAATGAGAACTACCAACAATTATTTCCAATGTATGACCCTCAGTCGGCGATTGGTGAGAATAATGCCTCTTACTCTCTCCACCATATCCAACGTGCTCACCTTTGTTGGCTTTCCTTGCGTTTCCGCATCGGTTAAGATTGTCCGACCGTCATCGACTGCTGGCACCATTTCACAATGGCTGAAAATTACATGTGACCCATACACTGCCTATAGATAAATTTTCGCGTTATGCCCACAAAAATATTAAAGTCAACGGAATAGTAGGCGTTATGCCTACTATTCCACGTTACGACTTTTACTTTGGAGTTAGTTTCTAACTTTACACGCCATTTTTATCTCGTACTATGCTGCAACGGTGAAAACTATCTGAAGAAAATTTTTACAGTTGGAAGACATGGAACTTAATTATCGTCTGCTCAAGCTTCGCTCTTCTTATGTAATGATGCTATGTTTTGCCACTTATTTTATTAGAGATAAATGTCTATATATATACACTGGTGTGCAAAACTTAAGCAACAAGTGGTTTTTCGGCCACAGCTCTCCAACAAAGTATAAGATAGCCATGAAACTGCAGTATAATATGCACGTAATTCAATAGAAAGATTATTTGCATGCAAATTTTCGAAATAAAACGTCATAGGTGATGTAAGTGTACGTAAACCTTGTGGGTCGGCGCGCGCAGGTCAAAACCGTGATAAAAGGATGAAAAGCACCGTAGTTAAAGACATTCGCTGTAAGTGCAAGTGATTTGTTTTGTGGAACATGTCTTCAAGAAATCATTTAGATGACTTTACTCGAGGAAGAATGATTGGGGAGCTTGAGGGGCGTAGTGTGACCAGTGTCGCCGAAGAGTTCGGGATAAACAAAAGTGTTGTTTCTCGTGCTTGGAATGCTTTTAAAACTACTGGTGCAGCTGTTCGGAAGGTTGGTGGTGGCCGTCCAAGGAAAACAACACCAAAAGATGACCGTTACATTGTCCTCCAGGCGAAAAGAAATCGTTTTCAGTCAGAGAGCGCTATATCTCAGCAACTGTGCACAGCCATAGGACGACAAGTATCAAGATTTACAGTGTCCAGACGCCTCCACAAAGGTGGCTTATTTGCTAGACGTCCTGAACGCTGCATACCTTTAAAAGTTTGCCATCGGCGGCACCGTTTAGAGTGGTGCAGAGAACACGAAACCTGGACACCTCATCAATGGAGTCGCGTTCTCTTCACAGATGAGAGTCGTTTTAGTGCTACAAGCGATTCTCGACGTCAGTTGATCTGGAGAGAGGTTGGAGCTCGATTTCATCCTAATAACATCGCGGAAAGAGATCGTTACGGTGGTCCTG
This sequence comes from Latrodectus elegans, assembly GCA_030067965.1. Lineage (NCBI taxonomy): Eukaryota > Metazoa > Arthropoda > Arachnida > Araneae > Theridiidae > Latrodectus > Latrodectus elegans. Next base: position 105,572,684 of record CM057822.1, read on the forward strand.
GAGTTCTCGTCTGGGGTGGCATTATGTTGAACGGGCGGACTGAGCTTCAGATCTTCAATCGAGGTTCTGTAACTGGAGACCGCTACTGCAATGAGGTAATCCTACCCCACATGTGCGTCTGTTCCGAGGGGCCATTGGACCAGACTTCATATTTATGGATGACAATGCCCGTCCACACCGTACTGCTAATGTTCAAGAGCTACTGGAAAGTGAAGATATCACACGAATGGACTGGCCAGCTTACTCTCCAGATCTAAATCCCATACAGCATGTGTGGGATGCATCAGGGAGACGTATTGCGACACGACAGTATCCTCCTGGTAACACCCATCAGCTGAAAGAAGCGTTAAAGGAGGAATGGAGACGTTTACCCCAAGAACTCCTGGATAATCTGGTGCTTAGCATGGAGAGACGATGCCAAGCAACAATTACAGTAAGGGGAGGGCATATCCCATACTAGGGAACATCTGCCAGTTGTACTTACGCTTCTTCAGGCAATCATGTGTAACGCCACTATATGTCAAATAAAGCCTTTTTTATTCCATACCCTACTTTAAGTTTTATATTCATTTCTGCGCCATTATTCTTTTACCATCGTTTAAGTACAGAATAATGTACATCATATTCAAATTTCATGTCAATCGGATGATTTCTTGTAGAGTTATGACAAAAAACGCACTTGTTGCTTAAGTTTTGCACACCAGTGTATATCTGAGCGTGCTATGCATATAAATTTAAAGATTAATTCTTCAACACCAAAACTTTATTTTTGTTTCGCATTTATTCTGAAAGAAAGCTCTATAAAATAAAAATATATAAAGTAATCGATAATAAAACCTGCCCTTAAAAAAGGTGTCCTATATTGTGGGAGGTTTCGCCTGATATTACGTGAGGGAAAATATCAACGTTATTTGTCATTGTGTAATTCTTAATAAATTATCGGTTGAAATATTTTTTGTATACGAGAAAATTTAGCAGATAGCCATTAGTAGGGATCTGAGGACAGTAATTTAATAACAGCACTCCTCCTCCTTTTTTTATGAATTGGATGACACCTTTTTCCTTATAACACCATGCTATTAATCACGGCTGAAGATGACTAAACGCAACAAATATTGCATCCGGAATTATCTTGATAACATAAAGGAATTTTTTATTGTGAGAAATTCAGATTCGTTTATGTATGTATGTAATTTGGTTTGATTTGTAATTAAAGTGATTTGATTTTTACGTTAAATTTGATTTCTTGGACATTTTCTGACTATGTTAAATAATTAAGTTTGATATTCTGGACTTTGTCACACGATGCAATGTCTTTAAAATATTTTTTTATAATAGCCGTAATAAACTTTATAATGTAAGAATCTGATAAATTTCAACAGTTTGATATCTTAGACATTTTATTCCGTCTGGTAATTCAAACTCCTAACAATAGTTGCTTAAAAAAGAAAAAAATGGTTGACGATATCTACAAATATTCAAGAATGGAAAAGAGTGCATTGAAAAGATAAAATATGCTGTACAGGTGAAATTCTGACTGCTATCGGACACTGTATTGGGAATACATACTTGACATTCCATTTGAACAAAATTTAATTTAGATGCCGTGCGTAAAACGGTAAAATATAGTGCATTCTCTAATATCTCAGTTTGTTTATATATTCAGAATGTGAGATATTTTACCAGGGAATTCCCACCCACAAAAGTTCTTTTTGTATCTAAGTTCATCGAATGAGTGGGATTGAAAGCGAACAGACACGCATGAAATGCGGTCAGGACGAGGAATGCCAGCAGAGGAGATCATCATTTCTCTAACATATTATAATGATACGCAGTGGAAAATGTTTATCTTAATTAGACTTATTGGTCTAAATATTAGGGCATAAAACTTGAATTTTTCCTATTATCCTCTAGTGCCAATAAAACTGATTTAGGTGTGTATATGTAAACAATGCAGGTATGCTACCAATGCTATAATGCAGAGGTGGCGTACCTTTTTTGATGTCCTTGCCACTGAGTCTTAAAAATTCTTTTTTAAATAGGTGACGTGCCCCAATAAAATTTCACGTGAACGTGGTGGAGCTATACGTAAGTATAAATAAATAAACAAATAAAAGCAATTCTTTTTTAAACAATTTTTCATTGATAAATGTTTTATAAAAAGCAATATACTAGAAACAAAACTCGCGTTAAAAACAATTGTTTCTTATGTGATTTTGGTTGCTGTACACAAGATGATAAAGATTTAATATCTGGTTCATATTTAGTTAATTTCAACAGTACGCATGCAGAGCTCGACTCATCCGTCATTCTACTCCTATATTTACTCTTTTATAAAATTTAATCCTGAAAATAGCGATTCACATGCCCACGTCGATGAAAATTAAAAAAAAATTACCTTTGCTAATATTTTTAAACAATTAAACGTGTCAAGAATTGAATTCCGTGTAGTTAGAATTTCATCTCTTTTGCAATTTTATTTATTTTATCCAATAATTGATTATGCATTCAATAATTTCTAAATCATTTCTTAAATCAACAATTTTTCGGTTCCATATGGTACTTGATTGAAATTCAACTAATTACACTTCTAATTTATTAAAACCTAACCACTTAAGGACTTTTAAATTTAATTTTTCAAATGGTATTGTATCAAGGTATAAAATAAATTTTAGTTTCTTCAAATTCTTTAAAATGCGTAAATCTTGCAGAAAATTCCTGAATCAGGGATTGGATTACCATTGAAAACTCTTTCGTTAATAACTCTTTATTTGGATTTTCGTGACATTCACTTTCAGAAAAAAACATTTTTGTATTCGGAAAATATTTATATGAATTTGAAAGAATATCACGATTTCAAATCTGTTATTTGACTTCGAATGCTTTGATTAAGTCAAACATTTTAAGGACTGTTATATTAACTCCTCGTAGAGTTTTATATTTAATTCATTTAAGGGAGAGCATAAATCAGTGAAAAAAATGTAACTGTAATAGTCATTCTACATCCAATAAATGATTGTAATCGTCAATAATGTTCTCATTATTTAGAAATAATCTTATTTCTTACAAACAATCTACAAATCTTTGCAAAACATTTTCGCGGCTTAACCAGCGTACATTATTGTATAAAATTAAGCGATTGTACGACGAGTTTACTTCGTTTAACAATTCTTGAAATTCTCTTTTATAAATGTGTTCGTGAAAATTTTGTTACAAAACTCAAAATATCATCAAAGATATTCAAACCTGTTTTGGCACACAACTCTTGTTGGTGAATAATGCAATGAAAATCAAGAACTGTGTGTTATTAATACGTTTTGTGTAAATAAATTTGTAAATTCATTTTCTCGTTCAGTTAAGCTGCAGGCACCGTTAGTTGTAACTGACACAATTTTTGAATAACATATTTCTCTTTTTTCCAATATAAAGTACGTTTTTACTCAATATAAAGTATAACCCTATATACTTTTATAAAATATGAAATAATGTGTAAAAGTATTTACCTAAAAATAACACTGTATCTATTTACAATAAACAGTTACATTTTTTAACAAGTCACTGAAGTTTCAAAGACGACGGTTTCCTAAAAATGACTAATGCAGTCTGTCGTCTGATGCGAGCGCTGCGACGGCAACAACATGCAATAACATTAAATTGCGAAACTGGATACGCAAAATTTTTTATCTAATGCGCATCTTTATATACTTCGATGGAATTCATGCGATATTTTAATAATAAAATGTGTAATTTGACGTTAGTATATTTTGCCCTAGTTAACGTACTAAGATAGCTATTCAGTACTACAAATTTATATCATAAATTATAAATTAAGTTGATTAATAATTTTAATAATAATAGATTAATAAGTAGATTAATAAATTAAATAGATTAATAATTTTTAATTCATTTCCGTTAAAATAGAGAACTTATAAAAATAATTTTGTTTTTGTGCGTGCCATCGAAATTTTCAAACGTGCTTTTGGTTCCCTATCCTTGCTATAATACAATAGAAAGTTCATACTTTCGATAATAAGAGTCCAAAAATATATTTGTGTTATTTGTTACATATTATTATATTTTATATTTGATTGATTACTGCAAAGGCAAGTCATCAAAATTTAAATAATTTTCTTGTTCAAGTCAGTGAACGAGAGAAAAGGGATGTAGAATCTTTGAAGTCGTTATATATTTTTTGATTCTTACGAAAGAAACGTGAATATTCATTAAAACATCGTGTCTTGGACAGCATTGAGACTAGAAAGAAACCTATATAGTTGAGTGATTGAAGATTGGCACGGAACTAAACAGATGTGCTTTACATCTAATTCACCAATAAATTGTTCAAAGGATTTATTGCCCGCTGAAAATCAGTGGGTTCATATTGTCTTTCGGGACACATTGCCACCTTGCAGCTTGTTACCGCCGTTAAGCGAAAGTAAGTCCCCTTGTGTGGGGAGTTCTGCTAATAATTGTATCTGCTAAAAGGATGCATGGTGGTGTGCAATAAACCTCATGAATCTATGAACTCTACAACGAGAAATGCTGTTGAAACTGTTACAGTTTCTGTGATAGTAATTGGTACACTTTTTACAATATTTGTGTAGTTTTGCCGTTTTCATTGAAGAATGCAGCCAACACCCTTAATATTTTGTATTACCGCTACCTAGCCTCTGTGGCCAGGTGAATTCATCCAATATTGAAATGGACTTTTTATTCCTTCTTATTAAAATGATAAACTCTGGGGGTCGTAGCTCAAGTATTGTAGATCTTCTTATAGTCCCTGCTTGTATGAAATGCACCCAGTAGCTTCTCTCTAACAAATGTTGGCATGGTACAAGCGGACGCTCAGTCACTGAAGAGGTCAATATTTGAGTTTAAGCAAGCAGATTATTCAATATTACAAATATGCCGTTTTCAACACAAAAGGGATAACTGTTCTTTGCAGACACGAGGCAGCCCACGTTAGCTTACAATACGATTCTTCTGAATCAAAATAAATATGTGACATTCATTGGTCTGAATACTCTGTCATAGTTTAATACTTTATTTAGTCTTCGACAAATTTGATTTGAATTTCTATTCCGAGATGAAAAAATTATTTATTTTAGAATAACTGCATGCATTTATGCAAAATGTCCTAAGAAATTGCTTTTTCGATAAATTTTCTCCAAATTAATGGTCGTACAGAATGGTAAAAATTGTAATTCTGCCTTCAGGAATAACAATTTTTACCATTCTTACCATTCTATTTACCATTCTTACTATTCTAATTTTTACCATTCTATTTCATTCAGGAATTACAATTTTTACCTTGAATCTAATTTGTTTTTCAATCTATAAAATTTCTTGTGCTAACTCTTAATTGATATCATAGAGAAATATACTGAAAAATCACAGAATATTTCTCTCACTCCGTAGTTTCTTGTCACATATTTTCGCAAACATGAACAAGGGAAAGAAGAACACCCCTGTTTATCCACCATTTTCCAAGCAATTCTTCTATAGCCACACACTGGATTCAGACAATGAATGGGTAACGCTATATTTATAGAAGAATGTGTGACAACTGAGCCGATCATTACATTTGCGTCGTTTAGGAATTTCCATGCAACAGTCTATGTATAATGTTATATGACATAATAATAGCATTTTTTGGTAAATTCCTTTTTCAGTTATTGAAATATCATATGAAAGCTGAATTTAAATTTTTTTCTGTGCTTTTTAAGTAATGGTATATGTCAACTTTGAAATGCGCAAAAATCTAAAGTTCTAATCAAGTTTTTAATTTCTTCATTCGTTTCTTAACATTTTCAAGATTTATTTTAAACATTACTCCCCTCAGATATCTGCAGTTTATCGTACTATTATGAATATTATGTATTAAGTGATGTTGATTTTGGAATCAAGATGTGGAAATGATGAGAATTACGTAAAGTTTGTAAGTAGAATCATGCATGACTTGGTGAGGAGAAATGTCACTTACGTGTCCTAAACGTAGTGTATTCAGAATCTGACTCAATCAGAGAAATACCGTCCAAAGAAAAGCTGTGAATACAGGAATTTCTGCAGCCAGAAGATGATTTTGAAAGCTGGTTGGCAATGCATAGAACCGTTGATTATTTGAAATAGACAGCTTATAACTCACTGTAGCCAATTGGAGAATACCACACTTCAGAAAAAAGTTCTCAGATTCGATACACTCAACAACGCCACTTAAAGTACTTTAGATGCATGTCTCGTTTCTATCGGGATGGCTACCGGGGAGTTTCCATATTGTGACACGTGAATCTATGAAAAGTCCTCTCGGTAGACACTCAAGTGCCAACATTAGGCAGTCCAAACGCGGTATCTGAGTAGAAACGCAACCAAAAATGTAATGACTTGTAACCATGGTATCCGAAAGGGGAAAAAGCATCGCCTTTGTGTATGGACTTGCAAAATTTTAAACTATGATATCCGAATGGAAAAAAGTTTCGCCTTTGTTTTCGGAAGTGTGTAGTTTCGAAATCTTTTTCACCATGTTGAGAAGTCTTATTCATATGAAACTCAAAGGGTTCCAACATCGCCGGTGTGAAATACGAGTAAGAAGAAAGTAAATGTCGACCTAATCACCTGACCGACATGCATTAAGCTTGCTCCTTTTGCCTCTTATTTTACTTCAGAGGTCAGTAAAAAGTGATTCATTCATTCTTTTGGGATATTAAAATCTTTGTGGACTTGGTTTTCATTTCTATACACAAATACTTTTGAATAACCATAAAATAAAAAGCTTGCATTTCACATTGTCCAAAGAATTTCATCAGCAAACATTTCCACAGCATTTTTGTGGCGCAGTCAGGAACTCTTATGTCCCTGATACCAAATATTAAATGCATTTCCATGAAGGATGTGACATAAAATGCAGTACTTCGAAACTATAGAAAATGTTTCTTTTGTAGAATGTGTCTCCCATTATTGATTTTCTTGGAGGACTACAAAATGTTTTACTCTGGTCGCCATCGTAGGCTTCGCAGTAAAACTGCAAAATTTTAACATGATCTCTCCGTATTATCCATTTTTGCATCATCTTCAGCCACAGGGGCAAGAACCAAATTATTATTGCTTCTGACCGCATACATCGATTAGTTTTTATGAAACATTCTCTCACTTTTGAAATAGAAAATTAGAATTGAGGCTTAAATTCTGATATAAAAAATTGCCACCTTTGTTTTAATGAGTTTGTTAACGGCCCGAATTTTTTGATAAAAACCCTGTCAACAGCCTCTCTCTCTCTCTCTTTTTTTTTTTAAAAAAAAAAAGGAATGAAATCTTCTTGTCATCAGCTGAAATCTGTCCCTATTTAATTTTATTTAACAAATTGCAATTTTAATTTAAGAAGAGGCGAATATTTTACACTTCAATAAGGGACTTTTGACAACCCTTACACTTTTTTGTTCCTTATGTCTTTCACCACTCCTCTTTTGTCTGCATTAATTCCACAATCGAAGCCTCTTCTTTCGTTCTGAAAGTTAGAATTCATCCGATATTTGGCATTTGCATCAACCAATTGTTATATTTAATGGGAAAAAAAAAACTTTAAGTGTGTAGTATAGTATGCTTGAAATAAAGTTTGTTTTCAACATTGTGAAAACTAGAATAGAAATTGCACATCTTGTGTTAGTTTTCTTATTAATTTTTTCTTCTGTTCCCATATTATTTTTTTCTGGATATTACTTAAATGCTTTTTCTTTCTTTATATTTGTTATTCTGCAAATACTTCTGCTGTTTTGTGCAACTGAATCGATTCTTCCATATGTAACAACAAAATAGAAATTGTGCGCTTTGGTATCGAAGCGACCATTTCACTGTAAATTCAAATAAATTCATGTAAATTTAGAATTCATATTCCTGCCTTTAAAAACAAAATAAAGTGTATTAATATATCAAATAATCGGAACAAAATATTTCGCTTCTGCCTCAAGCTTCCTTTGAAAAAAATCGAGAAAATTCTTCTCTGAATGAACGTTAAAGTTTGTAAGAAGTAAAAAAAATTGCAGAAATTTTTGTCGTACAACTTTGTTTCAATGAAGTTGCCACTAATTTATTGAGTGAGTCAACAAAATCCTTAGCAAACAGTAAATTTCATTACTAAAAAACACGCGAAATATCTTTTTAAGAAATAGTATAAACGCTTTGTATCTTACAACAGTAAGTCTTAGATACTTTCATAATCACAAATTTCTGTGACTACTAATGGATCCATGGTTGGACAAAATATGTATTAACTGACAGATTAATGTGTCAAGAGATCAGAACGCTAACGAAACAACATCCAAGAAAATTATGCTATTTTTAATCTGATTCCATAAGCTGTATGACTGGTATTTATTAAATAAATTTTCATTGGTATTTATTAAGAGTACTTCTATAATGGTATTTTTAAATTTAAGTAAAAAAACCCACTTTTTCACTTTAATTCAATTATATCGCCCGAAAATCCCTTTTTGTAAACTGCTCGACATATTTTCCGGAATGCGCAAACGGTACCGATGTTCAATTTAAAATATAATCATCTTTCACGTCAGCGCCAGCAACAAGGCTTTTAAATCCTTTTTTTTGTGAGCCTCGCTTTCAAAAACTCTCTGTTCTCAAAACATGTCTCTCGTATAATCCCTCAGTTGAATGATTCGATTTTCCTCAGATAAAGAAAATAGAATTTTTTTCATTTTTTTGTACAAATCGTTTTAATAGAAGATTAGAATATTTATGTTGTTACATATTTCTACCTTTTCTCGAGGAAAAAAAATGCATATATTTGTGTCCTTTTTTTTTAATATATTATATATTGTTATTCATTTTTTAAACCATAACTAATTACTATAAATGTTTATTTTGTTTGATTAATATTAATATATACGAAATTTAGTGTGTATAGAAAGACCGATATTATTAAAAATGTATTTATTGTAAGCTAGTTTTATAACTTAATAATGATTATTCCTTTAAAGTGTAATATATGCAAAGGAAATTCTTTTTTAAAAATCAGGTGTTATAATTTAAAAATAAAAATATTTTCATAAACTTTATTCCTTTATTAATCATAAAGAATAAGGTTATATTTAGACTTATAATTAAACAAAACTTTGTTAAGTAATTTATTTTTATATAAATTCCATTTGAAATTATTTAAATAATCCATTCACAGGCACAAATTGTTAGTTAAAAGGCTTTTGCATTAACTGAAAAAACTGCGCACTGTTTTTTCAACTAATATAATTTTCAATCGTTTTGTTCTCAAAATGGAACTTATTTTGCTTCAAAGATCTAAAGTGAATAAATTCCGTGGGAGATACCTTTTGATCTCAAATAAAAATACCAGCTTTGACATTCATTGTTTCTAGAAGATAGAATGTAAGGCGGAATATATTTTTGATGCATTCCTCAGTTTCATAAAAAATAAATAAATAGGTACCAGTTATGAGGCTTTTTCTGTTGACCAAATAAGTTTCTATTTGGTCAACAGAAATAGATATTTTTTTAGCATGTACGTAGAGGATTTCTCCATACACATTAAAAATTATCTCGAATATGTTGAAATTATATTTATCGAAATTTCAACTTTAAATACTAATTTTCTTTGTATTAGTTTAGATTAAATATTTTCCTTGATTTTAATTTATTAAAATCAAACAAAATATTTAATGGAAACTAATACATTATTTTATTAGTATAATTATTTTATTAATTTTATTTGATCATGAATCTATACTTTCAACTACGAAAATATATCATGTGACATGGTATTTTTGTTAATGTCTTGGAGAATTAAGGATTCAAAATTTATTAAATACCTCCACATTTGAAATGTGTAATATCTATAAGAATTATCAGGCTTAGTATTAGCAACAAACTGAAAATCTTCGTCGATTCAAAATACTTTGAAGTCACAGAAGAGGCACTCTCTTTTATAGGAGTAGTTTCTTGAGAGTTTTCTGGAACAAAACAGTAAGTACTACCCATTACTTATGAATAGTCCTCACAGGACGCCAAACGTTAAAAATATATCAATAGATTTTAACTGTTAATTTTTCCATAAAAAAAGTTCTTCAATCCTAGTAAGAGATTGGGCCTCAAATTGTGGGCTCTGCACTGTTGGACAACGCATAGTAGAACTCTTAAAAGCCGAATGCTAGACAGAATTAGACGTTTCAGTATTGACGTCCAGGGATACTTTCATTGATAAAAAAACGTATTCACGTAATGCTAAAAAAGAAACTCCCAAGGATTCACCCAGAATGTCTTGTATGCTAAAAAGAGAGGCGCAATATCAACTGTGACAGCGTTAGAATCCGGGACCTAATGTACGGAAGAGCCACCACTAAGCCATGTTGAGTTTACATTTGTTATTCTCCTTCTCAAGTGGGTTCGGCAGTGAAGACATGTCTGCTAAAAGTGTTTGGTTCCAAATCCAAAGTAATGTAGCTGTTAGTCTCTCCCACTAAGTTTATGAAGCCAGAAAATTCCTCTATGGAGTTGTAATTCATAAGTATCAAGAATACCTAATGTGAGTGATAGCATCCCATACGATTCGCGCTCTTTTCTGTGGCGATTTTTACCCCTTCGGTTGATTAACTCCGGATCTTGAAACGCACGCCTTCCTCAAAGATTGTACCTGCGTGAGCAGTAAATGAAATCTCAGAAAGTAAAAAAGTTCACTCGGCATCCACTGACAAGTTTCGCCTAGCAGCATCTTCTATTAGGACACTGAAACCGAAGTGTCATTCACCTTATACGCAAGTCACATAACTCCAAGGTTATGGGAGCGTTTTCGCGTCTTCTTACGAAGCTCCAAGAAAATGAAGAAAGGAGTTCGGCTATCTACCTCTTGTCGACGCGTATTGTAACTGCTCACACCCCAATCTTTACATATTTTAAAATTGGGTTGTGGACCACTTAACGGTCGAAGGCAGTTTGTAAGGCATATGAGGTACCATTGCGTATTATGTTCCGAAAAGCCTCCGTATTCAACTTTCGCCAAAAATGGAATATTAAGCGTCCAATAACTGTCTCATTCAAATATAAAATTTAAAATTATAGAAGTTGTATTTGTCAATAAATTTATTTATTGACTTTATCTTAAATGTTTTTTTTTGTGTATTGTCAGCAAATTTGATATGTGTATTCAAAGCAATGGTCTACTGTTTTGGTTTTCGTAATGCATGGATTATCAGCTCTAGTTTGATGTCACAAAAATTTAAATCGTTATGAAACTAATTTAACAGCCACAGCAAATCATTTATTGTTGTGGGTGTATGTGCACCATGTGGACCACTTAATGGCTGGACCCCATTTGTAAGAATAAGTTTGTATTTGTAGGATAACTCCATGCTGTCTAATGATAAGGCAACATTCTTCGGAGTATTAAGTCCTGGATTCGATCCTAGACACTATTGAATAACGGGAAGTGGATGTTGCGCTTCTGCGTATATTTCCATCGAGTTGGGTCCTTCAAGGTTTTTTAGCCTCTTACGTTATATGTTGTGCGAGTACAATCACTGTTTATGTAATGATCTCCCGGAATGTAATATAAACGATGGATGCTAATACTACGGTATTCACTCTTTAGGATGTGCACTACGCTGAGTCAAATCGTTTGCTTAAAACGTTCACTTCAATTTTTGTCAAAAATTATACTTCATCAGAAATGAGCCTTGTGTATGTGTTCCAAGTGAAAAAAAGTCGTAAAACACTCAAGCATCTGCAAAGATATACATTCAGTGAACAGAATAAGAAAGAATGTTATCTATTGTTCAATGGTAAGTATCAAACCCAGGGGACAGATGAACTTTTGCTTATCTAATGAGTAATTTTGAGTTTTCTTTTATTTTTAAAAAAAATCTAACAAATGTAACAATTTATGTGCATTTTGTCTTTAGTTACCAATTTCTTCACATAAAACCTATCTTTTATGAACTATAATTCAATGCAATTTTTAAGTTCTAAGCAAAAGCTTGATTTTTATTACACTGAATTAAAAGAATAAAATAATGTTAATTAAAGCTCATGTGGAAATAAACATGCTTAATTTATGGTAATTTATATTTCCTAAACTAACCAATTCTTTCAATGAAGAATAAAATTGTATTTTTATTGATGGAAGCATAGGAATTTAAGCAAATCATGAACTGGGAGAAGTGTTATTGATTTTAAATTTTCCTAAACTCAGCATGTAATAATCCGCATGGACTCGTGAAAATAATTATAGCAAAATATAAAAGGGTATTTTGATTAACACACGATTCCATTTTCTGTAATTACTAAAATATATTTTCTAAAATGTAGGTCAAGTAATGCTTGGAGCAATTTAATAATTGGAGCTTAAAATAACACTCAGGTGTAAGACGAACAATTCTCGCGCAAACAAGAAATATGTGTTTAAATTACATAGTTTTTTTTATATATGAGGCATAGTATTTGAGAGAGATTTTAATTATTCGATAAACAATAAAATGAGATTTTAAAAGGATTGCATTAAATTAAAAATGCCTAATGCAACTAAAACTAATAATTTATCACACATATTTAGTTTGAAATAAAAAACTATAGCCTCATTAAAGTTTAAGAGTTCAAAATTCATTAATTTCCTTTTAAGTAGGGTTACATTCGCGGGACAGCAAGCAGAAGGATGATTTATAATCAGCAGAATAGTTTTTCCCTTTTAATAAAAGAAGAGGAGAAGTTCTATAATAAAATCCCTCACACAATGAAAACCAAATTTTAAGAGGAGAACCTAAATTTAATTTAATAAAGATGGGGGAGGGGAGGTGTCAGAAAGAAGAGCAGAATTTAATTCTTAAATGGATTTGTGTGATTAATTGAATGTTGCGTCATTTTCTACACTGAAGTTCATAATTTTTTTTTCTCCTGGAACAGAGCAGAAATGAAAGGTGAGCTGCATTATTTCATTTCCTCATATAATTAGCAAGACATGAAACATATTTTTAATAATCTATTAATATAATAAGTGAAATATTTTTCTGGCATTTTGAGAAAGAAATTGAACATTTTTAAAGTAACAATGATGTTTTACTGAAATTAAAAATATAATTAAAATTATTAGATAAACGCAAAATTTTATACAAAACATTCTTTAAATATTTAAGGTATCTTTCTTTTTCGTAAATATAAACATTTTTTTATGTATTTTCATAAACCTTTTCTAATCCTTTCAAGCTAAGTAGCTTAATTTGTAAGCAACATGATTCTAAGTTAAATGTGCTTGAGATATTATAGTTTTATTTTGTTTGACGTAACATGTAAAGATTTTTATATGTTGTAATTAAGGTAAATCGATTTTTTTCCTTGCTTCTAATAAAAATCAATATGTTAAGAGTTTTGGAAATAAATATTCATTACTTAGTCATTGAAGTTACCAACGATATTTCGATGTTACGCAAAAGCTTTTACGAAGATTTTTATGTGAACATTTTTTATATATTTATTTTTGGGTCATATTAATAATTGATGATAAATATATTCCAGATTTTTATGTAAACAAAAATATATTTTTATTTTTCAGTCATATTAATAATTAATAATAAATATCTTTAAATATTCATTAGGATTTCGTGGTAATGTGAACTCATTATATAGTGTATGCCTTACTATGTCTATATAGTATTCCTGAAAAATATTCCGCCATAAATTACCAAATTCCTTTGAATTTAAAAAAATGTTCTATGTGCACTTTTTTTTTTTTTAGGCTATTCATTTTAAACAGATATTCAATGGAAATCTATCTTTTTGTCCATTTTTCGAAAAATTATTCTTGTTTGCCTCAGACTCCAGGGTTTACTCCAGTAAGTTATAAAGAGCAAAACTATTTTAAATTCTCTGCCATTATCGATAATTTCTAGACTAGTCGTCTCTGAGCGAGCCCATGTAGCTAGTAATCAAAAGCGGAATTGGTTAGGTAATATTCTTTATCAGTAACAGATAACGCTAGTAATAGCACTAAAAATCAAAAAATCATGGATAGCATCCTTGATTCCAGAAAGTTTTCGTGCATTCCAACCACTTCGCAGTAATTGTAGAATAAAAAGTCAGTCTACATAGGGAAGGCGAAGTAAGCGGAACTGTGTCTATTGTGAAGTAAAATGATTCCGTAACCTCGTTTGAAAGACCGATCTGACTGACACTCATACGTAAGACTTTGACTTAACTTTTAAATTTTTTGTAGGATTTACTAGTATGGAGGGAAAAAAAAAAAAAAAAAAAAACGAAAATTAGACAGTGAATGCAGAACCTTCAAAAGTCAATGGAACTTCCTATATTTCGTGATTGAGTCCAGTATTCAACGCGCAATTCTTGTTAAAGTTATTAGACTAACATGAAATCATTAAAGGTTTGTTTCAGAAAGCTATTATTTTCCCGTCACGCATGGCGATAAATTTGGTCTCTCATCTATATTTTAAAGCGGATTCAGTACAACAAACATTTTCGCCCAAGTTGAAAAGTGAACCTGGGGCATACAGTTCCGCTTTTTTCTCTAAAAAGTAATAAATCGCAAATGACTACACCCTACACTTTCAAAAGTTAGTCTTTTCCATATTAAATTTTAATTAGTTATGATTCTTCAATAATACACTGCTTTCTAAACAATGCAAACAAAGCAATGAAATATTAGTTAAAATCTCCTATTTGTATTTCGGAATATAAATACAGTAAAATATTTAATTCACTTTGAAATGTCGATTTCTTTATTATATACAGGGAGATTATAAAAAAAAAATATCCCGACATATGGGCCCCTAATTATCAAATCATTCAAAAAAAGTGAATGAAGTAGGTAAAGTATTTTGATGCATGATCTCAAGGTAGGTAGGTTATAGCGGGCACTTTCGGAGCTTTATGCTAATGAAAGAAAGATATGGTTGGTATATGGTCAATAAAACTCTTCAAAATCATTCTTTCCATTAATTTACATATGACACTAGTCAGAGATATAAGACGGTACGATGCCACAAGATTGGCCATCTTTCCCGGTTTTAAGATTGGAATAACAATGGTGGATTTCCATGTTTCTGGTACAATACCTGTATGCCTCGATTTCTTTATCAGGGATAGGAAGTAGTCTAGGTTGGTAGTAGCCTTTTAATATTTTTGCAAATACCTTATCTGGACCAACAGACGAGTTTTTGCATATTGCCAAAGCTTCTTGCAGTTCAGATGCAGTAAAGGGTTTATTGTTAGAGAAAACCTTACTTGAACTTAAATCCAGTGGAATAACCTCTAAAATTGGTGAACGAGTGTAGAAGTCTGTAAGCATATTAGCTTGATAAGTAGGATATGTCACTGGAGAATTATTATGTAATAGGATCATATGTGAAGTTGGAGATACTGTAACTCTATTTTGGAGATTTTTTAATAAATTGAAAATATTGTTTGATGTTCCAGCTGAAATTATTATTTCGTCCCAATATTTTCGAGAGAGATATATGAGTAGTCAATGTAGTTCTGCTGCAGTTCTTTTATATCCCTTCCAAACGTACTTATCACATGGGCGTTTAACTTTACGCCAACGACATATTTTTTGGCCCAGGAGATAACCACACCTAGAAGATCACCATGGGGGATAAGGTTTACATGGCATTTTCTGCCATCTTTGAAATTTGTGAAGTTTATTTATGCAGAGATTATTGAATTGTTCAATAGAGTGAAGATTAAAAATTTCATGATCAGTATTGATGGAAGCAAAGAATTCTGACCACAAGATGATCTGTTCGGTATTTGGTTATCAATATCTCCAATAGCTATGCTAGTTTTAGATAGTAAATGATCACTTCCAAAACAATCTTGGTGAACTTCAGTATGACTAAGGTGATAAATGTCTTGTGATACAAAGGTGAAATCAATGAATGAAGGTTTATGATGTGGGCCGTAATGTGTTGGAATTTCAGAGTTCAGGAGGCAGCAATTCTCTTCCTGAATCCATTCAAGAAGGTCATTTGCCCTTGATGAAGTGGAACAGCTTCCTAATGATGTATGTCTAATATTAAAATCTCCTATGATGATATAAGGAGGCTGAATTCCTTGAATTATACATGAAGCCACTCTGAAGAAAGTTTGTCAGGAGGAAAGTACACATTAAAAATTGTTATTGTAGTCGTTGTCACTGTGATCTTGACTGCTAAGAATTCTCTGCCATCATCTGAGTGACGGATAGGAGAAAATTGCCTTGTTGGAATGTTTTTATTTACTGCTAGAAGAAGGCCGTCACCTCGGCTATCTTCTTTATCCTGCCGTAAGATTATTTTGTTTAATAAAGATATCTTGTAAACTTTTTTTAATCAAGTTTCTTGTATTGCAATAACGTCTACAGAATTAAAATAATGAAGTTTCATGTATGGGCGCTTATTGAGAACACTTTGAGCATTCCATGAAAATAATGAGAACATGAAAAACGTTTCAATTGTATGATTATAATTTGACTTCTAAGGACTGGAGCACCCAGTATAGAAGTTGCGTCCCATCTGTTAGGAAATTTTATTGCTTCCTTTTCTGAATTTTGCATTATTAATTACTTTTGACTGTTCTTCAGAAGAGTTATCAAAATTAAATACACTCTTCACAGGTAAAATTGGATTGAAATGAATGTCACTATTACTAGGGTTTGATGATTGTTTTTGTATTCGACTACTTTTCCGAGTTTTCCTTCTAGCAGGGGATGATGAGAGACTTCTAGTTTCAAAAATTTTGTGCTTGCAGTTTTTTCAATAGAATGGCTTCTTGTTGTGTTAGAATGGCTTCTTGTTGTGTTAGAATGGCTTCTTGTTGTGTTAGAATGGCTTCTTGTTGTGTTAGAATGGCTTCTTGTTGTGTTAGAATGGCTTCTTGTTGTGTTAGAATGGCTTCTTGTTGTGTTAGAATGGCTTCTTGTTGTGTTAGAATGGCTTCTTGTTGTGTTAGAATGGCTTCTTGTTGTGTTAGAATGGCTTCTTGTTGTGTTAGAATGGCTTCTTGTTGTGTTAGAATGGCTTCTTGTTGTGTTACAATGGCTTCTTGTTGTGTTAGAATGGCTTCTTGTTGTGTTTGAATGACTAAGATTTTTTGTCTACCGACTCTTCAAATTTCGTAAGTATTGAGGCGACGGTGACTATATCCTTTATTTTAATATGAGTAATATCTGATGGTTGATTAGACTTTACAATTGTAGCAAAATTGGTTTTAGAGCTTTTAAATTGTCTTATGGCTTCAATAAAACATAGAAGGTTTATTGTCTTAAATTTTGAAAACAGAGTTTCTTCTTCACGAGTTGAACATGAAGGATAATCTGAAGCGTGAGGTCCTTTGCAGTTTACACAATATGGGACTTTAGTTGAACAAGGATCACTATTGTGATATGCTCCACAGAATCAGCATAAAGCTGATTGTACTTTGCATTTTTTGTTGCATATGTAAATTTAAAACAAATTCCACACTGACGAACTTTATCCACAAAAATCTTTACATTTACAATAGATGAAAACATTTTAATTTGAGATGGGATTTTATGTCCGTAGACTCTTACCAAGACAATTTTTGAAAGCTCTGAAGATCACTTTTTATTGAAACGTCGTATTTGAGATACAATAAGGCCGTTATTTTCAATTTCTAATGCTAGATTATCTAGACTTTCGTCCACTGATATGAACGGGATGGTAAATTTCGTAGAGTATTTTTCAATTTATGCTTGGGGAATCACAAGGACATTTAATACTGTTTCGATTTTACAAATTTCGGTTGCTGTTTTATAATCATTTGTAGTGATAATAGTTTTCCGTTTCTGGTATGTCTGACTTCTTCAATCCCGTCATAAATGGTACACTATATGTTGACGACCTGCAAATATCATGTCAGGGGTCTAATATGCGATTAATTGAGAGACAACTGCAAACAGCAGTTAACAAACTTGCTGCATGGTGTGCTGAGAATGGCCATACTTTATCATCAAGCAAGAGTAAGTGTGTCCACTTCTGTAGAAAGACTAGCGTTCACAATGATCCAGTTATAAATATCAATAACATCCCGATACAAGTAGTCAATGAAGTAAAATTTCTGGGAATTATCTTTGACCGAAAATTAACCTTTCTACCGCATGTTTTATATCTGCGGAAGAAGTGTGAGCGATCGCTTAATATCCTCAGGGTGTTGTCAAATACATCTTGGGGTGCAGATCGCTCATCACTTCTTCGAATTTATCAGTCATTGATTCTTTCCCGCATTGACTACGAATGTGTTGTTTACGGATCGGCTAGATCTTCCATATTACGAAGACTGGACACAGTTCACCACTCTGCTTTAAGGATATGTTCTGGTGCATTCCGCACATCACCCGTCCAGAGTCTATACGCTGTATGTTATCAATTGCTGTTAGACCTGAGACGTATGCAGCAGTCTCTCGGTTATTATGCTAAGATTATGTCGACCCCTGATCATCTGTTACGTTTTATGGTTCCTGATGCCTATCTTAAAAGACTGTATGATGCTCGTCCAATGAACATCCCTCCTTTTCTCACAAGAGCCATATCACATCTCTGGCTCACAGACCTATGTGATGTTCGGATAGAGTCTATTGACCAGTTTCTCTATCCTCCTTGGTATGAACCAACAAATACCTTTATAAATACCTTTGCGCAATTCAGAAGATCCGACACAACACCTATTGTTTTTCAGCAATTATACTATTCTCATCGCTGTCAGTACCAATCTTACAAACCTGTATTCACGGATGGATCTAAATCCGCAGGACATGTGGGCTGTGGAGTTTTTATCAATAACACGTCTTTTAGCTACAGCCTACATTCATCCTGCTCCATCTTTACTGCTGAAGCAACCGCTATCTGCTACGCGCTTCAGCACGTGAATGCAGATGATTATCATAAATATTTTATTTATACTGACAGCATGAGTATTATTGAAGCCTTGGAAAACAATAGTGTTACCTGTCATCCTGTTGTGTCGAGAATTTTCAAAGCATTGGATTCCCTTGCTGGCAAGGGAAAAGAAATTGTATTTTGTTGGATACCAAGCCACATGGGTCTTGAAGGAAATGAGAGAGCAGATGCAGCTGCAAAGGCTGCATCAGACATAATTTTATCATCGGTCCCTCTCTCAGATGTGAGAAAAGATGTAAAAAGTTTTATATATAGTCTTTGGCAGGAATCATGGAACTTGCAGGTTGGCAACAAGTTGCATACCATCTTCTCATCTCTCATCTCATTACCAGTTTTACCGTTACGAAGTGCAGATGTAAGATTGACTCGCCTTCGTATCGGACACACACGTTTCACACACAGACATTTGTTTTTAAGCGAATTAAATCCATGGTGTGAAGCGTGTGATGAACCATTTACTGTTTATCATATTTTAATTTCATGTCATGATTTTAACCAACAACGTTTACACTTTTTTAACAGTGATTTTATAACTCTATCTGATATAATGGGGGATCCACCCCATAGAAACCTATTCGCTTTCTTGAGGGCAATAGGTTTTTATACATTTTATTTAAATTTTTATTTTAAATTTTAAAATTGTATATATTATTCATTTTCTCTTTTATATTTTAGAATTTGATTTTAAAATAACATATACACAGATTTTTGTTTTTTTAAAAAAATTTTAATGTTGCTTGTGTTTGGGTTTAACAAAAAAAGAAATAATTTTTAAATAAATAAAAAAAATTAACATAAAATAAAGCTACAAAAAACTTACTCTTGGCGCAGTATGTCCAATTTTGGACCTTGCGCCATAAAACCCAACCAACCAACCAATACCATTCTTGTTTTAAATAGCATTTAATAGTTCAGATTTTAACTGTGAAGGCTTCTTAGGAACAGAAGCATATCCTAATGTAGGACACAAAAATATTGTGAAATTTGAAATTCCAGCTTCAGAAGCTAATTGTATAACTAGAGGTGCATTATCATCATAGTCTAATATAGAGTTCGATGCATGTTTTGGTATGCGATATTCACACTTAATAAATGGTATATTGTCTTGTATGTCTGTCATTTTGAATATAATATTTTGTACCTACTTGAGGAATTAAACCTAATAGAACTACTTGAGCTTGAAACTAATAAACTAATTAATAAATTAATCTTATTGGAATTTCCGAATTCCTACAAACTTAAATAAATGAAAATAAATTGCTTGAGTTCTTCTCAAAGCTAATAAAGTTAGAAGTAGTATGCACGTACCGGTAAGAATCTGCAACCTTTTCGCCCATACTTAAATCAACCAGTCTTGTCTTATCTTGTCCTTATGCTGAATTCACGCATAATCTCAAGAATTTTATGGAAAACAACAGTGTCACTCCTGATCTGACACCAATGGATTTCTGGCTGTGGAGATATCTGAAATCTAAAGTGTCCCAGAAATGGGAATGGGAAACGACAGGAAATGGGGAATCACGGAAAT
Source organism: Latrodectus elegans (assembly GCA_030067965.1). Lineage (NCBI taxonomy): Eukaryota > Metazoa > Arthropoda > Arachnida > Araneae > Theridiidae > Latrodectus > Latrodectus elegans. The sequence goes on from CM057822.1 coordinate 105,593,126, forward strand.
GGGAAACGACAGGAGTTAACTGTGTCACCGAACTGCTGACTTCAGACACGTTTGATTGAAGACCCTACATGTGGAGGAGCGCAATCTCGCATCTACTCAACTTCAGATAGATCATTTTGTGGTTGCATTGCGGGTATCGTGTAACGAGTTTACATGTCCAGATAACGAGCACTCGTTACTCTACACGTTTGCAGATCAGCAGCTGGAGCCTCTTAAAAATAAGGGCTAAGGATAAACGTATTCGTCATACCACACCACACATTCCCTTTTTCCTAATTTAAAAGACGCGCGAGCACGTTATGTGGATTATTTTCTGTCCAGTGCACACAATTTTTTTGAATTCACGTTTCCAGTTAACGTGAAATGCCCCTCATCTGTTCATATAATACTTAAAGGTCAACTGTTATCTTCCTCGTACCGGGTAAGGAATTGATCCTGCCGCAATTGATAGTCTCTAACAAGTTTAGATCAGAGCGCAGAATCATGTGGACAGATGAATTCTGTAGATTCAGAATACTTGAAAAATCGCATGCACTTGCGGAACGAATTGCGCATATTATCTTATGAATTTCTGCAACAACTTCTGCAGGAAGAGAAGGTCGCCCAGACTGAGATTGATTGCATGTGCAGCCAGTTTCTTCAAATTTATGAATCGAGTCCTGGACAGCAATGCACAAGCCTCGCCGTAATCTATGGTAAACATGCAATGTCTCTGCGGCATTTTGTCCATCCAGATAATAAATCTTAACGACTTCCATACGTTTTTTTCCTGAAAGTACCATATTGTTTGGAATGGAAGAAAGTAACATATGTGTCTCGTATTTCGCAGTGCCTTTTCTTTCACCTTGCGTGACGATGTCAGTTATGACTGTGTCTTTCACAGAACCCGAAATTTGCTTCTCTTGGTTTCTTCTTGTTTTGTGGAGGACTCATCAGGTTCGGATCTCAGGCTGAAAAAAACGGCGTGAACAGTAATGTAAATGAAACGGACATTCATGCTCTGATGTGCGGCAAATTCTTTTTTCATTTTTTCCTTGCCTAGCTGCGGGGATTTTTGTGCTACAGATGCCATCCCAACATTTTTTAGTGTGTTTTAGTAATGTAAATCGCATTCCCATACAAGAAAACTGGGTGTTGCCAGTTAAATTTTCTCTCTGTAACCGTAACTGTTTGAATGACACGGTTCTTTTCTGTATCATTCTTGAGCGCATACCTCAAAATACCTTGTGTAAAATGTCATTCAGTTTCTGTGATTGGTATGAGAGTTTGGGGCCAAAATGTCTGAATAGTTTTTATAATCATCCTGTACATTTGACACGAGAATTTAATGCAAGAAAAAATACATTGATATAATTTTAAAATAATCACATTTAGGTGTTTCACAGCTACTTAAAAAGAAAACAGTTAAACGAGTAAATTTGGTTTTTAAAAAAGAAGAGCAATTTTTATAAATTTCATAGAAACGATTCATCATTAAATTGCAGGAAACACTTGAAGATGCAGCCTTAAAGGTATTCACTGATTTCCGGATTGCTTGTCAACTGTATGAAAAAAAAACTATGTGATAACCCTTCCATTACTTGTTTATCGAATATTTCATTAGTTTTTACAGTCTGAAAAATGACATTAATTATTCTCATATTTTCTATATTTCCCTGCAAGTCAGCGAAAATGTTGAGGTATGGAATTTCCCTGCGTTGTAAGCGAGTAAAAGACAGCATAAAAGGCATTTTGCAGTAATGATTGACGGCATTTGCCGACCATTGGGAGGAGTGGGAGATCGCTTTGCGTTTTCATTTATTGACTGCTATCATTATGGAAGACATTCATTATCGAAAGTGGACCTGTCATGTTTCGAAGTCTTTTGCAAAATTATTTTTACTTTGTGGGAGCAGTTTTATTTTAAATATGAAATTATTTACTACTAGACTTTATTACTCAAATAGATTTATTACTAGAGGAATGAATAATAGAAAATGAATTATAGAACAATATCGATCTTCATGCTGTAATGCTGTATCCACGTTCAAAGAGGCAAGTTGTTATTTTTATAAAAATAACCAGTAAAGGTGTATTGACGTTCGATTAGTAAAAAAATTAACTAAGAAATAGTAATTTTAATTTGCATCTTTTTATAACGTTTTTTTTTCCTTGATTACTTCCAACTTTTTTTTTTTTTTTGTTCAAATTTTTTAGCTAAAGCATGGGTGGGGAATGATATTGGTTTATCGCGTTTAAAAATACTACTAAGTGTCTCGCTGCCCAAATTTCCGCTGTAATGCACTTCAGTATCACGATGGTTTTCATGGGTAGGGTGTTGACAGGAAAATTCCCATGCACCTACCCTCGGTTTTTCGAGAGCGAGGGAAGTTTTGGCTTCAGAGCAAATACTAAAGTCCTATGGAGACACTTAGTTATATTTTTAATACGTATAGAAGCTCTCGAAGTGGTAAGGTGACGCTTTTCGCAGCTTCAAATCACAGGTATGATCTCAGCCACTATTGAACAACGGAAGAGGGCTTTGCATTCCTATCTGTCGGGGTGGGTACATGGGATTTTCCCTTGCGACACCCTACCCATGAGAACCTTCCTGCGTGATACTAAAGTGCATTATAGTTGACCTTTGGGCTGCGAGATGTCAAAACTTCTCCCGGAAACCTTCTCAGATTTCTCTCTGTGTACACACACACACACATACACACACACACACACACACACACACACACACACACACACACACACACACACACACACACACACACACATACACACACACACACACACACACACACATACACACACACACACACACACACACATACACACACACTCATATATATATACACATACAGTGGTGGCCAAAATTGTGGACACTTTTGGAAATTTTTATGTTTTTGAACTTTGCATGGTTATAGAAAGCGTTACGTTTCACAAAATACAAACTTGTATATATTATTTTAAAGAGAATTTATTACTGAATTCAATACAAAACACAATATTCAATTACTTGCAATACAAAAAAGTTAAACGATAATAGTTATCGATATACATTAGATAGTGGTGATTGCAGTGAGTTATTAGTATTAGTACTTAGAGTACCCTTTATTTTTGATTACAGCTTCACATCGACGTTTCATTCAGCTGATAAGTGTTTTAAGCTCTTTTGTTATTACATGATACCAAGAAACAATTATAGCCTCAATTAGTTCCCTTTTATTTGATGGGCTCCTCATTCGGATAAAAGTTTTCAAACTGTGCCACAAATTTTCGATAGGATTGAGGTCAGGAATTTTTCCTGGCCATGACAACAATTTAATTTTCTTTGTATGAAACCAATCTTTCGATATTTGGCCGTGTGTCAAGGAGCAGAATCCTGCTGAAAAATAAACGAAGCATTGTTGGAAAAGGGATCTCTGATGGAAGGTAGAAGTTTTGGTTCTAGAATAGAGTCAATGTATTTTCTGGCCTTCAGTGTTCCATCGATGACATGAAGGCGACCAATACCATCTGATGACATGCATGACCAAATCATAACACTAACTGGGTTCATCATAGTTGCTTGAATGTAGTCAGGATGTAGCTCTTCTCCTATTATACGTCTTACATAAATTACTGACCATTAAAATTGCTACACCAAGAAGGCGACATGCTACAGACGTGAAATTTATACGAAAGGAAGAAGGTGCTGTGATATGCAAATGATTGGCTTTTCAGCGCATTCAGACAAAGCAGGCGCCAGTAGCGAAACCTACATTGTGTTTAAATGAGGAAATTGCTCAGCCGGTTCCTCATTCACAAATTGCATTTGAACGTTGTTGCCTGGTGAAAAGCTGTTGTGATGCCTCGTGTAAGAAGGAGAAATGCGTACCAGCATGTTTCTGACTTTGATAAAAGTCGAATTGTAGCGTACCGGGATTGCGGTTTATCTTATCGCAGTATTGCTGCTCGCGTAGGTGGAGATCCAATGACTGTTAGCAGAATATGGAATCGATGGGTTCAGGACGGTAATACGGAACGCCATGCGGGATCTCAACGGCCACCTATCACTAGCAGCCGAGACGACAGGCATATTATCCGGATGGCCGTAATGGATCGTGCAACTTCGTCAACTTCGAGGCGTGAGTCAAGAAACGGAGTCGTTTGGAAGACAACAAGTGTTTGCACGAACAATTTGACGACGTTTGCAGCAGCATGGACTCTCAGCTCGGAGACCATGGCTGCGGCTTCCCTTGCCGCTGCGTCATAGACAAGAGCGCCTTCAATGGTGTGATCAACGACGAATCTGGGCGCACGAATGACGAGACGTCATCCTTTCAGATAAATCCAGGTTCTGTGTACAGCATCATGATGGTCGCATCCGTGTTTGGCGGCATCGTGGTGAACGCACACTGGCAGCGTGCATTCGTCATTGTCATACTGGCCCATCACCTGGCGTGATGGTATGGGGTGCCATTGGATACACATCTCCGTCACCTCTTGTTCGCATTGACGGTGCTTTGAACAGTACACGTTACATTTCTGTTGTGTTACGACCCGTGGCTCTACCATTTATTCGATCCGTGCGAAACCCTACGTTTCAGCAGGATAATGCCCGACCGCATGTTGCCGGTATTGTACGGACTTTCCTTGATACGGAACATGTTCGACTGTTGCTCTGGCCAGCACGTTCTCCATATCTTTCACCAATAGAAAACGTCTGGTCAATGGATGCCGAGCGACTGGCTCTTCACCAAACGCCAGTCACTACGGTTGATGAACTGTGGGATCGTGTTGAAGCTGCATGGGCATCTGTCCCTGTACATGCAATCCAATCTCTATTTATCTCAATGCCCAAGCGTATAACTGCTGTTATTACTGCCAGAGGTGGTTATTCTGGGTACTGATTTCTCACGATCTATCCAGCCAAATTTTTTGAAAATTTAATCACTTGTTATTTCTAGTATAATATATTTGTCCAATATCATTTTGTTATCTGCATTTCTTCCTGGTGTAGCAATTTTAATGGACAGTAGTGTATTTTTGCCCATCACTACCGAATAACGATAGCTAAGTCTCATCACTCCATATAACTTGTGACCATTGATCATCTGTCCTTATTAATGTGTTCCTTTGCCCACTGTAGTCTTTTTTTCGTTACTAAAAATTAAGATAAGGCTTTTTTCGTGGAATTCTACCTCCCAGTCCATCATCTGTTAATCTTCTCCTGATTTTTCTAGAACTGACAGAAACATCAGAAGCGTTCAGATCACTTCTGATGGCCGCTGATGACATTTTTCTATCTTGGAGACATAGTTCTTTTATTCTTTTGTCACCAATAGTTGTGGAGCATCCTTTTTCGGCCTTCTCCTTCTTTGTTTTTATTGAATTTGTCTTCTGATATCGTAAACAAAACTTTTGGACTCCAGATTTAATCACTGAACCACCCACCTGTATTGCATTTTCAGCATAGGAAAGACCACTTTCTCGTAACATAATAATATTGCATCTCTTTCTAGGTGTCCAATATACTCTTTTATTTGATGTCATTGCTTCTTGACTAAATATTAAAATTGTTTACAAAAATTTCTACTTGTAATTGCAGTGTATAAGAAACAGGCCGTCTTACAGAACAAAGCAAAATAATGAATTGTTTCAAGTGTAAACATGATGTCAGCTTCTACTGGCAGTTACTAACATTTGATTGGTACTCAGAACAAGAACAGTGATTGGCCAGGAAAGCTAGACACTACAAACCACTTTAGAACTGTGTTTTTTTTTATTTATATTAAAGTGTATATACATCTTTTTTTATTGCAAATAATTGTATTTTGTGCTTTGTATTGAATCCAGTAATCAATTCTTTTTAAAATGATCGATACAAGTTTACATATTGCGAAACGTTACATTTTTTTATGAGCATGCAAAGTTCAAAAACATAAAAATTTCCAAAAGTGTCCACAATTTTGGCCACCACTGTATATATATATATATATATATATATATATATATATATATATATATATATATATATATATATATATATGCATTATATGCATGTTTACACAATATGCTTATTACGAGGAATCAATTGTTTAAATGCATATATCTGTTGATTTGCTCACTTTTTTTTTAGTGTGATGCATTTTACCAGCTTATCCGTGATGACCCGCTTTCGCAAGGGAAGGAGTACCATTTCATTGAGTTAGAAGTAACTGTGTGAGGAATCATTTTGACATCCAATTTTATTGGAAATCTATAAAGAAGTAATTAATAACCAAACTCGTTCGAAAATATATGCTAATTTCCGAGAACTGAAGCATTTCCGATTCAGCTCATTCCTCTGCACCTCCCAAGTGGGAAACGAAATTTCTAGAAGTGTTCCATCGCCTGTGAAAATGATCGATTTTCATTTTTGCACTTGTAATCGTCTGATTTGAAGGGGTGCTTCCTTCTGCGGAGGCGAAAAGAGTTAATGTATCTGATTGATGGGCTATGCGATGTTTCCTTTACACATTTGCTATTAGAGCAGTAGAGGAATGATACGCGCTCAGAATGGTCGCAAATGCCTATCTCATTCAAGGAAAGGTCGCAGAAATAATAATTTTTTTTCTTATTTTTGTTAGATAAATTTTTTCACAGATCCTTATTTCTTTTGTTGTTCAGAGAAAAATCTTGATACTAAGGAATGATATTAAAATTAATTTATATGAAGTTTTAAGCTCGCGCATGCATTATCGGAACAAAAAGTACATGATCCGGCTTGTATGATGTGTTCCCTATATGCATCACATGAGGTTATATGGAATTTGGTTTTGTGGCCTTTATGTAGAAAGTGTAAAGTTACTGATAAGTATACCACGATTATTTATACGAAAAGTTCTTCTGTTATATATCCATTTAAAATAGCAATCGTGAATTTTTGTTTGTTTTTCTATTTGCAACATTTTTCCATCTCTTGACGGTGGCCAAATTTCTAGTTGAAGACCCTGGTTCTATTGTTTCACAATCGAGTACGCATACGCTTTTCTAATGTTCCTTTGTACCCGAACAAATGAACGTTGCGGATAGAAATTAGTCGATTATCGCGGCCAGGAAATGAGGTGTACCTTATTTGGTTGCAGTACTCGATTATTCAAAAATATTCTACCATTTTATTAATATGCTCCAAATTTTATCAATTGAATTAGTCACATGCTCTGAAATATTATTTTAGCAATATAATGCTCCTGTCGTTTTCAGTTTAGATTTTTGTCAGAGGTTTATTTTCGTTATTTATAAAAGGGACTCTCATGGGATCTACACTCAGTTTAACAAAAGGGAATCTAATCTTCATGAATACTTTGATTTGAAATTTTTGTGTTCCTGGAAATATTTTAAAGTAATATTACTAATCCGAATGATGTTAATTAAAAAATATAAATGAAACAAATTCTTTTTATGCTCTTATTATTTTTGTTACTATTGTTATTTTTGGTTACAGTGAAGGATAGATTACTTTGTAATTGTCTTTATATGAAGGATTATTTTAACTGACTTCATATAAATTTGGAATCAAAGTGTTTAAGCGATTGAAATATTTCTACTACAGCCGGATATTAAGCCATATGCATATACTGCGTTTCACTTAATGATTTATTTAAACAGTCTTTCAGTAGGAAACTAAGGGAGGATACTAAAAAGGAAACAAATTAGAATAAATTTACTAAGTTTCAACGAGATGGCGCCACTGTCCTAAATTAGATATGTCACCTGCACTACTAATATTATGATACTACATTCAATTTTATACTAATTTTTATTTAAATATTTATCACTTTCCTCATATGGTAAGATCACGAAGTAAATGACGTAGAATCAGATAATAAAAATAATAAAATCAATATGAATTTAGAAAATAAGCATGCATTACTTGGTGTGTTTTCAAAATAGTAAGAACACATTTATGGAACTGACCTAAAAACTTTATTCATTTCTTATGTTATGCAACATTACTTACAGTAAATTTGAGAAGGAAATATTGAAGGCAGATAAACTGAAAGAAATTAAACTTAATATTCAGAATTATAAGTTTTCAAGAAGAGATAGCTTTCATAGAAAAGAAAGGCAATCTAGATCTCGACATTGAAAATTCAAAATTTATTATTAACTCTCCATACTATGATGCGCTTCTCAAGATTAATATATTTTGTTTTTATATTGTTAAAAATGATATTATATTAAATATTAAAGGCATTAACTTGCTTAAATGTTATACGCAGTTTAAAAATTTCAATCTTAGAAAAATGTTATAACCACGTGTTTTAAAAAATTACTTTATTTCAATTGAATTTTTAATGAGTGATATTATTCAGCTTACTTGTGTCGAAAGAAACATCAAATAAAACATAACGTATTTTTTTAATTGAACTCGGTACCTGATCCTCGCACCAGCGGTGGCCTGTGTATCCTGAGAACTGCTTGGAGGGCTCTGAAGTTGAACCCACTCTACTCTGTGCGCGCTGCACGTTTCATGTTCATTTAGTCAACAAATCAATTCACATTGCTAAACACTGCTAACTGTTGTTAGGTAGTTGATGCTTTATCGTAAGTCAGAAACTCAAACTCTGGTACCTATGCCATCGAGAAACATAATATATTATATCATGATGGTTAGCTTCATAATTTTAAAATATAGTACTAATGCTATATTGCAAAATGCACTATGTTCTGCGTATAACATTAATTCTAATTTAAATCATGTTTTCAATTTTTATTTCTCTAGTAATCTTAAGCATAAATAATTTTTCTATGGGCTCTAGTCCAATCTTAAATGTAACTTTGCTTAGTCAATCTTTTATACTTCGTATTTAGAGTGTTAGGAATAGATAATATAATCATAAATCTCTTTCATATATATATACTATTCGCACGTTAGAAGTGTCAACATTTACTCAAATACATATTGGTTCTAATAACTTTTTTTTACTGTGTTTTAAAAGTTCGTTCGGAAAGTTTCAATAATATTTCTAGTCTATTTTTTCTGCATGGATTATACCAGTGCATAATTTTCAACAATGACAATAAATTAAATTCTCACTTGATCTGGAATTTTATTACTACAATTTGCTTACTTGAAATCTGTCTAATAAAAAATATTTTTATATATAGTGATAGCAGAAATCAGTAAGTATAAGTCTAAATGTTACTGGGTAATACTTTGGTATAATTTGCATTTCACGTGAATGATCACAGTAACAAAAATTTAATGTTTCTTTTGTTAAATAATTTTATCTTAAGTTACAGATCTACAGAACCAATGGCACGCGTCCAACAAGTGGCACATTTGAAAGCTTTGATGGCACGCATAAAAAGAAAATTGTTTTTTATAAATTGTCTATTTTGACGGAAATGAATTAAAAATTATTAATCTACACTTAATTTATAATTTATGATATAAATTTGTGGTATTGAATTTCAATCTTAGTACCGGGTGATTATAATTAATGTCCCGATTTTAAAAATCGATAATTTTAAAACTACTGGTCAGAATGACTTGATATTTTAGCAGAACAATCGTAAGGCAATAGAATTTTGTTTGGCGAAAAAAAAAATAGTTCTAAAATGTGCCGATAGATGGCGCTGTCAGGGTAATATTAGGAGGAAAGTCCAAAAATGTATTCGTTAAACACAGAAATGTTGTTAGCCAAAAGAAAAAAATTAGAGTTCAGGGATTTACTAAAGATTTATTAGCGAAAAGACAAGAATACAGCGATAATAGCGATTATGACAAAAAAAAGAGCTTCATGGAATCAACACCTTGCTGATGATTAAAGCATAAGTTATTCGATATGCCCTCCGCCTTGTTCCGCTACTAATTGGAAGCGCAAAACGGCATGCTCCACAACAGATCGGAGGGTATCTGTACTCATGCAATGGATGTGGTGTGTGATGCTTGCCTTCAAGTCGGCTAGATTCTGAAAACTCCCGCTGTAAACAACATTCTTCATGTATCCCCAAAGCCAGAAATCACACGGGTTTAAGTCGGGGGAACGTGGCGGCCACGTTGTTGAAAAAATGACGGCTTATGATCCTGTCATCTCCGAAATTAGCACTCAGTAGCTGCTTCACAGGAGTAGAAATGTGCGGAGGAGCGCCATCTTGCATGAATATTGTGCGATCCACATACTGACGGTGCTGAAGTGTCGGAAGGACATGGTTACGCAAAAGTGTTTCATACCGCTTGCCAGTAACGGTGCAGGTAACGGGACCCGCAGCTGTGATCTCCTCGAAGAAAAACGGACCAACGATAAACGCTGCCGTTATTCCGCACCACACAGTAACCTTTTCAGACTGAAGAGGTAATGGCTGTAGCTGGGACGGATTCTCGGTCGCCCATATCCTGCAATTTTGCGTATTTACAGAACCTTGCAAATGAAAGTGGGCTTCGTCAGACCACAGAATGTTCCATGGCCATCCGTTGTCCACTTCCATCCGGGCAAGAAATTGCAGTGCAAAAGATTGACGTGCTTCCAGGTCAGCCGATAGCAATTCCTGCACATGAGTTATCTTATACGGATAACAGAGAATCTTCCGTAGGATTTTACGCATCGTGCTGTTCGGCATATCAGCCAATTCCCCGTGCACTGCTGATTCCAACATCACTGTTAGTCTGTTCTTGTAATGCTGTAGCCACATCTTCCACTGCAGCAGCCGAAACTGGTTTTCTTCCTCTACCCTGTTTAACGTCAAATAAACCGGTCTCTTCGAATTTAGCAATCATTTTTCGCAGACCTTTTGCGGTTATTGGACTCCATTTAATGGATTTTAATGTCCGAAACTTCCTAATAGCTGTAAGTGCACAGTCATCGTTCTTATAAAAAAACTTCAAGAGCAGAGCGCGATCCTTCATAGTCAGAGTCATGATGAAGCATTTAGGCAAAGAGCTGGGCTCTGCATTTTTATGGCAGCTAAATCTCATGTGCGCATGTCACGTAGTAGTAATTTGCACGTATCTAGACAATGTAAACGCTGACAACGCCATCTATCGGCACATTTTAGAACTATTTTGTTCCTTCGCCAAATAAAATTTTATTGCCTTACGATTGTTCTGCTAAAATATCAAGTCATTCTTACCAGTAGTTTTAAAATTATCGATTTTTAAAATAGGGACTTTAATTATAATCACCCGGTATGTTAACTAGGTTACATTATAATAACGTTAAATTAAACATTTTATTATTAAAATATCGCATGAATTCTCTCGAAGTATATAAAGAGGCGCATTTGATAAAAAAAAATTGCGTATTCAGTTTCGCATTTTAATGTTATTGCATGTTGTTGCCGTCGCAGCGCTCGCGTCAGATGACAGACTGCATTAGTCATTTTTAGGAAACCGTCGTCTTTGAAACTTCAGTGACTTGTTAAAAAATGCAACTGTTTATTGTAAATAGATGCAGTGTTATTTTTAGGTAAATACTTTTACACATTATTTCATATCTTATATTCTGCATTCATTTGCAAGAACATATTACATGACGACTGAAGTTCTAAACTATAACAACTTTAAGGTATTAAAATTTACTAAACTTATAATTCATTTTGCTTATTTTTGAACAATAACATATTTTAATATTATACAATATTTTATCATTAAATCTGTGTAAAATAGAGAAATAATTATTAAAATTATCTTGAATTTACATTATTATTTTCTTGAGTTGGTATAATTTTTATACTTTAATATGGGATGAAATTTGGTCTTGAAAACGAATGCAGAATAAATTGTTTATTTTCTAACAACATTGTTAAAATATATATTTCTTTAGAATTTCTTTTTATGGCTAGTTACATGAGGAAATCAAAATTAACCGAAACATGTATTAGCAGAGAATTTCAAGCTTGGCGGACCGTTAAATATGGTATGATTGAAAAGGACAGTAATGTAATTTGCATTTTATGTTCTAAAATTGTAATGTGTAGAAGATCTTCAATAAAGCGGCATCATGAAACCAACCATAAATTTCTTTGTGATCGAAGTGTAAAAGAGCAAAAGGAGTATATATCACATGCCTTAAAAAGTAAAAATGCTCAAAGTACTTCTGCTGCTAGTTATCAAGTTTCAAAAACTATTGCTCAGTATGCGAAACCATTTAATGAAAGTGAATTTTTAAAGGACGCTTGGCTGCAATGTGTACCATACATATTCGTTAATTTTGAAAACAAAGAAAAAATTATTCAAAGAATCAAAGACATACTGATAGTTAGGAATATAGTGAAAAAGAGAATTTTGGTTATGGCGGAAAATATAAACTTTCAACAAAAGATTCATATAAAGTCTAGCGATTTTATATTTATTTGCCTTGACGAGTTTACCGATGTAACAGTTTCTGCTCGCTTAGCAATTTCTGTACGTTATTTTCTCCAAGACATTATTTAAGAAGAGTTAATAAGTTTACCAACATTAATAGCAACAACAAAAAGATTAGACATTTGTAATGCGGTTATAGATGCAGTGGGAAAAGAGAAATAAGTTATTCTAAAATTGTGTCAGTTACAACTGACGATGCCTGCAGTTTAACTGAAGAAAACATTGATTTACAAATTTATTTACACAAAACGTATTGGCAACACACAATTCTTGATTTTTATTGCGTTATTCACCCACAATTGTTAAGTGCCAAAACAGGTTTGAATATCTTTGATGATATTTTGAGTTTTGTTACAAAATTTTCAGGAACACATTAATAAAAGAAAATTTCAAGAATTGTTAAACAAAGTAAACTCGTCGTACAATAGCTTAATTTTATACAATACGCTGGTTAAGCCTCGAAAATGTTTGAAAAGATTTGTAGATTGTTTAGAAGAAATAAGATTATTTCTAAATAATGAGAACATTATTGACGATTACAATCAATTATTGGATGTAGAATGGTTACTACAGTTACATTTTTTTCACTGATTTATGCTCTCATTTAAATGAATTAAATATAAAACTCTACGAGGAGTTAATATAACAGTCCCTAAAATGTTTGACTTAATCAAAGCATTCGAAGTCAAATAACAGATTTGAAATCGTGATATTCTTTCAAATTCATATAAATATTTTCCGAATACAAATTTTTTTTTATTCTGATAGTGAATGTCACGGAAATCCTAATACAGAGTCATTAACGAAGGATTTTCAATGGTAATCCAATCCCTGACCCAGGAATATTCTGCAAGATTTATTCAGTTTAAAGAAATTGAAGAAACTAAAATTTATTTTATATCCTGATACAATACCATTTGAAAAACAAAATTTAAAAGTCCTTAAATGGATAAGTTTTAATAAATTAGAAGTGTAATTAGTTGAATTTCAGTCAAGTACCATAGGGAACTGAAAACTTGATTTAAGAAATGATTTAGATATTATTGAATGTATAATCAATATTTTTGGATAAAATAAATAAAATTGCAAAAGAGATGAAATTCTAACTACATGGAATTCAATTCCTGACACGTTTAATTGTTTAAAAATATTAGCAAAGGCAATTTTTTTAAAAATTTTCATCGACATGGGCATGTGAATCGCTATTTTCAGGATTAAATTTTATAAAAAAGTAAATCTAGGAATAGAATGACGGAAGAGTCGAGCTCTGCATGCGTACTGTTGAAATTAGCTAAATATGAACCAGATATTAAATCTTTATGACCTTGTGTACAGCAACCAAAATCACAGAAGAAATTAAAGAAGAATTGCTTTTATTTGTTTATTTATTTATTCTTACGTATAGTTTCACCACGTTCGCATTTCGAATGAAATTTTATTGGGGCACGTCACCTATTTAAAAAAGTATTTTTAAGACTTAGTGGCACGGACATCAAATAAGGTTCGCCATCCCTGATATAGAATATTACTAAAAAAGATTCAGTGTAGAATTGGGTACCACTTAGTTTTTTGAAACATTTCGTGATAAATTTTTGCAATAAAATTTAATTTTTGGTAACCCTGGTACTTAGTTTACCTTTTGTGTAGCTGCAGTGGCGATCTTGATAATAATATATTGGCTTCAAAAAATCAAGGGGTACATTTTTAAAAACATTTACTTTAAATATTACTACGAAACTGGTATCTGAGTTATTTCGAATTCAACTGTTCAAAAATTAAATTTCTACTTCCTTGGGAATCACCGTTCATGTGTAAAAGAGTGAACATAATTCAAGAGCTTTATAGATTGCTTTCCAAAAATGTGTGAAGTTTAGATTTTAGAGTTGTATTTTAAAGATCATCGTTTGTTATCTCATCTGATGTCTTGTTCTGTTGCAGGAAAGCGAGTCTGCAAAAAGGCGTCCAGAGGAAGTGGCTTTTTCCACGTGGTGCAATTGCTTCGCCGAGGAAGATGCCAGCTCAATTACCAGACATTAGTTTGAAGTGGGAAAAACTCTCACCAGCGGAGTTTCAGCAGCTCCAAGACTACATTCAATGTAAGTCAATTAAAATTGGATTCCGTCAATCAGCTTGATTGACAAGGATTGGGGGACAATATATTTATTTCTACTTATTACTGAAATATGTAAATTATTGATTAGTCTGCATAAAAGGCAATTTGGAGTTCAAATCATTATATTATCATTATGCATATTGAAATCCAGATTCTCTACTCAATTTAATCATTTATATTTGCTGGAATTTCTTGATTGACAATTTTATACAAACTGCACTCTTAAAATTAAATATACTCTCTTTAGGATTGGCTTGACGACACCAACAGCTAAATTTACAAGTCTTCTGATTTTTAATTCAAAAGTTTCTATAAGATTATTAAACATCGAATGATTGTAATAAATTATAATAACTTTTTACTATGATTGCGTTATATGTTGATGAGACTTATAATTTATCTGATGACAGTTATGCAATCGGATCCTACCATTATGCTCAAGTTCTCCATGGCAACATATACTAAATGGATGACATCATAACCAAGTACCTTTTTCAAATTGCGCTTGAGAGTGTGCCTAGTGCTATTATGAGAAAAACAATTTAATATAAAATTGTTTGTCTGCAACATCAGCTGTCTGATTCAATAATTAGTCGATTCCTTACTTGGGTGGGATTAATGTTCAAAGCAAGAGCATATAATAAAGGAGGTAGTTTAGTGTTAGAACCTTAGATTCAGTATTAAACAAAATGCCTCAGTATTTATATTAATTTTAAATTTGAAAAATGGACATGTATGGAAAACAGGACAAATTTGTTGATTTTTTTTATTTAGACAGATATTTAGTTATTAACTGCAGTTTGCATTGCACAATTTAATTTAATAAAATGTAAACACCGAAGAACATCAAGTGTTTTTTTTAATACTAAAATGTAATATTTTTTTATTTCCAACGGCAGATTATAGACAGTCACAACAAAATAAATAAAAGGATAAAACAATAACACAGAAAGATACTGTGGGCAAGAGAGTCTCTTAATCTAACTTGTCTCTAGCTTCCCAATAGCGCTTAGTTACTAAACTCTAATATTAACTTGCCTATAACTCAATGTATAAAATTGTTTATATTTACAGAATGCCTAAGTTAATTTGTGATATTTCGGAATGAATATAAAAAAATATCTCAATATTTCAGTATATTTAAGCATAGAATATATCACTACAAAATACTACTCTCAGCTACAAGCGCAACTGTTTTATAATAAACAACTGTTATCAGATGGAGACATAATGATGCGCTTATTAAATCATTCAAGAAAAATAAATTAATAGCTTAGAAAATTGTAAAAACTAAATGATGCTAAATACGATAGGCTTAAGATTTCAATTTAAATTAGATTTAATAGCATTTGTAAAAATAAGTTGTGAATTCCATATCAATGATGGAAGTTTTTCAATTCTTAATTTAAGAGGAAATAATACATGTAAGTCTCTTTATATAATTTTGAACATCGTTCACTTAAAATGAAAAATGATCAACTTAAATTGTCCAGTAAGAATTTTATACAATTAAATGATATTTTCTAATGAGAAAATTTTAAAAAAGTATTCTCTTTCATTAACTATTTTTAAATATTTATTAAATATCATGCGTTAAGGAGAATATATCTATAAAAATTATATCGTCAACATAAATGGGATTCCCATAGCTAAATATGAACTAAGGCTAGTGTTACTTAAAGATAAATATCTGAAAACATGATAATAAAGAACATTTATCACTGATTTATTGAATTTATTTCTAAGTTATAGTGAAAAGTTGAAAATTTACGAATGAATTTTCCAGCATCATGTATAGTTAGTTGATGACATTATTCACAGAAAGTCCTTTCAGCCAAACAGTGGGGCCTAATCTATGAAATATCTTGAATTGTAAATGTAAAGAGTCCGACTAAACATGAAAATGGGTCATTTTGGTTACGAATCACCATTACACTTTGTTGATGGGAACATAAATTTTGAGATGTTAGCGAAATCGTCCTTTCACACTGAGGCTAACATGTACATGACGATTTTAAACTTAGAAATGATCAAAGAAAACAATTTACTCGAAAATACATGCATACACTTTATATTTTATTTATATCAAAGTTTCTTGGAGGTGATATATCAAGGTGGCAATGCACCTTTGTCTTAAATATAAAATTAAATTAATTTTTATACTGCGTGAATAGATACGGTTTGATATAGATTGAAAACGTACCCAAAATTTTCATCTAGTCCAAGCTAGTGGTCAACGATCTCAGTGAGTGGGGGGACTCATAGGATTTGCGGTCTCTTTTGGACTGCTGCGTCCTTCACCCGAAATTGGATCCCGAGCGATTGATTGAGATGAGGACTGAATGAATAACTTGTTCAATCGAATACAAGGCATCAAACGGCTCCGGGTAATGCTTGACGAATTATCACATCAGCCAGATATAATCTAATTTAGTAGAATGGAAATCTTTAGTCGATATTTAATGGGGAAATACGTATTGTTATGCCCGTGTAGCGGTTATAGTTACAACTACCTTACTTGTTTAGGTGGGTAGATGCCACTAGTAAATTTCCCAAATAAGACACTTCATTATATTAAATGAAGTGTTTCGCACATTGTGTTCTTTTCTGTAGCTGCCGTTATTATTATATGTTGTGATGTTTAACTTTAATTATATAAATAAACATATGCTCCTGAAAGTTTTGTTATTCCTATTTATTATTATATTTGGAATCGTGTGTATATAACCGTTTATTTTGAAAACGCTATATTTACAAATTATTCGTACAATGTGAGAAATGTGGTAAAAAACTACAAAATCCCAAGTTAGTATTGGTTATTCCGTGTGAAAACGAGTCCATTATATTTTACATTGTATGAAGCTGTCAGGGATAAGTACTGATTCAAAATGGAGAAATAATTCAAAAAACGTTTTTGTCCTTAAATATGCTAGTTGATGTGTTGTAACTGTATAACGCACCTGTAGAAAGGAAGAAAAAAAAAACACCCTGTAAACAAAATAAATTAATTGGTGGCCGTAGAGCCAAATGAAGGTCATTAGTTGTTTGCTTCAAAATGTGTGGAGTAAGCTCAATTGTCGTCTGTGTGTCAATTGTGTGGAGTAAGCTCAATTGCCATAGCCTAACAAAGGGAGGGAGAAGTTACCATCTCGTTTTCCAGAGACTGTGAACGGCATCCGCTACCGATCACTGTTGTTTCCATTAGCAGAAAACTTGCTAAAGCACACCATTGAATCCCTGAAAAAATTGTATTATTGAATCCCTAAAATCATAATATTTCACACGTTCTTTACTCAGATCACTTATGAAAAATAGATTGCATTTTTGTTATCGAGTAACTATTTCCTTTAACCCTTCTAATTTACCCTTTTAATTTTCCTCCTAATTTAACAATATTTGGCTTTAATATTGCTTCAAAAGCAAATGTTGCAGTTTGTTTTCTATCCCGTTTTTTTTTTTACTGTATTTATAAATAAAAATAAAAGAATATGAAATTTTCTATTTTTTAACTTAAATTTAATTTTATTTTTTTATTTTGGGTACATGAATAAGAACAAAATTTTCATAAAGTTGAAATTAAACCTTAGAAATATTTATTTTTTTAATGTTTGTAATAAACTTATGTTGTGAGAAACAGAAATTACTGGTGTCCAGGCTAGTGTTATTTTTTATAAATCTGCATTATAAGTGAAATAATCTATTTCGAAAATAATACAGATTTATATTAATGTACTTATGTGTATAATAATTTTAAAACCTATCAACGAAGCTTTTTGAAATATCATTTTAAATAATTTGTTGTCATTATGTTATATATAAGGTAGCATAAATGAATCACTCATTAAAAAAGCTACATATTTTCAAAAAGTATCGCTGGCGCTCATGTACAGAAAGAACTTCACTCATCGAGTTCCAAAAAAGCGGTTCGCAAGAAAAAAGATGTTTCCTTGAATGTGCTAATTGTTCGTAACCAGCCCATGTGTGTTGTGCATACTTCGAATTTGGTTTCGTACATTTTCAAACGAAAAATGTCGACTAAGATGTTACGCTCAACATGGCTTTATTCTAACTGATTATATATATACATATTTACATTAACTCTTTTACTAAGGCGGCGTAGCGCCATCTGATAACAAGATTCAGAAGTTTCTCCACACACTCCTCACATGAACTCTGAGGAGTTCACGATCAATATCAAATTAATCAAATAGAATCAAATTCGTAACTTACCGTTACAATTCTTCAAATTAATGTAATATCTAAATAAGATCACAATAAAAAAATACAAATATAAACTAAACTAAATCATACAAATATAAACTAATTGAACAAATTAAATTGAATTAAATTTAAGCTTGTAATATATAGGATCAAATACGAAAAAAAAGGTGGAATTTTAGAGTTCTAAGATATTTTTAAAGATTGTTTATAGTTCTAAAGTATATAAATGCTGGATAGATCTTTTTAAAAGACCTGTGTGTCGAAGTTTTGATGTCATACGAACGAACGTTATTATCACGTCCACGAATAGCTCTATTTTTCCAAATTTCCAGAGCAGTTTAATTTTAGAATCTTCTTGTGCTAAAACAACATGTCCGGCTTTCAATTCTGCTTTATAATTTGGATTTTTTAAAGTATGCGCAGTTCGAAGATCTAACAAGTAATGTCTTTTCCATTTGAGTTAGATTTGTTTCAACAACAGGGATTGATATTTCTTTCTTTTAAGGAGAAAAGATCTGTTCGATCCGTATTTTATTAATTCTGTGACATTGATAAGAAAACATGGTTCTTTTCCGAAATTAAAAAAAATGCATAGGTGTGAGGGGCAATAGTTCATTGTTTTCACTGTAAACGAAAGTTAAAAGGTCTCATATTCAGGACGGCTTCTACCTCTACAAGTAAGGTTGGCATTTCCTCGAAATTCAGTAGAGCCTTTCCGGTAACCTTTCTCAAACAGTCTTTTGTGGATTTTACTAAGCGTTCATAGAACCCTCCCCACTATGCAGCTCGCTCTACTATATTCTTCCAAACAATTCTTTCTTTAGTGAAAAATTCCGAAATCAATTTATCTGATAATATCTTCGAAAGGTCTTCAATTTCCCTTTTAGCTTTTTTGAAGGTTTTCACTTTATCTTACTAAATAACTTTGCAGTTTCCTCGTCTGCCTAAGAATAATCGAAGTGCAAGTAGAAAGGAATTTGTTGTCATATCACTTACAAGTTCAAGATGTATGGATCTAGTTACAGCGCATGTAAATATAATTATATAGGACTTCAATTCTTTAACATTTTTCACGTAGATAGGTCCGGCGAAATTAAGTCCACAAACTGAAAATGGTTGCGTGGAATTAATTCTGTCTTCTGGCAAAGGTGCAGTAATTTGATCAGCAGATTTTGCAAGAAAATTTTGACATATCAGACATTTTTTATGACTCTCTTCACTAACTGACGTCCTTTGGGAATCCAAAAATACTGTCGAATTCTTGCCAATGTGTAAGTTGTTCCACTTTGCATCACCTTTTCGTGTTCTCTACGAACAATTAAAGTGGTCAACCAGGAATGTTTCGAAAGAATAATGGGATGCTTCTCTTCCGTTGATAAATCACTGAACTCTAACCTTTCTCCTAATCGTATGATATCGTTCTAATCTAAGAAAGGTATAAAGCTGAACTAGATGGAGTCTTTCTCTATTAGATCGCCGTTTTTCAAATTTTCGTATTCTTTTTTGAAAAATCTCCTTTGTTCAAATCTTATAAGATCGTTTTTTGCTTTCAATAATTCAGCAGTGGTTAATCTGCTGCATACGTCGGATTTCTTTTTAAACTTTTCAACAGTTTTTTTCACCCAAGCATAGACTCTTATCAATTTTTCAAGATTGTTAAATTTAGTTATATCTATTATATTTCCTTGTTCTTCAACCAGGAACTGACCTTGGAAAACGTCACCTGGAAATTTTCTAAACTCTAAATCTTCAAAATCTAGTTCTTCTTTACCTTCAGGCCTTGGTCAGCATTCTGGAGGATTTTTTAACCATTTTGGACCAAACAAACAAGTTGGATCTTCGATCAATTTTAAAACCTTTGCTCCTCTTGAGACAATATCAGCGGGGATTTCCTTCCCTGGACAATGATGCCAATCTGAATGGTCAGTCAATTTTTTGAATTTCTTTGACTGTATTTTTGACGAAGGGCTTGTAGTTATCAGCTATACCCTTTATCCAACACGCACATATATTCGGATCAGTCCATAAATAACATTTCGTTTCGAATTTTAAACACTTACTCACCTGTTTAGTTAATCTGCCATATAATAAACATCCCATCAGCTCCAAACGTAGCAAAGTCAATAATTTCAAAGGAGCAACCCTATTCTTCGAGCATATAAAACTTACAATTACTTAGTTATCACGAGTAGTCCCTCGGAGATATAATACGCATCCATATGCTGCTACTGACGCATCTGAAAAAGAATGAATTTCAAACGAGGTAAATTCATATACATTAAATTCAGTAAGAAAATGTCTAGGGATCTTGATGCTATTTAAGTGTTCCAAATCGCTACACCACGACTGCCACGTGTGGTCTAGTGAGGATGGAAGTTTATCGTCCCAGTCAATATCAGCTGCCCATAGTTCTTGGAGTAGCATCTTTAGTCTAATGATGAATGGTCCTAAAAATCCTATTGGGTCAAAAATGCAACCCAGAATATGCAAAATGAATTTTTCGTATTGAATCCACTAGAAAGAATATTAATCAACTTGCTGACGTCAAAAAATATAATCTTTGTATCACAGGATAGTCCCAGAACCTTTGTCGAAGCACCACCTCCGGCCATGATGGTTTTGTCTTCATAAGTTTCAATACCTTCTCTTTTATAAGCATCTCGAAGTTTTGTGGAATTCGTTTGCCATTTTCTAAGCACCATTCCAGCGTTTTTTAATATTTCCACGCTTTCGGTGGTAATTTTCAGAGCTGTTTCAACTTCAGTTCCTCCAACAAGATCTACCCAGAAAGATTTTAAAAGTAATTCACAAGTTTCTGGATATGAATTTCTATTTTTTCCCAAATGATATTTCAACGAATAGGTAAGGACTAGGTTTAAGTCCAAATAAAACACGCGTAAAATTTAACACTACAATCTTTTCCAAATTCAAATCTTCTGTCCAATAAAATCTGGTGAAACTTCGGTCTTCTGCATCTGTTGAAATTTGCAGAAATGCTTGCCGAATGTCAACTATGTATGCTATATGATTTTTTCTAAATTTGATCAAAAGTTCAAATAAATTCGGATACAGGTTTGTTCCTGTTTGGAGACAGTCAATGAATACTGTCCTTCTGCATGAGCTGTTCCGTCAAACACTTTTCTTAGACAACTGCTGACTTTGTCTTCACGAACGACAGCATGGTGGGGCAAATAAAATGAAGAGTCATCAGCTAACCCTTCCGATAAACAAATCTCAACTATTCCTTCCTTCAAATAACCATCAACAACCTCGCGATACTCTTTATACAATTCCGGATCTCTTTTAAATCTCTCGACCAAACTCTTAAAGCGCATCAATGACACTTCCCTATTATTCCCCAAATTCTCTCGCATACCTTCCTTCCAAGGCAGCTTAACACAATATCTATTTCCAACAAACTGAATCGATTCATTAAACCCTTTCAAAACTTCTTGTTCTCTCACACCTGTATCTATATCATCACCCCTAATTTCTAAACATTTCAATTCCCAAAAGCATCTCATTTCCGCAGATACCGATTCCTTTTCACTAAGAACGAAATTCACTAACGTGTACTCAGTCAACTCATCACATCTACCTGGACGCGACCAACCAAACGAAGTTTCTAAAGCCACCATTGACGAATTCAAACGCTGAAATCCTTTCACCAAATCCCAGTAATAATCAGCTCCTATTAACAATGAAATCTGACAATTGCTAGACAACTCATTAAAGTCAAAGCAAATCCCCCATCTTCCATTTCAGCACACATACCCCGATTTGGAATTCGAATAGTAGTTTTCAATATTTCATCAATTTCCAACGCCTGTATGATCACCTCATTTCCATCAAAAATATTTCGCAGTTATACTTCTACCTTACGACAAACCTGCAACTTGGGTTTTTTTAGCTCCAAAGGAATAAATATTCAATTTTTCCGATGAATCAACTTTTAATCCTAAATTCTCAGAAATACTCTTCTTGAATAATGTGCGTTCACTACCGTTATCGAACAATGATAATATACAATCCGATAATTTAGGTCCGATCATTTCTACCCTTACCCATTGCAATAAAACACCCTTCTTATCGTTTACCACATAATTAGCGGTAGTAGCTACGATTTCATTAGATTTTTTCTCTTGGTCATTTTTTCCTTTCTGAGATTTTGAATTTTCTAATTTAAAACAAATAGCCCTTGCATGTAATCCTTTACAAAAGGAGCAAACTCGTCCATTGCATTTCTTAAAAAAACAATTTAGATTACAACACATCAGGCATCTTCTTTCACGCAAAAGTTTATCCCTCCTTTTTTTTAGTATTCGAATTCTCGCATAAATGCGATGGGTGAGCTTGAGCGCAGAATAAACAACCGTTGGGAGCTGCATTAGTCATAAATTCACTAGTCCATGATACTAATGTATTGCGATTAACAGCGCCAAAGTGTCGGCGACCTGTTTGTTTAGATTGAAAGCTCGCGCCGCAAAGAGGGGGGGGGGGGAGGAGAGTACATTCCAATGGTTCTTTCCCTCGCACTGATAGAATTGTGTAAAAACGTCATCAATTCAAGATTATGATTAGAACTAGAAATTTGAGTTTTACTAAATTCTAATGCAAGATCGCTAGGAAATAGTTTCAAAATAATTGCACCAAGCAATGCGCTATTAGTTTATGATTTCATGCCCAAACTATCCAAAGAACGGATTTGTGTTTGACATTTAAAATATAAATTTCTTAACTCCTGCAAGTTAGAACTAATCTTCACCGGGTTCATATTTAATAATTTCGATACATGGGCATTAATCAGCAAATAACTTTGGCCAAATGTATCTTTTAGTAATTTAATGGGTGATTTATAATTATCATCGTATAATGCAAACCCTTTTATACAAGAAAGAGCCTCTCCTCCTAGACAGCTAAATAAATACGAAATTTTTCCACTTCTGAAAGCAATGTGTTTTTATCCACCGCGTTCTTAAATTGGTTCCAAAAATTCAAATATTCAGCAGGATCTCCATAATAAGACTGAATTTTTAATTTAGGTAATTTCGCATTTGAATTTCTGGTATGATTTGATGAATTTTGCCGAATACTATCGCTGTTTAACTGTTCCGTCACGGATTGTAAGGATTTAATTTTGTTCCTAACTTTTATTGAGTTAAAAACAATAATATCATTGTACTCATTTATTTTTTCAATTTCTGCCAGATCCAAAGCATTTTCAATTTTACTGTCTACGGCTTTCAATTGTTAGTCTTTAGTTTGTAACTGAATCAAAAGACCTTCCAACTCATCAGTTTCAACATCTGGGCTAGTTAAACGAGTGTCTATTTTAAAAATTAATTTTGTAACCTGCCTCCTATGAGAGGTACGTTGTTTTTTAAATTTCTCTAAATCCTTTCTCTCAGCCATTATCCCTTTTAAAATACAATACTTCTACACAAGTTTACATTAACAAATTCTACATGACTTCAAAATAATAGAACTCTTAAGATCATGAAATCAACAAACCGTTAACGAATAAATACTTCAATTTAAATTTTCATTTCAACTATAAAATCGAAGTAATTATAAGTATCAAATTCAACCACACGAAACAATTCAAAACAATAAATTCTAAATCACTTCAAATAATACAATTCAAAGTTCAGCAAAACAACAAACAATAATCAATATACTACGACTAAAATTTTACTTCAACAATACAAATCAAAACTTTCAACTTCTAATTCTATACGAAATCCAAGCTATACGAAACCCGATACGATTTATTATAATACCGAAACGAAACTTCGCTTACTAATGCCCACCAATACTACGTTCGACTTATTAGCAATATCGTGGTTCAGCAACAAATAAACTATAATTCGATTCAACAAATTACAGTTCATACAATATTCCCGGCCGATGCACCATTGTGCATACTTCGAATTTGGTTTCGTACATTTTCAAACGAAAAATGTCGACTAC
Organism: Latrodectus elegans; assembly: GCA_030067965.1. Classification (NCBI taxonomy): domain Eukaryota; kingdom Metazoa; phylum Arthropoda; class Arachnida; order Araneae; family Theridiidae; genus Latrodectus; species Latrodectus elegans. Next base: position 105,617,755 of record CM057822.1, read on the forward strand.
GATGTTACGCTCAACATGGTTTTATTCTAATTGATTATATATATATATTTACATGAACTCTTTTACTAAGGCGGCGTAGCGCCATCTGATGACAGGATTCAGAAGTTTCTCCACAGTGTAAACTAGCCATTTTGTGATAGCATCGGTAGTCAACTAATTATTTGTTACAAAATGTACGGAAATAGTTCAAGTATTGTTCGGGGTTTAAACTAGTATTTTTCGAAAATGCATAAACTTGGTGAACTTGGAGTTCTTTTCATAAATCTTTCCGCTGTATGCACGTAAGATTTTTGAAAATAGAGCTTTTAGAAAATGAGTCATATAATGAATGAATAATGTTGCCGCCTTGAAAAATTTTTCATCAGGCGATAAAGTGCGCCAATTATGACACCCTCCTACGCTTTTGTTCCTCTCTGAAAAATCAAATTCAGAATTGTATTTGTAGCGGTATAGTCCGCGTTTCGTAGTGAGCAATAGAAAATTATTTGTTATGGATTTATCGATGGATATTTTATTTTAGTCCTACCAAATCATTTACTCTAAGTCTATACTTTTAACCCAGTGTTTCTTACTTTGTTTAGTAAATATAATTTTGTAAACTTTTACTGGAATGATAACATTATTACGTTGTGTATTTATTTATGGAACATAATTGTTATTAATAATGCTCCATAAATAAATTTATTCATGTTAAGTTTTGAGTCATGAAGTTAAAATTTGCGCGTTTCTGTTCAAGCGTGTTTGTTTTATGCTGATGCCTTTGATTTTTATGTTATTTTTAATCACGTAAACATTTTTCATGAAAAAAGTTGTTAAAATTTATAAAGATTTGGTTAAAAGCATTTCTAGATATCATAGACTTTAAAAGAAGACAATCTGGAGGACAATTTGATTTGCTTGTTATTCAGTGATCATTTGTTGTGCATGAGGGATAGCAACTTCTGTTTCAAACGTTGTTGAAGTACAGTATCTGAAATCATGACAGTAAACAGCGTGGCTTTGCAACGTAAAAAATGAACCGAAGAGATATAAGGTATCGAAGTGGATTTCAATAGCTAAAATGAAAGTGATTGCAGACAAAATATGCAAAGTAATGCATACCTCAATCAGTATGCAAATTCTTCAGTATCAATTATTGCATTTAGGAGGCATCTTCAAGAACAGAGAAAGGAAAACTAAAAAAATTTTACAATCTTATTGAAAAACGTAGTCTACAACGGTGCAACAATCACAAAACCTGGGGTGTTGATTAGTGGAAGACGGTTAAATGATCAGAAGAATCTTTGGGTGGCAACTGCACAAGCGTATGACTACAGTTGTCTCTTTTTTACTGTGAAGGGTGGCAGTTATCTGTCATCATTTGGGCATCGTGGACTGCAAGATTAAGAAGAAGTCTTCTCTTCATTCTGTGAAACGAACTTTGTTTCTATAAGAGATTAAGTTTCAAACAACTGAGCATGCCCAATAATGGTTTGAGGAATGCAATGCAGAATTGAATCATTCATCTTGCCCTGCAAGATCCTCAACCTTAGTATAAGTTTCCAACTGTTTCATAGCATACCATTGGGAATCGATATCTTTAATCGCTCTCTCTCTCTCTCTCACAAATTCAATAATATTTTGGCATTTTCTTCTTCCATTAAGTGGAAATGTACTGAAAGTGGATGAAAATGGAATCCCAATTTGGAAACTTAATCATTTCGTAATCGAATTTTACATTGATTCACTCCAAATTCATTTTTTTTCCGACCGTATGCTGTAAAATCGTGTTTGGAACAAAGAAAAATAAATCGTAAATATCCCAATTTTTCTGTGAGGCCCACAAAGCTGAAGTTCTTCCTCTTACTATTTATTGTTAAATGTCGAATCTTTATCATTTTCATCTGAAGGAATCAAAGGGTAGAGTAGAAGAAGAAACTTTTCAGTATTTGAATTTAGAACCAACTTCTTGTCAAACATTAATTGACAGATTTTCCTTTGTCTTGCTTCCTTTCAGGTCGTTTTAGGGTAATGGAGCGAATAGCAGTATTATCATTCCAGTAGCTTTTAAAAGAATTCAATGAATATAGGCTATTTTTCTTGAATTAAATGTTTATGTACGTCCCTAGAAAGTGCGTAATATTTTTTTGGAATTTCACTGGCACCACTGAAAACATAAGTTTTTATCACAATTCTCAATCATTTATTGCGTCAAGTCTTAAACTTCCTTTCAGACTTTAATGCCCTCGTAAGAAAAATGAAATGTTTACCATTTTGAAGGTTACGGGAGTAAGTGAAAATGTAACTTAACTGTTAAATACAAGACTGTGAAAAAGATCTTATTGAGATCAACATAGGTCCGCGAGAAAAGTAAATTGAAAGGCGGAAATCTAACACATTGGAGTTTGAATTCTTCAAAATAATTTTTTGCAGACGATCCAAACGGGGAATTACAGAATGATTATTGTGACATCTCAACTTTCATCTGTAAAACGTAACTGTGAAATGTAAGCAAAATCGCGTAAGAAGTCTGACAATGATGTCAGAAAAAATATTATTGCCGTATCTTTATAGAAGTAGTTTAAATTGTGGTTATTATCGCTGTGTACATTAAACAAGATACTTATACTATAAATACATCAAATTTTTTGTATTTTGCTTCAAAATATTTCTATATGAACTCATATCGTTCATAATACCTCAATATTACCTAATAATTCCGCACTGCTTTCTTATTATCTCAGATAAGTATTATATCGGGTGATGAGACAAGAAACTGTTATAAAAAAAATTCAGAGTGAGTTTTATTATCAGTTCTCCAATCGTTAAAATTATTTACTGGACATTTCCGCAAATTGATGAATTCCTAGGAATTAAAATCATCATAAATTTAATTGTTAATGTAACTTTTTTTAAGGCAAAAGGCATTAATAATTAGCATTTCAAAAAGATTTCCTTCACAGTTATAAAATCTTTTTAGAAAGCATTCTATCGCCCATTTCAGTAGGATTATAAACTAACTCCATATGCTCTTCCCAGCCTGTTGTTGCTTGCTCATTCAGATTAGATTTTTTTAATAATTTATCCATCTTATTTTCATTCAATTGAATCATGATATTGAAATCCCACGATCATCATTTAATTTTTTATTTTTAAACTTAGATATTTCTTTTGAAATCATGAACAATTGTGAAATATTTAATTTTAATGAAATATTTAATTAAAAATTGAATGTCGTAGGAAACTGCAATCAAATCATTGTTTCTTCATTTTAATTATCACTTGCGAAAATCTTTAGCTTTTTAATTAAAGATTTTATATTCAAAACATCCATAATGTGATTTATTTTAAATTTAATCACTTTGAACTTAAATAACTATTTTCTTTTTTGCCATTTTATTCAATTACTTTTTTCTAATAAAATATAATTACCGTAATATAATTCAGTTACTGAAATTCTTTCATTTTTAGTCAAGTTAGCTGTGAATGGTTAGCGTGTAAAGCTTCAGATCAATGATTAGCATGTTCGATTCCTACATCAGCAATGGCTGTGAGTTGTCATTCGGAATTCACTTGAGTCGCATTAGATGCGGGAATGTGGAAAATATTCTTAAGGCAGATATACATTAATCAGTATCTTTCAATGTTATTCGTAAAAGATCTTGCGTAAAATTCAGTTCTCTATAGTGTCCGGTGTGCCAAATGAGACTAGCACACTGAAACGTCAATGGTTGGACTCATTGAAGCATGTATCTCCATGATATATACATTTACAAATATCGCTGCAGATACTCCGGTGCTTTCCTCATCTGGTACTCGGGAAGAACCTGCCGGAGGGCGTGTGTGCTTGGCAAAAGGCCCTGACGCGTAAATAGAATGCGCGTCTCCAATTCTTCATTCGATTATCGTTTCCATTCCATAATTTCAGACATAAATTCCTTTGTGAAACCCCCTTCCATCAGTTTGAAAATTGTTCCATTTTTACAATATTTTTTAAAAAGAATTGTACCCTTCTTTCGCCTCATGATTTTTCCAACTGTGCAAACAAGTTATTCTAAAATGTTTGAAAAATTTAAATATACGCTCTTGTTTTTAATGAAAGTATTTCTAAACTGGCTGATAGTAATTGGTTTCATCTGATAAGAAGGGAACAATGCGTTGAGTTCGTATCCCTCCCAGACGTAACCGAAGACAAATCTTGCTCAAAAGACACCTAGCGCACTTTCAATAAAGTCGTGGTCACATGGTTCTCCACGTGAAATGATACCTCTGGGGTCAAGTGCCTTCAGTTTCTAAATGACTCCCATTCGACAGCTCCCATCCAGCTAGCAGTGAATGGATCTCGGCAGGCGCTTATTTTTCAAGAAGTGCGATTATTCGAGCCGCCTTTTATTTCCTGTGAAGACGTTTTATTGACAGTAGGGAAATGATTCAAGAAGAGAAAATTCACGCACTCACTCGAAAAATAAGCAGGTAGGAAGCTGAAACTCAATCCCCGTCACTCAACGATGGCCGGAACACAGCTTCCTTACTAACCCTGCAGCGACGGTGGGGAGAGTGCGAATCGAAGACGCATTGCAAAGCATGTCGACATCCACCGCATATTTAGGAAGAATTTCTAGTCCCGCATCTCGAGGAAGGAAGGCCTGCTTTAACGGGATGCGCGCGCGCACTCTGGAGTCAGGAATCCGGTTCTGCAGAGACAATCTTCCCTCTCTGAAAAGCATAACATCATACTTTGAACAAAATCAATTACCTCGCACTGCACTGACAAAACGATATACTCTCCTGTCTTCACCTTCCGACATCTTCAGTCTGATTTTTGCGATGCATTTGCAGAACTGAATACCATGAAGGGCTTTGAGTGGGGGTTGGCTGCCGCATGGGAGAGCTGGCATCCACTTAGGAAAAAAGAAAAACTCAAATGATCGCGCAATCTCATCATTATCTTGATTGTAACACAGTATTGAAAGTTTCTACAGAAATTTCCAGTTTAAGCCTGTTTTATATTTTCAAACCACAAATAATCAAGGTCAATGCGACTCAGTTCTAGCAACTGGTATATATATATATATATATATATATATATATATATATATATATATATATATATATATATATATATATATATATATATAAATCAGTAAAAACATTTTAAACAATAAATATATTATGTTAAATACAGTATATTAAGTTAACAAATACCAAATAATATTTTCCGGAAATCTAACCCGCGCAAAAGCAGCTGAAGGGAGATAAGCCAATATAAATAAGAGATAACATGTAGAACATAAAACTAGTTAGACAAAATTTAAAAGTCAGTGACCAGAATAAAACAATATACAATACAAAGAATAGGGGGAAAGCTTTATCAGGAGAGAGATGGGCAGAGATTTTTTCTTACATGCACCGAGGACATTTTTCGAGCAATTCCCCCATGGATGCATAGTGTGGGGGTGCTTCTGTGAAAATTTCTACTTAAATGCAATACTTGTTATGTTCGTACTCTTGAGAAAATAAATCTTGTAAAGTAATATTCAATGAAGAGTATTTTTAACATTTCTTCATTTGGGTCAAACTTGATGTATCGTTAAGAAAAAATAATCTGAAAATATCTAACACGTGTTATAAGGGCTCATAACTTAATGTTTGCGTAGCATATTATTATTAATAATGATTTATTATAACATTTCACAAATTTTAATTAGTAATTTGCTTTTTCTAATTAACAAAGTTTTAAGCAACCAGTCATAATTATTATTATTATTATTGTCTCCTGCTGATTGTGGTTCTTCAATTTCATTCCCATCTCAATCTGAAATAACTCCATAGTAAAATTTATTTACATTTTAATAATTCTTATTTAAAATATTGGAATTCATGTTAAGCAGTTTTTTTTATATTTTTAATACATATTTAAATGTGTCAAAAAATTATTCAATATTTAAAATTTTTTATAAAGTAACAAAAATTGAATATTTCTCACCTGGATTTATCATTCTAAATATTGTTCAAAAATATTGCAGAAATATTATTTAAAATAAAAATATTTTTGATAAAATGAATGTATTTTTAGAAAAAACAAAATATTTTCATAGAATTTTAATTAAATTTAATAAACTAATATGAAAGATATTTTTAAATAACCAACTGTTATTAAAATTTTCCGATTTTCAAATCTTTTTTTAAGTTGACTTAAAAGTTCACATTATTTAATTCTCAACAAATATAATTTATCACTGTTATATATAAATCATATCAATCAAAATATTCTACTCTCTTGGGAAGATTTATCTTTATGTAAATGTACTTTACAAATATTTAATTGCATAACAATTGTTTTTATTTTATTTCTTTATATAATGAAACACTTAAAAAGAGACTTCAAAAGTATTTGTTCTTAATATCATCACCTAGAAATATTTTTACTGATTTCCATTTTCCTTAATCCTTGGAAATTGCTCAAGAAAGCTTTAAGGACTAGCGAAGCAATTCAACAATATAAATGAAATCAAAGTAAATAAAATTTTAATGAAAGGTAATGCAAAGAAATTGCGTATGTATAAACTTAGTAATGTTTAAAGAGAATTTTTTCATTCAAATTCTTTTTTTCTTTTTAAAAAACTCCTTATTAGGTTCTCTTATTAACTTTAAGTTCTTCAAAAATAACGGGTATTGTTTTATTACCCGTTATTTTTGAAGAACTTAAAATTAACGGGTATTGTTTTATGTTCCTAAAATTGAAACTCTGATCGGTAGGAACAATTCGAAATGTTAAATTTTAAAAATTAAGTTATAAAATATTTAAATTTTTAAAAATAGACTTAATAAAAATCATTTGAATATATTTTTATTCTGTATACCACTAATTTTTAGCAAATATATTTCAATTATTCCATTAAATTTTTTTTTATTTCACATGCAATAAATATTATTTTATATTTAAATCAGTAATTTAAAGCTTCATTCATCATGTTTAAAGTCTGTGGCCATTAGATTATGATTTTACTTATTAATACCAAATTCTCGGTTTTAGGGTGATGACTACATATATTTTATATTTATGTTAAACTAATTTTTACTTCACATGGGATTAAGAAATTTATGATTTTCTGAATTACAATATAGTCATAGATATTGATAAAATTCCATAAGCGATAGACGTGACTTCTGGAAATCTATTCGTCTGCAATGTAAGACGTTCGATAAAAAACATAGTGAAAGAGCTAGTTTAGACTAGATTTGAAGATGCAGTTTTCGTAGAGGTACGTGAACGCTAGACATATGAAACATGTATTTCTCAAACAGCGGTGTGAAGTACATTCAACATTATCACGTAAAAAAGTTGCTCACAGGTAGTTATCCTTGACTGACATACTTCGCGAAAAAGGTGCTAGGAATGAAGAACAGTGATCCACAATTTCTGCTATTTTTTAGTGACGAGGTAACATTCAGCAAAAAAAAAATTTCAGCATGCGTATTCAACATTTTTGGTCAGACATCACACACAATCGTCTTACATCGTGCCAAATCGTTTGACTGGTTCCACACAGTATGTTTTCTGCGAACATGTGCTTCCTAGTTTATGGCAGACTGTTCCTCTCCCCATCTAGAGAGACATGTGCCTTATGCACGATCGAGCAATAACATTTTTTCATTATGGTCCGTAACTTCTTGAATGATACAAATAACGCACGTTGGATTAGACTTGGAAGAGCTACAGCTTGGTCTCATTGGACCTCAAACCACTCGAATTTTTCTTCTTTGGGCATATAAAATATTTAGCGCGAATGACAATCATATATCAAGACCTCGTGAGAAGAATTGTTATTGCCGGAAACAAAATTAACACGACTCAAGAAATCTTCTAGTGGGTTCGGCAAATGTTCTTTCGCTGGTAGCAGTCATGTAACGACACACGTCACTGCATGATGAATAATTGCTGTGAGTTTTTCCCTAACAATCGATCTTATTGTGCAAATCTTGGTTTCGCTCATTTTGTTAAGTTCTGGTTGAAATTCTAATATTCTTGTTTCCTGCCCTTCAAGGTAGATATATATGAAAAAGTTTGTTTCGAAATTGAACAAAACTTTTGTGGTTATTTTTATTATATGCAACTGATAAGCAGAAGAAAAAGTCATTCATGTATTTGGTGATAATATCATTAGGATTATAAAATGTCCTTCATTCGGAATTGCAAAGTATACATAAAAAGTATCATTATTGGGTGTGATTATCTATACTGGCCTGACAAGATTGCTTCATGCTGTCTTATATGTTGTCAATGAGTTCCACAAGTAGAAATACCCTATAAAGTAATTTTAATCTCCTTCAGGATTATATATACATAGCTTATATTTGTTTTTTACGAATTCATTTTCATGTATCTTATGGTTAAAAACTTGAAATGATGTCATATTGGAGTCTTCTGAATTATGCATAGTTAAATGAACTGATGACATTGAAATCTGGAACTTTTGGAAGCAATACTTGTAGAAGTTTTCCTGCTTAACATATATATGCTTATATACATGCTTATATATATATATATATATATATATATATATATATATATATATATATATATATATATATATATTATATATATATATATGTTAAGCAGGAAAACTTCTACAAGTATTAAGTATATATATATATATATATATATATATATATATATATATATATATATATATATATATATATATATATATTATATATATATATATATTAATTTATTCACAACTACTACTCTAGTCCTTTAAATTTTAAACAATTTGCCTTGCGGATTCATTTTACTACTCATGATTAAAAATTTAATTTATTATTCTATATTAGTGAAATTAAAAATTTTCGTATGATTCTCTGTTTTATGAGATACCAATTAATCCAGATGAGCATGTTTTCTCAATTTTCATAGAAAAAAAAATCTAAAACTTGCTGTTTTTAAAGTATATTTCTGTTGAAAGTATGTTATTTTTATCTGGGAACAAATATGCCCTAAGTCTGAATTTGAAAGCAAGTGATATTAATTGATATGAATCTTTCTTCAATGCACTCAGAAAAGTGAGAGAGAGAGAGAGGCCGAAGAAATTTTTCACGTTTGTTAATAGCCTTTAATTTTTATTTGCAATTCACAGATTATGATGAAATAGTTGCATTTCTGAAAAATAGTTCAATCGCGCCCATTAATCTTTAAAACTTTTTGTTAACCTTTCCTTCAGTTATTATTTCATTTATATGGAACTTTTAAATTAGAGTCTTCATTTTATTCTTTTAATAAAATTTTATCCTTACGTAATATTTTAAATATATAACTTCATTGTTAAGTATGTTAAATTGTAAGAGAAATTTTAATTTTAATATTAAATTATGAAAAAAATATAAGAAATTTATTGTTAATATTTTCATAAAGGTATTAACACGGACATACATTTATTTTACTTATTTAGAAGCTTACCAATACACATAAACACGAACATGTATGAATGCATTTTTACATACTATTTTGCAGAAAACGAAACACCTTAAAAGTGGCAAGTTTTCTTAAAATCATTTTCCTAAATTTCATGCCCAAGTAATTAAAGAATTTAAAACTCCTCCGGTATACCTAGCATCGAATTTCAGTCAGTAGTTAGTGAGGCAGTCCTTCACATGTTTCTCTCGTTCATAGTAGTCAGTGATAGAGCTTCCAAATGGCAAATATCCGGTAATACAATCTGCCAAGATTCATCAATACTTGATGGTTTCTGAATCTGATAGTTGAGTGTTATAAGCATATTTGGTGTATCAGCGATATTTTTCCTTTACGAATAGTTTAAGAAGCCAAAGAAGCTGGCTGGCTGAAGATGAATAACCGTACCGAGAGACACCAGGCACGTGGGAGCTATGTGAAGCTCTTTTTTAACAAAATGCAATACATCAAAGCTCATGAAAATTGGCTCTAGAATTTCGTGGTATGAGGATTAGCGCTTAATATTGCAAAATAAACCAGCATGTATTGATGCTGTCAAAGTTGTTCGTAAAATGAATAGAAGTCACAAGAAATAGGATCCCGCACCCTTTTCCTGGACACAGCGGAATTCGCTGATTGAAAGCTGTGATTCGAGGCCATTCTTATGCAAGTGTAAGATTATTTTAATTAAGCTGTCGGTCTGTCAGTCCGGCCACGATAACGATACCAACGTAGATCAGTCTCTTGCAGTGTTAAAAACGTCTTCACAGCCGGTGTACATGTGTTGTTGTTTCTAATCCCTGATGGTGTAGCCAAGCTAAACCATATTCATAAAACCAAAAATCATTAAAAAGTCTACAAAAAGATAGAATTCTCCAAAACCACGTTCACAGTAAAATTCAAACAGTTAAGAATATGTCTCGGGGAGGCCTGATCAGCCTTGCACCAATGACACTACAGAAAGACTTTCTAGCCCTGTTGAAAAGAAAGAGACATAATATGGCCACTCAAAAAACGTGAAAAGCAGTTTGCTGTATCGCAGGGATACTGAGCTGGTACCACCAACGAAGTTTTTTCCCAAAGTACCAAAAATGGGCAGGAGGATCTCTCCAAATTGCATTTTAATTCTATCATTTTAATAGTGGAGATTTTCGAAAACGTTAGAATAGCATTACCCTACAAGATAGATATCAGGACTTAGGAGGGGGTGTACATGTAAATCCTGCCTCACGCAATACAATTGATATTTTGAAATGATTCATGAAGGGGGCAGAACAAGTGTTGCATCAGTACACTTCTCTGTGCCTTTTCAAAATGTTGGGTTTTACCAGTCAGGTGGGAGTTTTCATGACTTAAAAGCTGTGATTTCCAATACTTGGCCAGCTACTCCCAACGATATTATTTTACTTGAAAGACATGGTGACTAGGGCCTTTTAAAGGTGCCCTTAATAATTTAGTTAATTCGGCACTTCTTCAGTTAAATCAAGATATGAAGTCACTAACTTCCGATGATGCGAATGCAGGCCATGTGGAAGAAGCTCTATGTTGGTTAAATCAGAGACAATGATGACTTGGGGGGGATTCAGACCTGCCAGACAATCTTGCAGCAACCATTGCGGCCAGCAAATATGGTAGACCGTGCAGGAGATTATCCATTACTCATTTGAATCAAATATTACTCATTACTCATTTGACTCAATTCTAGATTCACGCCGATCGATTCAGTATGAAGGTTAAATATCATGCAGTTAACTAAAAATTATTTCTTAACGTTGTGCCGTGTGGAATATAGAGAAAAAATGTCTCTTCATGTAATGTTATAATTTTCATATAACATGTGCCACTGAAATGCGCACTATAATTGGAATGTATATTCATTTGCTTTGGAAATTTGATCAATGGCATTCTTTGAATTGAAGAATTTGTATGAGAAATTTCGAGATTATGAATTCATAAACTGTATTCATTTATATATATTTACATAGTAAATTTCTCAAAAAAATGCCAAATTTGTCATTAAGTAATAAGAGTTTTATAGTTTAATAAGTCAGACACATGATTTTACTGTGTCATTAGAAACGAATTTTATGTAAGCATACGACGGACGAATTGATTTAATTTTTTATCTCTCAATGGATATTTTTTGCACATGAGGACTAATTAGATCACAATTCAAAATAATAGATAACAGCTTACTTTCTTTAATTGATTAAAAACTTCTTCTCCTTATCTCTCTCCCTATATATATATGTGTGCATATATATATATATATATATATATATATATATATATATATATATATATACACATATATATATATATATATATATATATATATATATATATATGTATATATATATATATATATATATATATATATATATATATATATATATATTATAATATCTTCATAAGCCTTAAGTATAGAATATCCATAAACTTTCAACTTCTTTAGAAAAAATTGCAAAAAATATTTAACCATTATTCATAAGTGTTCTGGCTATACAATAATGTATCTTAATGCTATCTTATTCATTTTGAAGATAAAACGATTCTAATGTATCTCGAAGCAATTAATTAAAATTTAGAATTCTTTTTAAGGAAAAAATTAAATAGGGTGGAAAATATTCGAAGATATATATATATTTTGAATTTGGCAATATATATATATATATATATATATATATATATATATATAATATATTATATAATATATATATATATATATATATATATATCTGAAAAAGTATGCTACGAAATTGAAAAGAATTTTGGAATTATTTTATTATACTATATGCAACTGAAAACCATGTTTACATTAAACAGCCGTTCTGACCGAAGTAGTGATTGCATCACCCATGTTCTCATTTCGCTACTTGATGCAGTTTTCTTGTATTTGCAGTATGTCCAAGTTTTAATCTTTTGGAACTAATTTTTAGCCGCTGTATAACAATTTTTCCATTTATTTTTTATTAGAAACAATTTGTTTAATTTATTGCTCACGATCTTTTGATTATTGCGGAAGTTTGTTTATATATGTTGAAGAGAGATATTGTATTTTTCGTAAATATTTTTAAACTAATATTTAAATTAATCATTTTCAGCTGAACTCAGCAAAGTTTCGACATCAAATTTGGATGACTATTATTGATACAACTTTTAACATACATATATATACTATTAATACAATTAAAATATCGTATGCTATTTTAACATTGTATACAATAAAATTATATATATATATATATATGCAATATTTTATTAAGTTTTCCTTATAATTTCCTTAACTTATATTATTTTTTAAATGTGTTCTGAATGATGTACAATAACATTGTTAAAGTATTAAATTTATTATGATTTTGAATATAGAAATTTGCTTTCACAGTTTTTAACGAAATATAATATAAATTTCAAATTTATAATTTTTAAGCATTATAACACTATTATTTGAAGAAATATAAGATTTCGAATCGGAAATTTCTATGTTTAAAAGTTGCATTGAAGATATTTTTCAAGAATTAGAATGTAATATAAAATGGACAAAATATTTATTTATGCCGTTTGTGAATTTAAAAATTTAGAGCGGACTACGTTATAAGTGATGAAGAATCATAAACACTTCGAGTAGTAAGCGAAGAAAATTTTCGACGGCGATATTTTCAGCTCTAAAGAGCAAAGAAAGTGTTTGCGAACCTTTGAAGAAGACGACAAAAGAAATATATTCCTGTTAGAGCTTTTTTTATTGATACTTTTTTGGATTTCACCGCCGAAGATTATTTTCTTTTCATGTGATCATTGAGAAGCTCTCGACATTCCTGGGAATCACAAGCTGCGCAGTGACTATGTAAATAAGTGGAGAGGAAATTCACCATGCAGAAATATAAATTTTTTATTTTTCTTATTTGCTTATGGGAAATGTTAAAATAATATTTAAGAAGGAAGTACTTTTATGTTTTTCAGTATTTTTATGAAGTAGCAGTCAGAGTAAGTTGCTTATTAAATAGTCTTGGGTAATAATTGACTATTTTTCAGTGACTGTATATTTTTGTTAGTGCAAAGGCTTTTGAATAAAAGATTATCAAATGAACGTGTGTGGTAAAGATTGCTTTTGAAAATCCATCGACTTGAAGAGAAATTTCGATGCCATGCTGCTAGGAATTTCCTATCTTAGCACTCCAAGAGCCCCTTACTTTCGTAGGACTCCCACTGGACACGCCGCCACTGCCTTTAATGTAAAACTTTCTTCGTAATTTAGAAGCCGAGATCAAGCAGAAGACCCACAGGCTTAGCCTGCAATCTTCTGAGGAACCATTTCTTATTGAGAGCATTGCGACTATGATATATATGTTACGTGGACAAGCCACTGTGAGTGAACACGTGGCTCTCCTTTTAGTAGGATTTCGAAATCACTACTTTCCGAGAACAAAGCCCTTCCTAATCACACTCTTAAAATAATCGAGTGGATTTCACTCAGAAGAAGAGAAATTTCACTCTTTCACTGTCACAAAACTCAACCAAACTTTAAGATAGAAATTCACTCATTTGAAAGATGTGGGTAAACCACTCTTTTTAAGAGGGGTAAATTAGATGGCAAAAAAAGAGTGATTTTCAATCTTTTATAGAAGTATTGCTGTTTTTTTATATTGACAATTTAATGCAAAAATTAGTTTTTGAATTCTATTTTTATAGGATTTATTATTTTTTCTTTTTGAAAATTAAATACAAAGATATGATTACTTTAGTCAATAATATATAACAGTACAGTTGAATATAACATTTTAATTGATTTGGATAATTATAGTGGTTTTTAAATTGCATACAATATTAAGCAATTTCTTCAGCCATTTGTTACATTGCTTATATATATTTAGTTTTACATGTGAGTGTAGCACTATCAAGAAAAAATCGTCACACTACTTATTTTTCAGTTTAGTTTACTATGAGACACTAAGAACAAAATTAACTTTTACAAACATTATTAATACAACAAATAGTACACAATTTAAAAAGTACGTAAATATTTTAAGTAAATATAATTTAAGTTCTTTTGAAAAAATCCTTTATTTAAAGTATAGATAAAATTAATTTTTGAATATTGATAATATGCTTTTTTGAAGTTATAGGCGGATAAAGACAATTGTGTTGAACAAAACTAACTTATGTTTTTACGAATAAATCTTGTTTAATAATATGCTTTCCAACTTTAGTTTAAACTGAAAATAACTTCAGTGAAACGAAAAATGAAATTAAAATTAAAATGCAAGATTATACAAAAAACATTTATTCAATTTTCAATACAGAAAAAATTAAAATATGTATACAAAAATTATTATGTTTTTGATGTCAAATTAATATTGGAGCTTAATTTTTTGAATTGGTATTTTAATAACACAAAATAAGAATGCTATTAAAATAAAAATGATAATATGCATTTTAACGTATGTATTTTGCAAAATTTAGATCTTGATCGATTATAGTAAGAATATATTAATTCAGTTAAAGTCTCAACTGGTCCATTTTTTTATTTATAAATGCAGTAAGTTTATCATCGTACTTAACATTCACATGATATAACATTTATATAACTTATAGAATGCTTTTTAATCTTGCATATTCGACATCAATAAATTCCTACTCCTCAGATAAAAAAAATTTCATAGTCAGGTCTTGCTTATGACCACAGCCAAGCAAGTATAGTTGACTACTTGTGAGCGCTGTTCTTCTTCTAAGGATCTCTTCACCTAATACGAAAAAAAGCATAACTAAAATTTCTATAGCATTTACTATTTCATTAGTATCTATATAAACTTTAACAATGAAATTATAGAAGAATAATATTTCAAAAAATAAAGCTTTATTTTTCTGCAAGGAATCTGATATCTATGTAATTATATTCTGTATTAAAATTATATTCAGCCTAAAAATATACTATCCTCAATTCTCACATATTTATTCCATGTTATAGGACAGGTTTTTGAACATATGATAATATTCTAAGGGCATATTATACATCACATTTACTAAGAAAACAGTCATCTTCTGGATATTAAATATCAAATTTCAAATCTATCTTTAATAAAGAGAATAATTATTTATATTAAATTAATATAACTTTTTATTGCAATTTAAAGTAAGTGTAACTTGTTAAAAATAGCATTCTCATTAATTAATTAATCAAAACGTAGTAACTTAAGTTAGTAAATTAATGATTATCTAGCAGTTTTTGAAAATTTTTATAAGAACGTTGCAAAAATGATAAATTATTGATATATAATGAAACAAATAAAAAATAATTTTGGATTTTTTCTTTGTTATGAAATAGTTATAGTCCCTATCATAATTTACAAAATTGATTATAGATCATTAAATAAATATATATACATGCATACATAAATTTATTTCTAAAGTTAAAGCATTTTTGAATCCATCAACTTTAACTGATGAAAAACACATAATTTTTTTAATAAATGAATAATTTTCTTTACAAATTACAACAAAAAAATTTTAACCTTGTTTTTGTATCACATACACTAATACTCAAATACATTAAAATAATATGATTTTTTAAAATTTAAGATTGAAAACAACATTATAATAAAGGACATAAGTAATATTGCATATTTTTTACAATATAGATTTTAATTACTTTCTTTTTTATCATGGAATCATTAAACAAATATCAAAATAACAACAAGATCTTTCTTCCATTTTTATTTTAAGAAACTCTTTCTCTATAAAATTTCAACTAAATTTTTTGGCATTAAAGTAATTTAAAACATAATATTGATGTGCAATGAAAAAACTTGGAAATTCATGCACAGCATTTTTCATATTCTACCATTAAAAATCCATATGTACAAATTATGCAAGGAATTGTAAATTTTGGTGTGCTTAAGTTACTGTGGCATTTTTAGAAAATAATGTTGATATAAAAGTTTAGAACTTTCATGAATGTTTTAAAATTCATCCTCAAATATGCAAAAAAAGCCAATTTTGGATGCTTAGAGAAATAAAATCTGTAATAGAATAAAACAATATATGTTCTATTTTTCATCACAAATTGTTATTTAATTTTAGACATTTTCTCCATAAGTTCAAATATTTTTTCTCAATGAATATCATGAGGCATTTCAAATTGAAATCGTTTTATCTGAAAGGAAAACATACATACAATACTCAATTTACTCAATAATATCATACATGTAAAAACTACTTATGGTCAAGCGTATAAATACTGGATATTTATTTTTTAAACTATTAAATTCAAATTAGAAATTTAGAAAATTTTAAATAAATTATAAATTTACAATAAAGTTAAAAAAAATTAGTTTTAGCAATAAAAAAAATTCAAAATTGATTTAAAAACATAATTAAAATTTCTTAAGATTATTTACCAAGTACTATTAATTTAATGTACAATTTAATGAGTAATTGCCTTTCATTATTTTAAAACAAACTTTAAAAACCAAAAAACTTTAATAAGAGATTTTAACTGAAAATACTGATTGGAATTTTAATGTCATCATACTTGTAAAAACTATGGTTAAGTGAATTATAAATACTGGATATTTATTTTTTTAAACTATTATAAATTCAAATTAAAAATTTAGAAAATTTTACTTCAAAATAGATTTAAAATATTAAGTTACCGTGATCTTACATAAACATAGAATATTACTTCCAACATTTAAATAAACTTTACAAGCACAATATAATTAATAGTTTTAGTAATAACAATTGTTAACATTTTCTCAGTCTTCATAAAGCTTATTTTGTTTACATATTATACAGAATATACCTGATCAGTCATTTCTTCTATATATTGCATTTCATCATCTTCAAAATAACTCCATGTTTCAGATTTGCTTTTGCTAATTTTTTTTTTTATTTTTTTCTTCGATGATAACAATGACAACCATAAAATACGAATATAAATTATATTTCCATCGACAAAATTCTTAGCTGTAAATTCGAAAGTATACAAATTAATAAATTTTGATACATACAACTCCTTTTCGTTTTATCTACGAATGCTTGTAAATAGTAACAATCAAATCAAAAATTGTCAATGAAATTTTAATAAATAAAATACATATGTCAAGTAATATTCTGCACATTAATATTTCCTTTATATTTTATTAACATTTATATTAAAAAGCTTCTAATTTTATTTATTAAGAAATTGATTCTTATTAATTGGTAAAAAGCTATATTTGATATTAATTGCATTTTCAATTCAGAACAATACACTATGTTAAATAATATTTCTATAATGTACATTGTGGATATTTAAATCAACGAGAAAATTAATAGTCATATTCACGCTGTTTCGAAAATAAAAGAATTTAAAAATGCATTCATTATAATTTACTATTAATTTATAATGAATTAAATTTTGTCAGAAAATACTGATTGAAATTAAAAATTAAAATTTCTAAATGCATTTTTTAATTATTAAACATCAATTAAGCAGAAATTTCAAATATTATAAATTATACATGAATATGAATTCAATAGAATTCATTCATTAACACTTTCATATACCAAAGTTTATATAATGGGTGAAAAATCACAAATATGAAAATTTCATATAGTCATTCAATTAATGATGAGAATAGAAGACTTACCGTAATGTTTCTGCAATCCTTTTTTTTCCAATTATATATTTTAAATATTCTAATAGATAGCTTTTACAAAATGGAGTACTAAATTCCTCCATTTTCAGCGAAAATAAACCGAAAGCACAGAGCCACGTGATGATTTAAACCAATCAGAGCACATCACATTTGCTTTGTGCCATAAACACGTCAAAAAAAGAGTGAAAATTGCTTTGAATCGGGGATGGAGTGTTTGAAAGAGAACTTCTCTACCCCTTAAGTAGAAAAGGATTCATTTTGTGTCTTTATGGAGTACAAAATATCCATCGCTCATCCAGTGGTGAAAAACCACTTGATTTTTTTTAAAAGTGCAGGCCGCCGTTTTCCTAAATATTCGCATCTTTCAAGAAATTTCCCTATCGAATTTGTATGCCGTTGGGCGAAATCAAATCAGACCTATGACCATTTTTCAGCAAATTAATTACTAAAATGTACTCTAAATAGTTATCGAGTTATTTGATCCTCGTGGGCAATGGATGATGTTCCCATAAGTTTATTGTCATTAAATTAAGTATGCGAAATCCTATCTCTTTTTGTCTTCTCTCTCTTTGTATATATATATTTGAATGCTGATATATTCTGACTAAGCGGCAAAATATTTTTAATAGTGTGACTCATTTACATGCGCTCCGCTTAGTGTCCACCAGAGGGAGTTCTGGCCGGACTGTCACTTCTAACAAAGATGCAAATCTATCCCGCACCCATTTCGACTAATGCAGGCGCAGGAAATACAAACATCCTATGTTTTTAACCATGGCTGGGATCGAATCTGTGATATCCGAATCTAGTGACAGTGATTCTGCTTCCATGCGATGGTGAGGCTGCTTTGGCAACTTTTGCAAGTTGAAACATAGCCCCCATTAAGAAATTTCTATGCATTATTTTAATGTATTTTCTTAATGAGCTCAAGTGCCTCCAATACTGCTTCTCGTAAGATTCGCAAAATGAAGAATCGTCTATCATGGGTAGCGATTTCGAGGGTGACCCAATCTCCTCCGTCACTGGGTTTCTGAAGATCCGTGGGTTAGGTCCGTCTGTGACTTCCAAAGTTCCGCTGCTGGGCTTAGTTGTGATGATAAAGGTGCCAACTCAAGTGTCGACCTCGTCATCAAATTGTATTTCAAAAATGTTAAGGCAAGTGTTCTAAGCCCGTAAATCTTAGGTACAGATTGGTGTTTGCCGACATCACTGTGTATATTGTATTTTCCAAATAAATCGTTATTTTGATTTGTGATGATTCTGAATTTCATGTCTTTTTTCCTTGTAATTTTATTTTTAAATATTTTTTTGTAATATACACAAAAATATATTCGTAGGAAAAGTGAATTTTCTATGACGGAACACTGCTTTTGCTCATTCGGAACAGTTTGTAATCTTATTGTAGACAGCAAAAAACGTTTTATTGTAGAGAAGAATATGCACAAGAATTTATGAGATGATTTTATTTGATGATCATTGAATATTTCATACTATATTTTTGCAATACCCTACTCCAAGTTTTAGATTTAACAGTATGGTGTTATCATTTTTAGTAACTTTTTATAATATTATATTTTATATGAGTTATTTTGAAATATTCATATTAGTAATATTTCTTTAAAAAATGTAAATTTTAATTCTTTATTCATTAAAATTTTAGGTTATGTTATTAAATTAGTATAATGTGACATTTTATACAGGGTGTTTAATATTGTATGGGACAAAAAGAATAGCGCTGTGTGACTGACGTAATTGATTTATTAAGCCGAAACAAAATTAATCTGCAACTACAATTATACAAGTTTTTTTTTTTTTTTTTTTTTTTTTGGCAATAGGGGAGAACATTGAATATGACGAATTCATCGCTAGAGGTGCTGTTATTGTGTTTTCAAATATGACAAAATTTCTTCGTTCACTGTCTTACAAAGACATTTTCGCACGAAATTTCGTAAAGAATTACCACATCGTCACAACATCAAGAGGTGGGTGAAGCAGTTCCAGAGTACTGGCTGCTTATGCAAGAACGAAAGCTCAGGACGTAAAGCAGCCGAAGTGGTTGAAAGAATTTGTGAATCATTTTTACGGAGTCCCTCAAAATCAACGCGACGTGCAGGCGTAGAACTGAATGTCCCTACCACAACGGTGTGGTGTGTTTGAGGCACGGAAAATTCCCATGTAACATTAGAACGTCATCGTGATTCTCCGAAGGTGACGCTTTAACAAACAGTTGTGTTTTTGATCCATTTTACTTTGCACGATCTAAGTGTTTTTGATCCATTTTACTTTGCATCGATCGATTGTTCCAATCGATTAATGGGGACATTTTTCCAAGACATGCTCTTTAACTATTTGTTACCCCAGTTTGAGGAAGCTGTTCATGCTTACTTTTTGCAGCAAGATGGTGCTTCCCAACATTAGAATAACAACGAACGTGAGTTCCCGAGCGAACTTCTACCCAATCGCTATATTGGCTATGCTGGACCACAGGATTTGACATTGCTTCACTGGCTGGCGTGGTCCCCAGATCTTAGATCTACCCTGTGATTTGGGGTTTCATGTTTGTGCATTCCCTTCCTCAGGATTGAGAGGAACTCAAGCAGCTGCAGTGTTGAACTCCATCACAGAGGATCTGCTATCTCGAGTGCGGCAGGATTCTGATATATTTGTCGTGTCTCCGGAGGGGCACACATTGAACACCTGTAGGGACTTGAATAACTGTAGTTTCGAGATAAATTTGAGTTTTCTAAATATATTTATTACAATATTCACAATCAGCTTTTCTTTTTGTCCCATTCAATATGTATATAGAAAAACCAGTAAACCGTTCTAAATTAAATATATATTTGTTCTTTAAAATAAATTATAGAATAATTTCATTCCTATATTATACTGCTTGATTAGAATCTAAAAGGCGCTCTTGTCTATGACGCAGCGTCAAGGGAAGCCCCAGCCATGGTCTCCGAGCTGAGAGTCCATGCTGCTGCAAACGTCGTCGAACTGTTCGTGCAGACACTTCTTGTCTTCCAAACGACTTTGTTTCTTGATTGACGGCTCGTAACGTGGTTGCACAATCCATTACGGCCATGCGGATAATATGCCTGTCTTCTCGGCTGCTAGTGATAGGTAGCCGTTGAGATCCCGCATGGTGTTCCGTATTACCGTCCTGAACCCATCGATTCCATATTCTGCTAACAGTCATTGGATTTCGACCGACACTAGCAGCAATACTGCGTTAAGATAAACCGCAATCCCGGGACGCTACAATTCGACCTTTATCAAAGTCAGAAACGTGCTGGTACGCATTTCTCCTTCTTACACGAGGCATCACAACAACTTTTCACCAGGCAACAATGTTCAAATGCAATTTATGCATGAGGAACCGGCTGAACAATTTCCTCATTTAAACACAATGTACGTGTCGCTACTGGCGAATGCGCTGAAATGCGCTTGTCTGAATGCGCTGAAAAGCTAATCATTTGCATATCAGAGCACCTTCTTCCTTTCGTATAAATTTCTCGTCTGTAGCATGTCGCCTTCTTGGTGTAGCAATTTTAATGGCCAGTAGTGTATAATAACTGCTCTTTTTGCCATAATAATGAACCAAACCATAAGCATGTAAAAAACAACAATAAGAAAGTTGATCATAATAGGTTAGCCAGCAGAATGTCCAAACCTGAACAGCATTGAGAATTTATAAAATGTTCGCTTTTTGCGTATCATATGCGGCACCCAGGTCTATTGAAATATTGTTCAGGAAAGCAAAACTGAAACTTTTGTTTTGTACAGGGATCAATGAAACACTTTTTTCTTGGTTACAAAATACTTCCGTCACTGTTTTTCCTAGAAGAACTGAAATTCTTCTCAAGAAAAATGATGTCCGACGGAAAGAAAATTCTAAGTTTTCCAAGTCAACATATTTTTGGCAAATGTCCTTTTCCTCCGGTCGGCAACTTTTTCCTTCTCAGTTCTGCTCCATTGTCACGAATCATTTCCGTCTACAACTCCCCGGCTGGTTCGGAAGCGATGTCCAGTGGAGTGAGTGATTACTCCCCCCGCCTCTTGTCCCGTGGCATAAAATAATGGCTCCCCGCGTTTAAAGGTCATGCTACATCTTTCGTAGGAGCGAGGTGCATTTCATAGAAATGAGCAATAAGTCAAATGCTAATAAATAACAAATTTAAGATAATAGAATTTTTTCTGTATTTATAAAATGTTTGACTAGGTATTCATGACAGAAGTAGGCATTGTAAAAATTGTTTAATTTGAAGACAACCTACATTGCATTTCTATAATCAGCATAAGCAAATATATATTGACTGCTTAAAGGATCGCTTAACAGAGAGAGGGAAGCTTCTGAGCAGCAGTAACGTGTACTCACGCGTCACAAAAGGAAACTTCCCGACCCTGCCACACACGCGTGTGGTGAGGAGAAGAAGTCCATCTCTCGGCCAAAGAAAAATGGAGAAGAAGGAGCCAAAGCAGCATTTCGACTCCGCATTTGAGCTTCTATCGCGATATAACCTTTCAAAAGGTATTTTCATAGATAGTGGGATGTAATGTCGTGCCCCAAGGCATAAAACTCTGAAAATTTTCAAGTACCCACCCCGAAAGATATGCACATAAAAAGTTAAAAAAATATAGAATCCACCTTCCGTTTTATAAGTGAAATGAGGTACGAAGGAAGATGACGAATGTATGACTATGCAATAGAATATGACGAAAGCAATAGTGTAAATTAATTAAAGGGTAATTATTAAAATCATCGCGGTTAACATTTTCATGTACAGCATTTATTAAACTCTATCAAAAATTTAATAAAAAACAGCCCTGTTATATTGAATTATGATTCCGTTTTCATTATTATTCCTGATGATCTTTTTAAGTAAGATTGAAAAGTCCGTGTGATCCGACTTTTTAAAGATTCACTCATTTGGTGGCTCATCTAAAAGTATTTTCTTTAAACTGACTGAGAATATTTACCAGTATTCTCTTCCTATGCATTTTTTAAACGTGATTTAGTTAAAAAGTCATAGTTTATTCTTTTCTAACTTTGCTTTTATTTAAAATTAAATAAACAGTTTACGCTTGTGCTTTGAATTTGACTTTCTGTAAAGCCTACGCCGTGATTGAAAATTAATCGGCACAAACAAAATAAAAAATGTATTTTCATACAGTTAGATAGTTTTAAATTATGTAAGAACTATCCTACTATTTAAAGGACTATATCTTAACAACATTTATTCAAACATAATAAAAAACACACAAAAATTATTTAAAGATAATAAATATTTATTAAAAGAAGAGAGGTAACCTTCTACTGTTACAGCTGCACTTTTACACAAGCAACTCATTCGCATGGATAAATGTATCATAGCGGAGGTCATAACACCCCCCCCCTCGGGTTCAAATATGATAAACGCCATGTCATAAAATAACATTACGGGAATAATAAATTCAAAGATTTAGAATAAATACCATTATTTAGCACTTTACAACCTAAAACATAAAATACAACAAAACACACAATACAATATACTTAAGAAAACATATGTGTAACAATTAAATCTTCTTTGTTGGATTTTCAGTTATTGTCAAAATCTTAATTTGCAAGTACAATGCTTCTGACTTTCCGCTTTATGATTCCGGGCATTTATAATTCTTCCTTTAGATCCAGAAAAACCTTTTCCATTCTATTAATTCATGGAAAGATTATCTTAACTTTACTGAAACTGTGTAGCTCCTTCCTATTAGAAGTATTATTTTCAAATTGCCATTTTGTTCTTCTTTTTTCCTGAGGGTCCATATTGGTTGAGTAGCTTTTATTCTTGTCCATCTGTTAAGAGCGCCCCCATTTATATCAGTTGCATTAATTGTCTGCCAATTAAAAAAATGACCTGACTTTATGTTGCAAGGTCATCAAATCAGAACTAATGATGTAAGAAGTCTAAAACCTTCAATCTTATGGTTAAAAATTTTTTCTAAAGCTTCCTTCCAAGTACTTTAAATTGCTTATTTAAATTATAGGAATGAATCAATAGCTTGGTGATGTAAGAGGTATAAAATTTCAATATTTTTTCTCAAAAAAAGTTTATTATCAGGATTTTCTGAAATTTTATTCAACTTTTGGAGTTTTTTTATTTGCACCATCAATATCTTTGAATGTTTTAGCGCATTTACTTCTTCTATCAATAAAGGCTTCCTGTGGCAAATCGGTTACATTTCCAAATAAGCTGCACAAGTAAGTAAAACTGTACTAACATAAAGCAAAAATTGATACGTATACTTTATTAAGTGTTACTTTTCTTTGTTTTCTTAAACCCAATATTAAATAGATCTGTAACAAGAAAGGGACAGTTTTGTTCAATGTTGTCCTTGTGCAAATAGCCCATTATTTGATTTGGGATTTTGGCTTGTTTTTAAAATCTATGAGGCATATCAATGCCCTATATTTCTACACAAATTTCTACCACTAAGTGACCATTTGTCTTTAACAATATAATAAACATTGAGGACTAGCAAGTACGTATATTTTACATGAAAATGATTTTAAATAATTATAATTAATTTATTTTATTTAAGAAGAATAACTGGATTTTTATCCAACAAAATTCGATTTCTCATTCAACAAAATTTAAGTTAATTAATCTACTTCCAAATCTAAAATAATTTTTCTCATCGAGATATGGAGTTAAAAATTTTAATTTTCTGTTAATTGAAATCAGCTCCTCTGCGAACATTTGACTTCAGTGCGTTTCTCTTGTTGCATAGCCTAATCTAGAATAAAAACTAAATACATGGATTTATTTAGTTTTCTTAAAAAAATAAATATCTAAATAAACTGAAAATTTTCACTAAATTGATATTTTATATCCTATGCTTTGTAAATATTTTGAGATATTAAGTATGAAAAAATTAATGTTCCTAGATAAATTGTCAGTCTCTTTTAATTTGTTTCTAAACTCCTCTTCATTCGCTAAATTAATGGATTTATTTGGAAAGTTATTTTGTAACAGAAATGTTGATACATATAAACCAAGGATTCTAGATTAAGGAACTGGCATTTTCTCCTTGATTAACCAGATCTGTTCTATCCAGGGCAGTGAGCCCATGAGTTGAAACTCTGTCGCTCTCAATCGGCGATAAAATGTTTGTCCTTAACGATTCAGTTAAACGTATTTCTTCATTTTATCCATGATATGACTAGAGCTGCCATTAGTTCTAATCTAGACAAATTAACTTCGCAGCTTTTCAAAACAACAAGATTCATGTAGGTTCTATTTGTAGACTTTGTCATAAATTGATGCACCCCGTAGGCTTTGTTTTGTATCATCACAAAAGGTTTATTTATTGAAAGAATTATAATAAAAAATAAAAAAAAAAAGCCTCGGAGTTTTCAATTTTTAAAGTCGCGAGAATTCCGCATAGAACACGGTTCTTCCAAATCTGCTCATATATCAGTATGGATTTCTTCATTATAATTCTCGGGACTTATGGTGAATGGAGGAGCCCTCTTAGATCGAATGACATCCTAGCAATTTGTAAGATGAGTCATATCGTATTCTTTTTGACTTCAAGGCATTACATTTTCACTTGCATAATGCGTACTTTAAAGTTTTTGATTCAGTAAACAAGTTGATGACGAAAGTAGGGAAGAAACAAGATTTCTGCGCTAAGAGGAGCATTAAGGAGAAGGGAGGAGACCCTTCTCCTTCCCACACATCATTTGCTTCCTGTTGCGGGGTGACTCCCCTACTACTCCTTCTCCTTTGATATTATAATTGTCTATGTCTAGGAAATGAGAATAATGTGTGGAAACAATTAAATTTTTAATATGAATATCACATTTTTTTACTATTCAAATCAACGAAATATTAATTTATTTTATTAATTAATTAATATAATAAACTTTATTTTTCTATTATATTATTATTTCTCCTATATCGTCTATAATTAAGAGAATAAATTACCTCCTTTCAAATAGAATTCGTTTTAACGAACCAATAATTTAAGTCATTCTTTGCTCACATTTTTATTTTATAAGTAGGAATTACTTATTGTTCATTTACATATTTTTATTCATTTGTGTATGCGGTGATATTTACTAATTATTTTAAAACGTTATGATTGAATTATTTTCAAAAGTTCTAATATTTAGGTAAAAACATTATAAGGAATTTTTTTTTATAATTTCTATATTTTTAAAAAAATGTTTAATTTTATAAAATGTTTATGCGTCGATTTATTTAATAACTATATTACCAAATTAACACAATTTGAAAGTTCATGGGCATTATTCTACATTTGCTAATGATATTGAACTCTTTATAAGTGAGGAATATTTAGGAAGTATTCATAAATAATATAGCTTCACTTTCAATATATTAAATGCCTATTAAATTGTAACGAAAACCAGGTTTCTTAATTTTTGAACTAGCAACTCTTTTTCAATGTTCAATGACTTCGATTTTACTTATTTTCGCCTATCGCATTTTATTAAACCGGCCAGGTGGTCAACAAAAACCGATTGGGTTAGATTCTATTATTAAAATTGTTAAATGATTTTTCTTCTATCGAACAAGAAAGAGTTTTGAATCTACTATTCAATTTCGAACAAAGTTAAAATCTGGCTATTGTAAACTATTTTTCTTCAAAATGTGTTTTTCATTGATATTTCAAAAAATAATCTAACATATAAATACTGATCTATATAATATATATATATATAATATATATATATATATATATATATATATATATATATATATATATATATATATATATATATATATATATATATATATATATATATATATATATATATGTATATATATATATATATGTATAATATATATATATGTATATATATATATATATATATATATATATATATATATATATATATATATATATATATATATATATATATGTATATATATATATATATGTATATATATAATATATATATATAATTTTATATATATATAATATATATATATATATATATATATATAATATATATATATATATATATATATATATATATATATATATATATATATATATATATATATATATATATATATATATATATATATATATATATATATATATATATATATATATATATATATAATTTCTTTTATTAAATCGACTTGCTACCATTTTATCACTCCGTGCGCGTAGGTATACATCCCTTTTCACAAACGACTGAACTGTTGACTCATTTTTTCATCAACCAATGAGAGAAAATATGAAATTCATGTGAAACGAATTATTTTTCCTCATAGTTATTCCTTACACTTCTCTTAATTTATTTTATTAATTTATTAATTTATTTATTTTATTATAATATTTTAATTTATTTATTTTATTTAATATTTTATTATATTAATTCTCTTGTTTAAGTAAGGTGTTCTGATAGCAATTTCTTACTGTACTTTACTTGGAAGATATTCCTTTGACAATGAAGCGAGTTGCTGTTAATTATTCAACTCCAGTTGAAAGGGTCAGATTTAAGAAGGATTCAAAGCCTGATCAATCTATTTCATCCAATCCTCTTCCAAGGTATCACTATCATCTTGGGGATAAGAACTATGCTGTAATTTCGAATTTTGCTGGTGCTGTACGAGTTCTCTCTCTCTCTCTCTCTCTCACACACACACACACACACACACACATCTAAGAGAAATATACATTTAACGAGAATAGTAGACTCGTTCCTACGAAAAAGGGAGTAACACTCAACAGCTTTTTGTGGCAGTCTCTCGCTAACAGCCTAGAATCAGATGAGTCATTCTACAAAGGTGAAATTCAGATTGTAAAAGACTCATTGTTTGTGTGCAAAGCTTTTACCAACTATGTACCATTCATCAGCTTTCAACGCTTCTTTTTACGTACAGATCTTTCCAGTAATTCGCTCCGGGTGTGTGTATGCTGAAAGAAAGTGAACTAGCTAAACTATTTGAAATTCGTAAAGATACCACATCGTATGTTATTACATTGATGTTCGATGAAGTTCTTCCGCAAAAATTTTTAGAGAAAGTCTCGAAAACGACACCTTCAAAAGTCAAGGATATTCAGAATTGTGATGTAGAAATTGTGTTAACTACTTCCTTAATGGAACTTTTTAAGACTCATTTGGAGAAAAGTGTTGGAAATGTTTTTGAATGTAATGGTTGTCAAGATCCATTAGGGAACCAACATGAATGCATTACTTACAACCATGAAGATAGACTATCCTCCTTTGGTGATTATCAGTTTTAAATGTAGACTTAGTAGAATTAGCTAAAGAATTCGTTCAAATTAACATTCAGATTGTCAACTATATTAATGATTCATTTATTTGTAATTTAAATATGTCATTGTTGTTGAAAAATGCAAAAGATTTGTATATTGCATCTGACCTGTCACCCATTAGTTTATTTTAAATAAAATGTTTGATTATTATGATTTTTTGTGTTCTTCTTTTATATAAACACCTTTTAATACTTTTTAAAATCATCTCATTCAATTATTTATTTGCAAATTTGTTATTTTCAAAATAATGTTTAATATCCTTAATGTTTTTTTTAAATTTGTGAAATCATTTTGTATGTAAATATATGAATGTAAAATTTATTCTTTTTAAATAACTTGTGTTATATTTTTCACCAAGTAAACATTTCATTTTATTTTTTACTATTCACACAATATAACAGATTTTAATGTCTTTTAAAACTTTTTATCGTAATCCAGAGAAACCAGCAAGCTTCAGAGATATAAATTCGATTTATCGTGCATTAAACGGTCAAGTAAAACGATCTGATATAAAAAAGTGGTTAGAATCAAAAGATTCCTACACTTTACATAAACCAGTTAGATGTAAGTTCATGAGAAATAAAGTTATTGTTAATGGTATAAACAATCAATTTCAAGCAGATTTAGTTGATTTACAATAGCTAACACATTTCAATGATGGCTACAAATATTTACTTACTTGTATCGATGTATTTTCTAAGTATGCTTGGGTTGTTCCTCTGATGACTAAAAAATCTAAAGAAATTTTATTAGCTTTAAAAAAATATTTTTAGAAAGGTCTCCAAGAAAACTGCAAATCGATTTTAGGAAAAAAAATTTACCAAGAAACTTTTACAAAATTATCTGAAAAGTATAAAAATTCATTTTTTTACTACAGATAATAATACAAAAGCTTCTGTTGTTGAACGTTTCAATCGTACTTTGAAATCAAAAATGTGGAAGTATTTCACTGAAATAAACACAAAACCCTAAATTGATGTAATAGCTAAACTTACAAGCAGTTATAATCACACTTGGCATCGAAGCATTAACATGGAGCCAATATCAGTCACCAAAAAGAATGAAAACACAGTTTGAACAATCTTTATGAAAAAAAAAATGGTAATGAAATCTAATGAAGCAGCATTTAAAGTAAGAGACATTGTAGTAGTAGAAATTGTAATGATTTAAAGTAGGAGACATTGTAACAATTTATTTGGTATTGATCTTGGAAACGGGACAATGGTAGGAAGGCGAGTGCCCCCAGGATTATATGAAAAAATTCCAAATCTTCTAAAAGCTATGACTTTGGCGTCGAACAAAAATAAAATTGAATTTCATCATCATCCAATCACAAAAAGAGTGAAAATAAAAACCGAAGGAAAAGCTAAAGTACTTTTACATGAAGGACTATCAAGTTTGTTAGGCTTCAATCCAGGTCAGTACACCGGTGAGAGCCCATTTGTAGCTGATCCTAGATATTTATTTCATGTTATTTATGTGTATTGTGATATCGTAAAGCTTCAAATTATTGGAAATGTTCAAGCTCCTCTTTTAAGAATCGTAAAGGTTTAGGGAAAAGATGGTGAATTTGTTAGTGCGCACTACACTAGTCCCCGTTATTAGAAGACTATTTCAAAGTGTTGAAATGGTACTTCGACTACATTCTGGAGAACTAGAACCCTTTGAACGAGGAAGGGTAATTGCAATTTTACATTTCAAAATGAAGAAAAGTATATAGGTTCAGTGTTTCTTAAAATGAATCCAGTTTTGTAATTGAGTTGAAAGAGTAAAGATGCTTATTCCTTACGAATGTTGCTCAAACATTTTCAATGATTATTACATTAATCAAACAGGAAATGGTTTAACATTTTACTGTGGACAATCATTTCCAAAGGGTATGGTATTGGTGGTGGTTAAAAAAATTATAATCGTTCAGGACAACCATTTTTTACAAGTGGCTTTAAGTCTATTGGAAAAGAAGTTCTGAAAACTGGTATTCACATTGCTAAGGATATGTTAGAGGGGCAGAATTTTAAGGAATCAACAAAAAATAGAAGTAAAGAAATTGATCGGAAATTAGCAAAAATGGCCATAAAAAAAGGCAGATGACATGTTCGGAAGAGGGAAGGTACATAAAAGAAAAGAAAAAGCAAATTTTCGTTCCTTTTCTCTAAAGTGAGGAAGGTAACAGGGCGTGATATCTTTTACCTTTAAACAAAAAAGAAATGTATTGGCATTTATTCTAAAGGATTCTCCCGGGAGTGTAAAACCTGAACTTAATTTATTCTCTCCTCCTCCTACTCAAACAGTTATTGAAAGAGCACACTGGGTTGAATTCCATCCCATCGCAAATGTTTCAGATGGAGCAACTATTGAATTTTTGGTTTCTGGTAATGGAAAGGATTATCTTGATCTTTCTCAAACATTAATACATGTAAAAGCAAGAATTTTAAAAAGTGACCGGAAAACTTTAACTCAAGAAAATAAAGTTGGTCCTGTGAATCTCCCTCTTTTCTCAAGTTGATTTGATTCTGAATGAACGAACTGTTTCTTCTAGCAACAACACATATCCTTATAGAGCTATTATTGAAAAACTTCTTAAGCATGGATATGATGCGAAATTCTCTCAACTATCTAGTGAGCTTTTCTACAAAGATACTGCTGGTAAAATGAATAGTTTAGACGAAAACGAAGGTTTTAAGAAACGAAAAAATTTACCGAAAACAGCTCTGTAGTTGACATGATGGGACGTCTTCATATTGATTTTTTTCAACAAGATAGAGTTTTACTTAATCTGGTTGATGTTAAATTAAAGCTCTGTCGAAGCAAGTCTGTGTGAGAGAGAGAGAGAGAGAGAGAGAAGTTTGCTTAATGAATGAAGGTGACTATAAAATAACCCTTGATCATGTATCTTTGTTTATGAGAAAGTTCATGTTAACCCAGCTGTTATTATTGTAATTAATGCGCATAGCAAAGCTCTAGAGAAAACAACAGCGAAATATCCTATCGATCGAGTAGCCTGCAAAGAGTCTATTCAATACCACAATCTAGTTATTCATTCGTTCAAGACAATGTTTTTTCTGGTCAAATGCTCAACAGAATAGTTCTAGCGATGATAGATAATGAAGCATTTAATGGAAATTACAAGAAATCACCTTTTTTGAATTTATAATCATTATAATGCAAATTTTATATGTATTTATGTAGACGGACAACCTGTACCATCTCAAGCTCTAGAGTTAGATGTTGAAAAATGAAATTATATAAGAGCCTATCAAAGTTTGTTTCAAAGTACGGAAAGAATTTTCTTATCTAGAAGTGAATACTCTGAAGGATATGCCTCATTTCTATTTAACTTAACTCCAGATCTTTGTGATGGCGATCATTTTAATTTAATTCGTCACCGTAACATGGGAATTGAAGTAAAATTTAATAAGGCTCTAGAAAAAACAGTATCATCAATAGTTTTTGCAGAATTTGAGTCAGTAATTTAAATTATCGAATCAAGAAACGTACTATATGACTTTGCAAACTAATGTATGCGTCTTAGATACAAAGTATTTTATCGAAAGATAAAAACGCTTCAAGAAACTTCATTGGTGTTTTCTCTGCTGACAAATTATCGCATGAAAAAGGAAAAAGCATCTTTTATATATTTAAAACCGATACTCATGAGGAAGAAGGATCTCATTGGCTTACTATGATTTTACACAATGAGAATTGTTTGGAATTTTTTTATTTTTATGGGTTTCCTCCTTCATTTTATGAACTCTTTATATCAAACTACACAAAGCGCTTCCAACATGTGAAATGGGACGAGATCACTTTTCAGAGTAATACTTCCAATGTTTGCGGACAATATTGTGTCTTTTATTTGTTGAAGACAAGTCAAGGTCTTTCTATGGAATACATTTTAAATTATGTTTTTTCTAAAAAGAATAATGATTTTCGAATGTATCAATATTTTAAGAAAAAGTATTTAATAAAAATGGCTTTTAGAAAGTAATCCCAGTGTATTCATTTCCTTAAGGAAATTTATTTTACATGTAATTATGTAATTTGTTTTTAAATTATAAGAACGTATAAGATTTTTTCATGAAAAGTCAAAATTTTAGAAATATAAGTTATTATATGATAAATAAAAGAAAACTTAAAAGAACATTTCAAGAAAATAAATGTAAAACTTTTTCTTTATTTTCAAATTTTTGATTACAATATTCTTATTTCATTCATCATAATTTATCCAAATATTAGGTCTTGCATATAGATTTTTAAATACTTATTTTTTACAAATTTTCCAGGTAATTTTAGTTTTATTAAAGTGTCAAAATTTTTTTAAAATCCAATGGGCATTCTTTTCTTATCTCTCATTAAATGGATCACAAGATTCGCAATATTAGAATCTTTAAAGGTTACACCCTTCAGAATTAATTCTTCTGATTCGTTCCACAAATTTCCTTCTTCTGCTGCATGATGAAATCTATAGCTTCTCTAGCTGCATCTTTTCGCTTCTTCGGAACAGTAGTGTTAATTTCTTGTATTGAGGTTTTCTCAATATCGTAACATTTTTTAGAGAATTTTTACCAACTCATGCAACATTTATCTACGAGTGAGACTCTTCTTCCTTTCGATGCATCTGCATCTTTTTTTCTTCTTTATTGTTTTCTACGGGATTGGGGAACTTAACAAATTTCTGCAGTACCTGGAGGTATAAAGCTGATTTTTCTTCATCTGTTACGTTCTTCATTTTTAAGGTAGAGTTCATTTGAACATCTAAGTCAGAGAGTTTTTCTTCTGTAAATCTCTAGAATCTTTCCTACGGTACAAGAACATATCTTTTAGTGTGATCCACTCACAAGAGTTGTTAAGACTGAGACTGCAGCAGGTATCAATCAAGAAGCTTAAGAATCCATCGCCTTTTTGAACGAGCAACTTCCGCTTTTCATACAGAGGTGTTTGCTTTACGGGCTATCTTCCTCACCGTATTCTTATAAGAAAAGCTTTATTTTACACTGATTACTGATCGGCACATTACCCTTTAAAACATTTTTTATACTCTCAGTTAGCTTTTATTAAACTATTTGAGCACCTACGTAAAATAACTGTTTGTTTTATTCTTTGCTAAGAGCTTTAAATCTCTGAGATGTTCTTTGGCTGACATTCTAGTATTAGAGTGATATATTTTTTAATGTTATAAGCTTTTTAAATAATTTTTGAAAGCTATTGCTTTTACTAATATGCAGTGCTTAAAATTTATAGGGTGAAATGAACAAGAACACTCTTGCTAAGGTAAACCTTCAATCTTACTACAAGCGAAATCATCTAGGTTAAATATTTCATGATTACATAAAACTTGTAAAAAATTCTTTTTTCTAATCCCTTCACAAAAATTTGAGAACATGAATCAGTCACACGAAACAAAATTCCCTTTAACCTTGCATAATCCAAATCTCCATCCTCCCAAGACATTTTATGAATATTTCTCGATACTCAAGAAAATGTTGTTTTTTGTTTCCTATTTAAATGATGCCTAGGTTTAGGTGGTGAGAAGAACCATTACTCATAACTATCTTTACTTGCAAAAGCCAATTCTTTTATAACGAAAACCCCTGGCTGAAGTTGAAAGCCTTCAAAATCAATTACACCATACATACTGACGTATCGAAATCTGGATTGCAACTGACTACCGAGGTAGGTATATTATATTCTTATCGCCAGGAAATATTCCACTGCGCAAGCGAAATCTATCATCTGTTTCCGGTCTCAAATCAATAAAAAGATGGCTATATGGGAAATAAGTAGAATCTTTGAAACTCTCTCGGAAAAATTGTATTTTATTTTTCCTAGAGAGTTTCAAAGTCTGTCTACCCAAACTTGATATTTGCACCTTATCTCTAACATCTTTAAAACAACACATATACGAGGAATTCAAAGAAATATTCCTCATTTATTTTCCCTTATGAAACATATTTTGTACAATAAATATTATAGAAATATTTTTATGATGCGATCCTTTCGTAAACAAATTTGATAAATGTTTGCTATCAGCTAATTCTAACATAAGAGCATCCATGATTATAAGAGCATCTGAAATTTGAGTAATGTTTGGAGATAATCCCTCAATGAATTCTACATTTGATATTTGATCAAAAAGTGTTTGATAAGCACCAAAACACCAAAGTACTTTAGAGGGGTTAGGGTGAATAATATTTGATTCAAGTAATTTTTTTAACCAAATATGTTTTAGAATTAGATGGACCATAGATTTACATGGAAAAAGGATGTTTTAACTTTGGAAACTCCATGTTGAATGTAGTATTGTCTTACAAGTTATCCTATTTACTTGATTCCGTTTCCCCACCACCTCTATTGGTAGGAATCATGGCGCATATTTTTAAGGAGGTTTTGAATATAGCTGTAATTTTCCATATCTATCATTGTTAAGAAATGGGAAATTTATTCAGTGTGTGTTTTAAAATGTCCATAAGGAAGAGATGTTATCCCATCTGATAATATATATCGTTTCGTATCAAATGGACACAAAGTTGATTTTTGTACTGAAACAGTTTGAACACTATGATTTATATTAGCAATTCTTTTGGCCTCTGCAAGTGTACGATGTTGATTAAATAAACAATTTTTATAATCTTCATAGCGCATTTGTCTCTTGATAATTGTTGTTGATACTCCTTTTGCTGTTCTTTTTACACTGCAATCGCTTTTCAAGCTATACATTTTTGGTTTCAGTCCTACGAATTCTAACGCTATTCTGGATTCCAATTAATCCTTCATCTTTCCTAAAACTTTCTTATTATCATTGTTACATAGTAAATGGCTTAAAGGATAATTTGAAAAGTCAAATAAATGTTTCTCATTTTCCACATCTTTATGAATGTCTTTTGTTTCCACTTCGTAGCAAAAAGAATCTGTATCAGTAAATAAGAGTTTGGCATTGTTGGCATATTTTTTTTCATATAATTATAATGAAAATCATACATCAAGGTTTTAGAAATGTCTAAAATCTAAAATCCACCGTAAATGGGTCTATTCAGCAAGATAGAAGTTTTTTTCCTTTGAATGGATACGAGATTTTCATTTATAATACTATGTGCATGAAAAGCTGGGTATGCAGTCAGTTTCTTAGCTTTTTTCTCTTCATGAACTAAGTCGATTTGAGACCTAAGTCTCAAATTCTCCATGATTTTTTTAAAAACCGCATTATTTAAACGTTTAAATAAATCTTTTTTAAAATTATCATTAGCCTTTGACTTGTATTAAAACCAATTTATGTTTTTAACCAAGGACTTTGACGAAACTTTAAAATTCTGTGTATATGACTAACTTTTAACCCTAACGAAATATATTGCTTTAAGTTCCTATAATGGATAATGTACTTCCTTTTTGATATTAAATTTGGAATCAATTTCTCAGAATTATTTAATTTAATATTAAATTTTTTAGCCATTTCTTTATTAAAGGGAGATAGCATCTCTTCCTTAACTATAATTCTTTCAGGACACAGAGGATAATCCGCATGTTGGTCATGCAATGATGGAGGGTACTCTATGTCTACTTCAAATATGTATCCCTCCTCTGCATCATCATCTATATTCAAAAAAACTTATTGGAGTAGTCACCCATAAGAAGTCGTGTGTTGGCAAATACTGGGACATTGCCCAACCATATAAATTATTGGCATCAAAGGAAAATGATAATTTAAAGGAAACAAATTTAAAGGAAAATGATCTACTGCATCCAAGCCTCTATATACAACAGGATTTTTATACATATTGCCATTTGAACCAACAATTATGTAGTAGTAACCCGAAGGCACATGCTTGTTTAATAGATGGGTAAAATATTTCGATGTATTTGGCAAACAAGTGTCCAATTTTACTAGAAGAGATTCGAAGTCTGCATAAATGACAAATGGTACAGGAAGCTGATACTACGATTTATCAAAAGTTAACCATTTTTCATTCTCTGAAGGCATCTTCACCTTTTGCAGTCCATGTTCACTGCAGTTTTCAATATGTTTATCCAAATTAACTTTTTTTTATAAATCTGCATGTGTGCACAAACAATATTTACAATAATATACTTATTATATTTAGTAAGTTCCGAAAGCAAACGACTCATACATTTAATTAAACATCAATGATTTTTCTCATTTTCTGAAAACAACAATAAATTGATAGGTTGGTCTTTTGATTCCTTTGTGATGTATAAAGGAAATATTTCCTTGTCATAACCAAAAACATTTATGAAAAATTGATTTTGTCGTTCAAATTTTTGTAATTGACTTACTGGAGTTGGAAAATCAATTTCTTCTACATTTATTTCCTTTTCAAAAGGTGGATAGTTTTTCACTAGCTCTGGATGTTTTTTTGAATTCATTGAATGTATAGAGAGCTAAAACAGACCAAAGTAAACATTTCACATCATAGTTCTTTATATTTAAAAGATCACGTTTTAGAAGAAATTTTTTTAATAAGGGAATGTATGACGCTGCTGCCAAAGGTTCATATAATGCAGGTTTTACTTCGACATGCTCAATTTTTTCAAAAATCCATCCGGAGGCTCTTCTTTCAAACTCGTTAAATAATAAAATCAGCTAAAAATATAAATAATTTTTGGTGACTTATACAAGAAATCGATAGAATATGTTATTTATTTTTATGTGAGTGTTTCTATATTTTACAAATTTTCAAATATGTATGAATAACTGAAATCATGCTGAATAATTTTTGCTTAAAATGACAAGATTAAGTTTATCAAACAGTTATTTTAACAATACTTTAATGAGAGATATATTTTTGAATTTATATATTTTGTCTCATAGCAATAATATTTACATTGAACGAAATACAATTATGAATAATTTAAAATACTTAAAATTTTCCCAAACTACTCCTGGTTATTAAACTATCATAAGAAATAGATAAAAATTATAAATAAGTAAATGATTACTTCAAAACAAATATTTACGTTAGGACTATAATTATTTTTAAAAAAAGTAAAAACTCTCAAATTATAAAATTTTACAAAAGACAATGTTTCCAAAATATTCTTTTGTTTTAGAAACAAAAAATAATCTTTATATCACATTATAAAAAATAAAAATAAAAATTTGACAAATAGTATATATAATTTTCAATCATTTAAACAAAATGTAATAAACATTAGATTATAAAAGTAAGAATAATGTATTTCTAATACTTGCAAAAAAAATTTAATCAGAAAAAATAAAACATTTCTTACCTTTTCAAAAGCTTCATCTGTATATAGAGGTTGTCCTGGGAGATTGATCATATACTTTGATCGGAAGTACTTTTCACTATCATAAACATATATTTTTCTAACAAATATCACGGAAACGGTGCGGTACCATTTTATACGTCGCATATTATCTTCTAGAATTTTATCATGAATTTCTTTTTTAATTGAATTTAGAAATATTCTCGTCTCACTATTTGTGTCTTCTGTGGGTAAAATCTTATAAATTTTAAAAACATTTAAACTGCGATTTTTATTTCTCGAGATATATTTCCCAATTAGTTGAGAATCCTTAAGAATTCGTCGTTTTCTAACAGATTCACTCACTACAGAAGCTGGTTGATAGTCCAGATTGTGCTGAAATTGATTCATGAATCCTTAAATGTCTCTTAGGACCCTGTTTATAACGATCCCTAAATCCCTAAATAATCAGATCTCGCGAACAATTTATAACATTGAATGCATTTATAGGTTTTATCGGCATGTTTCGATTTCACATCCCTCTTAATATTTCTGCGGCATGAAAATGATTTTTGCAAATGGGACACGTAAAAATACTTGGGATGCCATCAAAGTTATGGTTATCAAGTTGTGATGATGTCAAAATCAGCGACATCTAATAACTGGTCACCTAGAGGTAAATCAACCTTATTAAAGATAACCTCGACAGAGTTCATCTTAATAAGGTTGATTATTTTTGAAGGAAAAATTATTTTGCTAGATACTTTAAGTATTTCCTCTTATGAGTAAAGTTTCAGTTTTAAAATAACAGACAGCACTTAGAGCATTCCCAAGCAACTGGGGATAGTAAAATGCAGTGACAAAGCTGATCAGAAACTATGGAAGTAAGAACATTCGCACTCTTTATATAGCACCGACTTCATTATTAAATTCATATTTGACCTTTGATCTGTTTTCATTTTTTTCCCAACGAATTATATTCATATTGAGGGATATTTTTCCTTAAAAATATTTTCCCTTCCTCAGCAGTGCGAAATAGAGGGGTAAAGAAGCTCTAGTTGACAAAAGAGGAGAGGGAAGATTACAAAGAAATATTCAGATATTATAGTATGCTTTACCAATTTCCCGCCGGGGTGAAAAAAGAGCGATGCATGAGGAGCGACGACAAAAAGTAGCAGTGATAATACTTTCCCACCTCTTCAATGATGTTAAAGGATAAAAGTCAATGAACCTAAAAATTGGATTGCATGAGAAAAAATAAGGGAATGTAATCGTTATAAACAGGGATAAATATTGTGCTTTTCGTGTGTTGGTAAAAATATTTTTAAAGTAAACTTTTCTTAGAGTTTCTTTCTATGCAACTATTATCACAATGTATTCAAATCAGAATATATTCTTATTCCTATTTTGAATCATTTAATAGTACAACGCACATGCATAATTGAAAAGTGGTTTCAATAATTAATATTTTTATTCATTTCCTTTTCATATATTTTACAATTGATGATTTTCCAAATGCATAGTTCAATAGAAACTCATAAAATTTTGTTACCTTCTTCTAAAATTATATCACTTTGGGTGGAGAAGATGAGTAAAATAGATCGGTATTTATGCGTTAGATTATTTTTAAAATATCAATGAAAAACACATTTTGAAGAAAAATAGTTTACAATAGACAGATTTTAATTTTATTTGAAATTGAATAGTAGATTCCAATAACTCTTTCTTGTTCGATAGAAGAAAAATCTTTTAACAATTTTAATAATAGAATCTAACCCAATCGGGTTTTGTTGACCACCTGGCCGGTTTAATAAAATGCGATAGGCGAAAATAAGTAAAATCGAAGTCATTGAACATTGAAAAAGAGTTGCTAGTTCAAAAATTAAGAAACCTGGTTTTCGTTACAATTTAATAGGCATTTAATATATTGAAAGTGAAGCTATATTATTTATGAATACTTCCTAAACATTCCTCACGTATAAAGAGTTTAATATCATTAGCAAATGTAGAATAATGCCCATGAACTTTCAAATTGTGTTAATTTGGTAATATAGTTATTAAATAAATCGACGCATAAACATTTTATAAAATTAAACATTTTTTTAAAAATATAGAAATTATAAAAAAAAATTCCTTGTACTCTTTTTACCTAAATATTAGAACTTTTGAAAATAATTCAATCATAACGTTTTAAAATAATTAGTAAATATCACCGCATACACAAATGAATAAAAATATATGTAAATGAACAATAAGTAATTCCTACTTATGAAGTATAAATGTGAGAAAATAATGACTTAAATTATTGGTATACGTTAAAACGAATTCTATTTGAAAAGAGGTAATTTATACTCTTAATTATAGTCGATATGGGAGAAATAATAATAATAATAAATAATATATATATATATAATAGAGAAAAATAAAGTTTATTACTATCTCGTTGATTTGAATAGTAAAAAAATGCAATATTCATATTAAAAATTTAATTGTTTCCACACATTATTCTCATCTCCTAGACATAGACAATTATAATATCTAAGGAGAGGGAGTAGTAGGGGGTCACCCAGCAAGAGGGAGCAAAGGGTGGATGGGAAGGTCTCTTCAATGCTGCTCTTTGCTCAGAAATCTTATTTCTTCCCTATAGACGAACCTAAAATATGTGTATTCCTGAATAGTGAACCTTTTCAACTAAACCTGCTTGCAAACCTTCATCTTTCATGATATTGCTCATGTAAATTGGGATTTTATTTGGTCGTTATCATAAAGTTTTAAACTCTTTTTCTGAAACTGGTAGCTGTAACTGAAACTAAATGATTTAGAAGGCCATATGGTAAGCAAACTTCGAAGCGATCATCTTTATCAAGTTTTTTTAAAATTTTGAGTAAAAAAATTATCTTGAGAATCTTGTTTTGGATACTCTCTTATACATAATGATTCTAAATTCCAAAATTTTCCTAAATCACTTTTTAAAGAATCGTGGCAGTTTGTTATAAACGAAACTGCAATTTATTTGAAATTTCGTTTATAGAATTCCAATTAACATAACTCTGTTTATTCGATTCGCTTTCAAAATATCAGTAGAATAAATTGGACTGGAAAAATAAGGAAAATGATAATATATATATATATATATATATATATATATATTTTATATATATATATTAAAAAAAATGTTTGAATTCTTCTAGTGATACGTCATTCACGTATCCTCCCTTCTATTTTTCCTTTTCTAGAGAGTTATATATATATATATATATATATATATATATATATATATATATATATATATAACTCTTATATATATATAACAAACATTTTTTTTTTATTTTTTATTTTTATCTTTTGCAAATTCCTGGATGTTCAGAAGTTAGTGGTGAAAATATAAAAAGTTATCGTAAGTAGCTCTGGCTAGTCATCGTAAGTAAACTCTGAACTTCAGGAATGTCATTCTGTTTCAGGGTATAATGCTATCTGAAGGGAGGGGGTTTCAGTAGATTTTTTTTTTTCGGAATATTTAGCAAGTCTTGATTTTTACATGTCAAAATCTTACGAGATTCAAAGTAGTTGAAAGAAAAACGTTTCCTTTCTATTTCGCGATCATAAATTAACATTTCATGAAATTTCTGATGTTTATCAGTGGGATGCGAATCAGTGGAGCCCATTGGATTATTGGGATTTGAATTTCATTTCTTATCATTAAATTTTTACTTTTGAAATTTTTATTTCTGGACTTCACATACGAAGTTTGATTTTTTTGCATATTTTTCAATATTTGACTTTACTTTAACAAAAAATTAATAAATTCTTTACAATTTGTGATTTGCGTCATTTCGCATTTTTACGAGTTCTTTACCTAGTTCTCGCAAAGTAACGTAGATTATCATTTATTCTTTTCAGATAACTTACCTTTATTCAAACTTAAATCTAACAGCTTCAGAGCTCTGAAGTGTGTTAAAAAATTATCGTCAGATTTTTTTTCATTCTTTTCTGGATTCATAAGTTTTCTGTTAGGGTCCTCTTTTAATGCCCCTCTTCAAGGCATTAAAAGCGTCCTCTCTGTTATTGGGGTGAATTTTGCTTCCTCTTTTTAAGGATACTTGTAGTTTCTGCTTATTACCATGAAATATGGGTAAAATTATTTCAGGAAATTTAACTCTAGATTCATTTTCACATTCATTTTGTTTCTTTTCAGATTGATTTTTAATTTTCAATCGAGAAATAAAAAATTTCAGCCTCACTTCAATTTTATCTACTCTCAGCTGCTTAAATGCTCATTAAAATTTACTTTTTCGGGTAAGGCACAATATTCATTTCTAATTTCATGGTGTTATTTTTCCTAAACGTTAAATTTTTTTCAGGCATTTTTCAATAGTGTCTTATAAAAATTTCCAGTGTTTGGAATTTTTTAGTGGCCGCTGCTGATACAAAACAAGGTAATTTTGCGAAAATTTTATTATTTCGTTTTGCGGTAATCATCTGCAGGTTGATTGCACCAAAATGTTAGAGCTAGCTTTAGAATTTGCGGTGGATTTTATCTTAACATGACAATATTTATTTAAATGTAGCAAACACAAGAGAAGAGAGAGCAGCAGAAACCTGACCACTCTTACACAAAATCATTTAGATGAATGTACGCTGTATTATTACGGTGAAACTGAATTTCTGAAATTTTTTCTAAGCATAACTGAGAAAGAAAAAACTTCTGTTTAATTACAGTGACAGAGCAGATTTTAAAGTGCAGCATTTTCGTTGTCTCTTCTTTTGCAACTAAAAACTAAGCAAAATTTTATAGAGCTATGTAAAGTATTTTAAAATGAATATTCTGTTAGCGAAATTGAATAATACCCATGGAATGTCACTCACCCTACATAAGTAATTTTTTATTTTGTCTCATTATTTATTACATATTGTGTAATTAAAATATGATATTAAATTATATATATATATATATATAATGAATACTTTAAAACATTAAATGTATGTATTTATTCCTTTTTCTTTTTCCCTGCTTTACTTTAGTTGAAAACACGTTAAGAATATATATTACAATAAAACATAGTGAAAAAGCTCTTAATTTACTTCTTATTTTTCTATTTAAAATCTTAACTGAATTAATCTTTTATTCTGAGTGATTGCTTATAGAATTCTAGTTAAAGAAATGCTTGTTTAATAAAATATTTGAATTAGCTGCTGCAGTGACATTTATCTCATTTGTTGAGAAGAAGGAATTTATTATTTAAATTTATTAGTAAAATTAGAAATTGGACATCTATCTGTAAATATTCTTTTTTAGTTTTAAATTGTAATTTCCAGCGCACTATATTTTAATAAATTGTTTGAATCTACATCCTATATATATATATATGTGTGTGTGTGTGTGTGAGAGAGAGAGAGAGAGAGAGAGAGAGAGAGTGTGTCAATTCCTTTAATATATGTATCATAACTATGTGTTGTATAGTTCTGTAAATAAAATTCCTTCAAGATAAAAAATGTGACAATAATATTATATGTATTTATATTACAATGTATTTAAATTTTTAGGCAAAAATATGAAAATGAATGTTATTAAAGTATATAAATTATATTCTTTTTCAAATCTTAGTCAATTTGTTGGTAAAAAATTCCTGTGAATGAATATAAAAGGAGTAAATAAAAATAGCTCTTCTTCTGTTAAACCCATGAGGAAGAAAACTAGAAATAGTTTATGTAGACTACCCGCTTAAGCAAATATTTCGCCATTCTCTCAGAAGCGGGCAAAGTTTGTATGTGTAAAAAAGC
Organism: Latrodectus elegans; assembly: GCA_030067965.1. Taxonomy (NCBI): domain Eukaryota; kingdom Metazoa; phylum Arthropoda; class Arachnida; order Araneae; family Theridiidae; genus Latrodectus; species Latrodectus elegans. The sequence continues at coordinate 105,661,120 of CM057822.1, forward strand.
TATAAATTTACAGGAAAAAAAAAACAATTATGTTTTTTGATTATGGTCATTTTTTGAATACATGAATTATTTTCTACTATGTTGAAGATGTGTGCTAAATGTATAGTGGGATAAAGCGTTGCAAAATTTTCATTTTATTCATTCCGTCAAAATTATCCTTTGTTTCAATATTTTGATTTCCATAAATTTACTTTGTATTCCTGTTTTAAACTTTTCTAATATTTTTGAATATATAAAATGCAGAGTATTCTTAAAGTCAAAGGTTTTAAATGTGTAAGAATTTTTTTTATAAAATCACATATAAGTGTTCGTGAAAATCCTCGGTAATATCGTATAAGCATTAAGGATATGTTTTTATTGGAGAAAATAGTTTAAAATGTGTTCGTCAGTGGAAAGAGCGTTACATTCAAAATCATTATAATTCTACAAATCAACTTTCTATTTATTATTGTGTTAAGACTGCCAGGAAGCTAAGAAGCCCTTAAGGGCATGCACATGAATTGGAGTGTAAATTTGTTAACATGAAGCACATTCCTTTAGTAAAAATTAAAGGTATCTTTTATAATAAATTCTTAAATCTTCCTAAATATTGCATTTTCCTGGAAAGAAATTAAAATATATAAATTTTCCTATTTTTATAAATTTTACAGTAAATTCTTAAATATGTTTATATCTTAGATCCGTAGTTTTGCATTTTAAATGTAGACATCTGACTTGGATATGAATTTCTATACACATATAATATTCTTCGAACTCATTTTCTTTTCTAAAAATATCATATAATACATTAAAAATGTCTCCATTTTTTTCTTTTGATATCAGAGTTCAAATAATTTAATTGTATTTTTAATGTAAGTGGATGTGAAACTTGTCGCCAGGATCTCTCGCACGACGTGAACCCGCACTCCCTCCGCGCGAACTGAGCGAGGCTTTGATTATCTAGCATTTTTTAATGAATTAAATATTTCTCTGAAATTTTAGTGCCGAAATGTTAAGAGTCTTATGTTTTCAGATTCCTCGAAGAAATTATCCGATGTCCTCAAGGAATTCAAAGAAGAAGAAGGACCCCTTTCGAAATACAATCCTGAAGGTGTAAGTAAAACAATTCTGTATTTCTTCCACTTTATGAATTGCATTTAATTCACAGTTGTTCTTATTTTTCTAAAAATTACATTTGGCATAACATTTTATTATTGACATTAATCGTTATTTTCCTTTAAATAACGCAAGAGAGTTAGTTTCTATTTTTCTTTAAAATACAAATTCTAAAAGCAAACACATTGTAAATAAATATAAGAATGAAATATAGCTCATATTAATTAAATTAATTTTTCAACTTTGTTTAATTTTAAATATGTATCTAAAACCACCGATATATTCATTGTCATAAATATTGATGAGAAAATGTCCTCCAAATGAAACAATATCTCTGCGAATGGCAAGAAAACTACTGATGGGGGTTGTGCTTGGTCCTAAATCAGGAATGCTTCCACCTGATTAACAGGGCCCAAATTTGAACTAAGGAAATACGCCAACGCACAGATACATTTTATTTTAAATTTTCATGTTTACATTTTTTTTTATGAAATTAAATTTTGTACCCATTTAGAAAATATCTTGGTGACATCCTTTTTTGAAGAAATTTGATTCGATAAAAAGTTGGTGACTCTCCATGGGCCTTATTACATTCCCATACTTATTAATAGATTAGCCAAAGGCATGGCATACAGTGCTTCTGTAATACTGCTTTTGTTTTTTTCGCGAATTGCAAATTATATTTCATTGCTCAATCCAGAAGCCTAAAATTGTATGCATGCATTATTCAAAAGAATTTGATAAAGGAAAAGAGTTGATAAATCCAATACTAACATTAATTATATACCTAATTACATTTCAATGTAATGTTCCTTCGTAGTTTTTTTAATCTTAATGAACTTTTATGACGGAAAACAATTCATATAATCACATTGGTTAGTTTTTTTTTCTAAAAAGTTGTCACAGCTGTTAAAATTTGAAGATTTCTTACTTTTAAATAAATTCTGTGTGTTTATGATGTCAATTACACTACACTAATGTAGAAACTTAAAACAACGTTAAAAATTATAAGTAGATAGCATGAAATTGCAGTAAATAGGCTTTTGCGATCAATACACGTAATTCAGTAGAAAGGTCATGCATAATCCAATGTCAGGAACAAACTATGACAAGCGAATGTGAGCTTGCACCAAATGCGTAAGTAACTCAAGACTAATACAAAAAAAAAAGACAGAAATGCAATGAAGAACTTTCGTTGCAAATGAGTTCTTTAGGGATATATGGCTATAAGAAATTGCCTGCGTGATTTTTCCCCAGGAGGAATGATCGGAAAGGTGGAAGAGCGTAATGTGACCAGTGTAACCGGAAGAGGGGCAGAATGAGACTAGTGTAGCTGAAGTGATTGGAATTAACAAAACTGTCGTTTTGCACGTGCTTAGAAGACCTTCCAAACAGCAGCAAGTGCCATTGCTCAATTGTGTTCAGCAACTATTTATTGCATCCCTTCGAAAGTTGGCCATTAGTAACAGCATTTCTAATGGTGCAAGCAATACAACTAGACACCTCATCAATCAGTGGTATTCCCTTTTTTGATGAGAGTTATTAAAGTGGAAGAAACGATTTCCAACGGTAGGTGATCGGAAAACACGGTTTCATGTCGGTAACATAACGGAAAGATATCGTTGCAGTAGTTCTGGAGTTTTCTAACGGTGAGGTATTATGCAGTACAGTCGGACTCCTTCGATAGAAGTTCTGCCCGATTAGATATTGTAAGGAGAGGATACTTCCCCATCAACGGATGTTCTGAAGTACGATTTGTCAAATTTCCTTTTTATCGATAACAATGCACGGTCACATTGAACTCAAGCTGTTCAATAGCTCATGGAAAGATAAGTACATATATCACACGAATGGGTTGTCCATCGTAATCTGCAGGTTCAAATCCCATAGAATATATGTAAGACACCTCCGAGGAACACCCAACAACTGAAATAGAGGCTGACTGAAGAATGGACTCTCAAGAACTCTTTAACAATCTGGACATGAATAAGTGGGGGCCGGTGCTCAGCAACCACTACCGTAAGGGCATATCCCATATTAATTAACATTTGCCTTTTGTTCTCCCACTTGAACAGATAGTCATGTGTAATGATAATTTGAAGTCAATAAAATTTCGTTTTGTATGCCTTGTATTCATGTTTTGCACTACTATGGTTTCTTAATCACTAGTGCAAAATAATGTTTTATATAATTACTGTATTTTATGTATCTCAGATTATTTTTCTTAGAATCTTGATGTACAAAAACACTTGGAACACCAGTATATATCGATCTTCATAAAATAAGGTATATTTTGAAATTATGATTGCTATGTTACGCAAAAAAACTTAATCAAAAGTAATAAGTTGTTTTATTTCTTAATATAATTTTAAATATATTTCTACTCTGAATAAATACATAATAGAATATTTGAGTTGTGTTAAATATTTTCTGTTTGTCACAAGCAATAGAACGTATCAACAGTTTGCTGAATTTTTGATGCAAAGTTTGGATCTAATATGTTTTTATCTACTATTAATGTAATTGACATGGAACGTTAGTTGTGCTTTGAGGAACTAAATGTCTGAAAAATGCTTGAAGTAAATATTTATCATATGAATATTAAAAACGATTTCTCTCTTCATGGATTGCTTTGAGCATTCTAACACGTCTTTATTAGTTATTACATAATTTTCTCAAGTTACATATTTGTGTTTTATTTTATAAAGATACTCATTGCTGTGATTTTTTTTACTTAACATTTTTCTAGAAAATGAGTTTCATATTTTGGACTAAGCTTAAATTAATTTAACATTTATTATTCGTTGTTAGTTGAGGATTTGTGGTAACGGGTTTCTTAAAAATGAAAAACTATGTTACCATCTTAATGAACTCTTATTTTCATTTTGGCTCTTAAATCAGGGAAATCCTTTATAAGTAAACTACTTGAGGAGAAATGCATTCGTTCGCAGTGTTCGATAGAAATGAAAAATAAATACGCTGCTCGATGAATCTTTGCAGGTATCGGACATTCAAATGCACTTGTTTCCGAATGTCCGAAGTTAAAAATATTTTAGTCCATGTAAATTAAAAAAAAATTTTATTCCAAGCAAATTTAAAAGTTTTTATTCCATGTAAGTTTTTTAATCTTTTTTTTTTATTTCAGTACTAATTTTTTTCAACTGTACTGGAAAGTAGATGAGAAACTCTTTTAGACATTGATCAAAATATTTTACATTTTTGGTTTCACATTTTTTCCTTTGCTCTTAATCTTCCAAAAAAAAAATTTTACTCGTGTGATATTTTTATAGATTTTTACTTTTTTCGCTCCGTAATTTAAGGAAGAAATGTAACCCATTTACCATGGGTGTTTCTATTTATACTGAGAATTATTTAATTAACTGGAATAAGACTTGTCTACAGATAAAACTGTAGATTGAAAATGTAGTAACATTTCATTTAGATTTTGGAAGAAGATTAGCGCTAGAAGACTGATTTATGTGTGATGAACAAGGACTGATCTTTCATCATCACTTTAAAGTAATTCTCTGATGAATTAATTTTTGTGAATTTTTGTTAGAAAATAATGTCTTAAAGTGGTGTTTAATCTGATTTTAAGATTGTTTATTTTAGAAATATCAGCCTATGTTATTTCCACCCCGACAAGACGAGGCATTCAAAATTTTTATTAATTACAATGTAGAAATAATTTCATTTTTCTATAGTATATAAAAATGCGCAATACAAACACACTCGCTTCTCCAAATGGTGTTATCAGAAAAAAGTTTTTTTTTACTTAATGTATATGAGTCTTCTAATACTCGACTTTAAAATAACATAGAATTGAATTAATTAAATTTTTTTATTTCAGACGAACAATTCATTCATAAAAAGTAATATTTCTAAGAGTAAATGGACTAATTTGTCTAATTTATTTATTTTTTTAATTTATTTAGCAGATTTTAGGTTAAAATCAATACTATAAAGTTCAAGGCCGATATTTTTTATTATTCTCCATCATGTGAAAGAATATAGCAAAAAGCATTTTTTTGCTCCTAAATGTTATGTATCTCAAATGGCAAAATATATGCCTAGACATTTTAGTGGGTAAAACCACGGTTCCTTTCCAGTGTTACGATAAATATTATAAACCAGTTTTTTTTCCCAAAGTTCTATTATCGACCGGAAAATAAGTTAATCAATCGTCCCGCATTATGATGCACTGTTTGATAAAATTAATGTGACGCCTTTTCAGTGTTGATATCAAACAATAAAGAAGTTATGGTTGGAGTTATCTGCTTTGTCTACAAAGAAAGTTTTCCGTATAAGTCTTCCTTGAATCGTTTCTGATTCTGTCATGGAATTTTTGTATTCTATTTCAATGAAATATTTGACTATAGGATTAAAATTCGATTAAAGAGTAATTGTGTGGTTTGCCCATTATATAGGAAACTTTTTGAAATATAGCATACGATTAATTTTTCACAGCAGTTATTCTAATGTGAAATTAATATATATTTATTTTCTTCATACTGCACACATACACGTGTATGTGTGTGTGTTTTAATTGTTTCTAATTTTATTTTATAAAATCAAAGATTCATACAGTTAATGCATTGAATGAAGCTAACCTGTCTATTGAAGTCCTTCTTACCATTTTAAGAACTTTAGCTATTTGGTTCATATGTATTACATTTAAATAATATTTGTGTGTGTTATGTTATTAATCAAAATATGGTACTAAAGTCTTAAAAATGTAACAAATTTATAAAACTATCAATGATTAATGTTACCTAAGCCATGAAGAATAATTAATTAGGATTCTTGAAGTATTTTGTAAAAATAAATGTTTTGTCTGAGACACACTGCCAAAACCTCTGAATTAACAACGAAAATGTTTCGCAGCTTAGACAGTTAAGTTGTGATCCCTTCAGATAAATTATGCAAATTAATTAACTGTTCAAACATAAAATAATGCTGATTAAGTTACGAATCTTTTCTAAAAGGAATGCGAAATAATTTTGGCATTATTTACCAAAATTTGAACGGCCAACGATGAGATCTTAAAGATATCTAATTATAAATCTAATTAAAGATTTGAAATCTGAAGCGAAATTCTTGCATACAAATTGGATTTTTAATGTCGGAAAGAGGCCATAAAATTTCCATTAATCCTTTGTGCTTAAAAAAAAGTTAATTATTTACAGCCATTCTGACGTGCAGGGCACTTAGAAAAAAATAAGTCCTAAAATGCAATAATGAGTCGTAAAAATATTCTACTGGGAAATTATGGATCGAGGATTGTATTATAAATGAAAATTAACGCCCTTTGAGTAGTTATTGATTTTTCTAGTATGTATACTGGAACTCCTATTTTATCTCTTCTTCCTTGAAATTTACATTTCCTTCACATGAAATTTTAACTGATGGTGGAATTAACTTTCCTTTATTATACCAACTCTTGGAGGCACTGTTTTCATGCTTGGAAAGAGAGAGTTTGATTCATCTAAATCGGTGATTCAGAATCTTCCAGATTTTTCTGAAGGCTGACGTCTAGGAGAGTCCAATATCCTAATGGAAGTCTGATGGAGTGAGGAGAAAATGCTTGAAGTTTACTGAAGATGGGCGGCGTTTTAACGATTTTGTTTTTGGGAAATGTGGAGCAATAGCTTAACCTAATATTATTCAAAAATAAATAAGTTTCAAAATAAACTAACAAAATAAACTAACAAACGAAGAACAGCTGAGTATGAGTGCCGTTTTAGCTAGTATTTTTCTCTATCATACCGCACATTGGAGCACATGAAAACCTAGAAATTGTATCTTCTGCGACGAAACATCCTGCACAGCCCCTCCAAACTGAGATAGATTCTTCCAAATTCGATTCGTTATTATAAATATTAAAAGTTGAAGGACGCTTCGTAGTAAATATTTTCTTTGGTGATGGTTCTTCGTACTGTATTTCTATATTACAAGACTGTTTTTTGTAGATTTTCCATATAGTGGAGTATATTAATCTGCGTCTCATGGTGTGAAATCCATGAAATTTTAAAGCAACTTCTTTGAAAAATAACAACGTAGAAAGCAATACCCATATATTGTTCAACGGCAGTTAAGCGTAACCAGGGATCAAAAAGTATTTAGACAAAGGGAGTGAACTAGGTTTATCTTAGTTCATGGGGTATGAAACACAGAAAAAATTTAACCGACTATTTCGAAAGATAACTATGCAGGAAAAGTAACACCCATATACTGTTCAACAACAATTAAAATGTAACCAGGTATGAAAAAGTATATAGTCAAAGATAGTGAACTATACTTGTTTTTGTTTCGTGATATGAAATACAGAAAATTTTCAAACAATTATGTCGAAAGATAACTCTGTAGGAAACAAAGAAAGCAACACAGCTGAGATGCAGACCAGGGGCCAAAAAGCGTTTTCCGCAAAAATAATTTTCTGTCACATTTTCCATTAATATCAGTTGAATGATCTGATGCTTAAATGAATTTGATAGATTTTTCATACAATGAAGTTGTTTATCATGTGGAAAATAAGAGTTCATTGTGCTGAAAGTTTTTTTTTTTTATGTTCCTTCCATTCTTTGGATGAAATACAATTTTATGCATTGAAATATGTGTTTCTTTACAAATCCACAACTTAAATTAAGAAATGAAGCGGCAAGAGTGAAATGAATAATATTCCTATTGGTATCAGGTCTAAGTTTTAAAATTAGGGAAACAATTTAGATTAATAAATAAATAAAAAAAACGAATGTAAGTCTCACGGGGGAAAATATTTAAAAGAAGAGTTTTCAGTGAGTTCAGTTTAATAAATAGAATAATAGTTATGCGTAAAATGGTTATATTTTGAAAAATTTATGAAGTGATTTACATTTATCTTGATTTTCGTAATTGTTTATATTTAAAATAATTATTTCAGTTTTGTCGTAGTATAGGCTGAGGAAGAAAATCATATCAAATGATTTTCAAGTAGTATTCTCAGCTTTTTAATAAATTAACCTATAAAAATGATACATTTTTAAAGGAAGGCTATTCTTAAATCCTAGTAAATAAAACCTAAATAATTTAAAAATCACTGAGTGCACAAATTTTATTCAGCATATCAGCGTTACTGTAGATATTCAGTTTATGACCTATTCAATATTCCCAACATCATTTGATTACTTGGAGAAGCTTTTCGGTCTCAAAATGAGTTCCGCAAATGTACCAAATTTATTTATTGATGAGTGCATCTAAATATATATTTTCGTTGTTAAACGAAACCAAATTCCTGTTCTCATTTCTGTCGGCAATAGGATTGATGAATGAATGTGTTCCCTAATCTTAATGAAAGAGATGCAGCAAGAGCTCGTTGCAGGGGCTCCCAGTTTAGTCGTACTTCTTGGGTCTTATCCATTTCCTTGGGCTGGTTTTAAACTCAGCGCGTGTTCAGACATTATAACACTTGTTTGATGACCGCCAGAGCCAAAACTGCTATCACCAATAATACAAGTACTCTCAAACTTCCTAATAAAATTTTTGGCTGCTGGCATATTTGGACCGGTTGTCTTCAGCTTGTACACGGCCTCAAATTTCTTTCGAGCTGTGATCAGGCTTCATTGCTCGCATAATAGGTCATCACTCTACCCTAATAATAATCACTTATAAATGGCCGACAAAAATGAGTTGCAGGCGCATTGGCATACTCATCAAAATTTCTGACCAATCATGAAGTTTAATCTCATGACGTAAAACCGTTCAGAAGTAATGACATTTCTGTTCCATACAGTTCAACAATTGTCATTCTTAATTTATTTAGCAATTAAATATTGTGAAGTAATCTACAGTTCTAAATAAAATCAATTCCCTACTGCATTTTAATCATGCGGAGACAAATTTTAAAAAATTCCTGAAATGTCTTCATTACATCAAAATTATATTAATGGAATTTTCGGTTTTAAGTATTGTTGTTGAGAATATTACGTAAGAATATTATATTCTTAGGTAATATTTGCAGGGAATGTTCTTACGAAATATATTATTCCCTAAGAACATAATTGCACAGAATTGGAATTAAAAGGGATTCGTTTACAATTACATATGCTAGAGGATAAACTCTTGATTTCGGTTCGGTAGTTAATAGGTTCAATTCCTACCCATTTGTAGATGATTTCCACTAAACAAACCAGTTGAAATAGCCTTTGTGATAAAAAAAATTACTACAGCGTGATAATTTAAACCATCTGTTGGAACTATTATAGCTGATGGCATATTCGATATCTTAACAGAAAGACAACAAGTTCGATCTAAAAATAATTTCGCCAATTTTTTTTTTGTATCATTCAATATGTTTAATTGCTAAAGATTTCACGTTGCTGAGAGTTTGCAATGTAACTGTCAACTGGATACTTGATGCGATTCTAATCATCGTTCTGCTGGTTGTACATGCGGTGACTTAATATTAGCCAATGTGCACAACGGAACACGCTGTGGGGTATTTATTTTCTCTGTCATTTGTGGCGTTAAATATTTTAAATGGCAGTAAAAACAACATGAAGAAAATTTTATTTTGTTAAATGTTGTTACCAAAGTAATAACAATGTTTTATTTAAGCGAATATTGGTGAGAATTTTTCAGAATTGTGGATTTGATGAAATAATTGGAATCCACTCTCTTTACATATATTATTCTTGCATATATCCAACAATCTCTGCTTTTAAGAAATACATGCATAAAATGTTTTCGATATATTAACATGTAAAAAAAATAACATCATTTTTAGTTTTAATTTTTAACTCTCATAAAAAATAACTTACACGAAGATTACGTAGCGCATCCATAATATTTGGAATATTTACAACACATTTTCTGTTTAATTGAAATTTATAGTATGCATGAATATCTTTGTATCTCATCAACTTACTGATCACATGGGTGCTCGTTGTAATATTTTAAACATAATTTTGGGCTATTCATTTTTGACTAAACGCATGATATCTTACATTAAAGAGATTGTGTTATTCTCATAATTTACAATTTCTTAATATTAAGAATTTATTTCCTAAACACGAAATTTATCATGAAACGGAGAATTTATTTTATCATGGCTCAGGAAATGAGTAGCGTTTTGTAAAAAGCTGCGATACAAATTCCTGTGATTTTAATAGGAAATGCAAAAAATTACACTTAACACAAAATTTATTTCTCCTGTTACGAATAATTAAAATTTCTTACATATTTTGGAAACGACTTTCAAAAATAATTAATCTTTATTAATAATTGATTCTTTGTCATAGCCAAGATTGTAGTATTTGTATTGCAATTTGAAGAGAGTTTCATAATACCATTGAGAGAGAAAACCCTTGATCTCAGCCGTTTAATAAAGATCCTGGTCTCCACTTTGAAGACACTCAAAATATTTGAAGATGTAATTATAGCTTGGCGCATTCTTTCAAAACAACAGTTTCAAATTTTGAAATTTAAGTAAATATATATTTTTATTTATCAGAACTCTCTCTTATTAGGAAAATTTATTATAAAAATCATTACACTGGGATATTCATTATCCAGCCTACTCGAGGGATATTCATTATCATGTGTGTGACAATAAATATCCCTTTTTTCGTTAGCTGTAATTTATACATAATCGACAAAAAATAAACAGTATCAACGCTTTTTTATGACAAGAGAGTAATATTAAAAAAATTTTTTGTTTTTCTCAGATTTGAGCACAAAATCATTCTTCATTCTCAAAATTCAAAAGGTAAGCCATAGTAAATTCCTTTTTATAAAACCGAAGAACTCGTACCACAAGATGAAACTGAGTCTCAACTTCATAAAATTCAGAGTTTTTTTGGATTAAATGACATAAAGTTTATATACGTTGGTTTGGTTTCTAAATTCATAATGTGTAGTTATAGCATTCGATTTATGATGATGAAAAACTTCTAAATTAAGCACATTGTGATAAATTGATGTGCTTAAAGCTTGCTAATGTCTTTAAGTTTAGTTCTTTACGTATCTTAATTTTCTCAATTTTATTTGGGTATAAAACATGTTTCTTTCATTTTTATGATCTAAAAACAGTAAAAGCCAGAACTCCAGGGGAAATTAAAAAGACAGCACCGCGTTATTTCTCTGCTTTTGAGAATATTCTTCTTTAGAATCCTCATTGATCATTTATAAATATATCGAATTTAATGACTTTCAAACTCGAAAGCTGAGCTGAGAAAGTGATTCTTAGCAATATTAGTTATAAAACTGTTCCTAATACGTATTGAGCGAACTATCTTTAAATGGGTGTATATTAAATAATTCAAAAGAATAGGTAATACATTTTTTATGATATATTAGAGGAAACGTGATTATATTGAAGAAAAAAGTAATACAAAATATTAAAAAAGTATTTTGAGAAAATCTGATATTTAATTAATAAAATAGGTAAAAAGTGAGATACATTATATTTTTTATGAAAAAATTATTTGCCGATTTTTGAAAATTTACAGTGATAATAAAAATCCGCTACCGCGCGCGCGTAATTCAGATTCATCGTAATTTATACTCTCTTTAGAATTGTCTGCATGAAAACAAGCACAGATTCACGTAAACATCCACAAGGATATTTGCAGAGGAAAAAGCATTTATTTTGTTTTGGAAGCACTTCCATCCAATGAGATGTTGTGTGTAAAAAACGCATATCTTTGACAGCCTGACACACAAATCCCTACTTTCATCTGAAATATTTAAATGCCGGAATGCATTTGAGCAGCAATCACTTCCAGCATTCTCATATATAGTGTTGATTTGCCAGAGAGCTTAGCAAACCTTTTCGAGTCGAATCAAATATTGAAGAGTGGGGACTTGACCGCCAAATGCCATGGCAAACACACGTCGAATAAAAGGGCCATTTAATCTTTTAAAAAGAGTTATAACTTCTGCCATAGAAACTGCCACTTCTTCCGGGATGAATAAAGCTCATACAAAGGAGAGGATATGTGGTTTCACTCAGAAACCCCTTTGAAGGATATTTCCTTTGACAAGTTTTGTTTTGTCAGTATTGATTTAAAGTGATTATTAATGGTAAATTTTTGTAAAAATAAAAATTATGAACTAAACATAAAACAGAAAAATTAAATGCCTGTTATATTTTATAGACCAAATAATATTTTTGGAGATTAATATTTTTGTTTTCATTGCTTTACTTCTTTTCAGCAAATTCAGTTACTATAAGTTCAATTCTGTACTTTGGCCATGGTCTAAAACCATCCAATTAATTTAAAACTTGTAGGTTTTTAAGCACAGTTACCATAGGCTCGAATCTGTACTTTGGCGCATGGTCTAAAACCATCCAATTAATTTAAAACTTGTAGGTTTTTAAGCACACAGTTACCATAGTCTCAAATCTTCTCTAACAGGTTAGAAGGTTTAACCATCCTATTGATGCAATTATTTAACAGAACTCAGTTCACTATGTAAGACTTGAAACTTCATACATTTTAATGCGGATTTCATTTTAATATTATTTTCAACTAATGTAAATATTTGCGAAAATGGGGAAATTGTATTCAAAGTATAGAGTGAAATCTTGTCTGTCTTTGAATTCTTCTATTAAGTCATGCTAAAATTAGAAAGATATTTCTGCATATTCTTATGAGTACTGTTTAAATCTATAAGTATTTCCATTTGAGATTTTTAGAAGCTTTCGGTTTAAGATTTCTTAAAAACAACCCATAAATATCTCTGAAGTTTTTGTTGGAGGAACAACGTAAGAAAGTTTTCTAAATTTTCTCAGAGATAATAATTATCTTGACATATTTCACTTGCATCGCTCCTAAATAAAAAAATATTTATTTTCGCAACGTGCTTCAATAAAATGAAGTTATTGATGTACATAAGCCATTTTCAAATACTACAACTTCATGTTCGACAAATCAATTGGTTTTTAAATTTCTTTGTTATAGTGAATGAAAAATTTGTAAAACGAAATTATAACCCAGTAGATTTTTCAAAATTATGTACTTTATACTTCTGCACACATAGTTTATGTTCAGTTGATATTTTGCTTAAATTAGAGTGAAACATAGAACAAGAGTAAAACTGCTGATTCATCAACAATACAGTTAACTCTCGTTTTTACTTTCCGCTAATTTACGATCTAGTATCTGGTTCGTAACATGTTCCCATAGACGCGCAGTAATAATTTCAATTCCCATTTACGAAATAAAAATCTCTTTTTTCCGAATTCATTTTCATGCCTCATTTGTTTGCGTTTATTTTTGAAAATCTGTTGTGTAGGGATTTTCGGTTGTTTCAAGGGTAAATATGGTTGTTGATTACTTTAACAAGGAGAAGTTGTTGCTCGCCTCATAAATTTGACGTTCCACATGCAATGCGCTTGGAAGGATGTTTTAGGAAGAAAATAGCTGCTCTCTTTGATACACAGGGTTTGTTACTCCTCAACCGAAGTTAGCCTCTAACATTTAGCTAAAGATTAAGTTGCGATGATTTGTCAGTTTTGGGGCAGAGAAAGCCACTGCCTACCAAAAAGTCCCGTTAGGACTTTCTGAACGGTGGTTCAGATGTAATTTTTATGCAAGAATATCGCATGATTAAATGATTTATGACAATAATAAATTAACACGGAGTATAACCCTACCCTTTAAGAAGCAGGTCTGCCATGTGTGAAGATCAAACACTTAGCGGACGGGAGCCCTCGAGTTCGTTAAGTGGTAAGACACTTGAGAAATAGGGCAAGCTTGTCGAAAAGAGAGAGACAGTACGGGTATGCCACGACGAGTGGTAGCGGAAGTACCGCTTCCAGGCGATGAAAATTTCGAATGTAAAATTAATCAACTAAAGTTATGTCTTTGTCTATAAATTAGTGTTATGTGTGTTAATGTAAATAAATATATCTTAAAAATCGGATCTTTTGTTATCAATGAGCGATCTTGGAAACAACAGGGGAAACCAATCACATTGGCGCAGTCGACAGGATGTATTCCGGATTAATACAAAATGATGAGATCCTAATAATGGAAAAATACCTACAAAATCGTGAGTCTGTATATTTTGATTGCTTCTCCTTCCATGAAGAGCCAATATATGTTTTAATTATGTATGATTTAAAGGAAATTTTGTTTTAGAATTTTCGTAAATTTCTTTGTAGGGTTTTGTTTAAGAAGTAAATGTAATAAATGAAAAAAAAATGTTTAAATATTCAAAATATCAAGATAAAAACAAATATGTATAATGTTTAATTTAATTGAGAAAATGTTTAAAAGTTCGATATTGGTTCGAAATAATATTGGTTATTGACATTTGTTCATTAATATTCAGAAAAGTTTTCTCTAACTGGTGATATTACTAAAAAAAAAAATATATATATATGTATATATATATAATTTTGATTTATTAGAAAAAATATTTTTGGAATAATCTGTTTATTAAAACAAATTTATGTCGAATAATAATGTTGTTGCTAATTGTCAATTTCTTGAGTTATGTGCATTAATTTAAAAGATACTGTATTATTGAATAGTAAATTGTTGAAACGTATGTTTGGTGTAATGTGTTAATGTGATATAGTATGATATAAAATGTTTTGCTTTGAATTTTCATTATCATTTTGTTGTTCATTATGTAAATGATAAAAGTTTATGGAATAAGAAACTATTTCAAGAAAGTTTAAATGCTTTTTACTGAGTATTGTTTTGCATTATTAAAAATTGCATTTTCACAGAATTATTCAATGTTATTAGGTATATTTATTATTTACTATGATTGTATTTAGTATTTATGTAAAGTAACTAAGTTTAGATTTTAAATTTTGTATCAAAACCAAGATTGGGAAGCATTTATGAGAGGAAATTTTGAATTATTTTATATTTTGAGAGTAATTGTGCTTGCAATGAATAATAGTTTTGGTTGTTTCTGGTAACTCTGATTCATATTATTTTAAGGTAAAATTACATATATTAATAATGATAAAGATATAAATGCATGTTACTAAAAATTATTTTAGCATTTTATTGATTTAAGTGGTTATATGTTCAATGATCTTCTGTGATAAAGATTTATTTAAATTGAAATACCTAAACTGGGAGTATGATTCGTATATGTATATTTTTTAGCTTGTTTTGAATTGTTTTCATTCATTAATGGGTATTATGTAATTGAAGTTTTATACATATTATAGTATATTATCGTGTGTATTAAGTATATTACAGTGTGTTGAAATGAAAATTGAAACTATAAAATTTAAAATTTATTATTAGAAAAAATTTCTTAAATTTTTTTTTTTGGTACATTAAGTAAACGAAAGTGTTTTATAGATTAAACAAATGAAAGGTGATTTGTGTGATTTAAATGTTTTGCTTTGAATAGTTGATACTTAAGTTTGGTAATTTGCGATAACATTAGTTGTTAAAATGGCCTTTGCATTCTTGGGTAAAGCTCGAAAGGAGGATCTGTTAATATTGGCTAGTGAGTTAGGAGAACAGATTCCTCCGACGCGAAAGTTATAGATTTAAAAAATTTGATTACACAATCTAAACATTTTGAAGAATCATTTGTTCGAGAATTAATAAATACAATAATTTCCGATCGGATAGAAAGAGAAAAAGCCAAAGCAGAACAAAGAGAACGTGAGCATGAAATTAAAATGCGTGAATTAGAAATAAAAGAAAGGGAATATGAGGGCAACCTCATTAAGCACGGTAGAATATGGGCGAGATAAATTAGGAAACACATTTCTAGGTTATTTAAATATAATGAAAGGGGTAATTTTAGATCCCCCAGAACAAGCAGAAGAATGGCCTTTCTTTTTCCATCATGCAGAAAGGATGTTCAAGCTTTATGAAGTACACCTGAACAGTACGAAGGGAAAATTATTTTACAGTGTTTAAAGGGTCGTGCTAAAGGTATTAATGCTATGTTGTCGGAAGAAGATTTAGATCAGTATGACAAAATCAAAAATTTCATTTTAAGGGAATATAGAATAACTCCGTTACAACACAAAAAGAATTTTGATTCTTGTTATAAATTACACAATGAAAGTTATGCTCAGTATGCGTCCAGAGTGGAAGCTGCATTAGAACTGTATTTAAAATCAAGAGATGTAGAAACATTTGTTAAACTTAAAGAGCTTATTGTAGCTGACAAAATAAAAGAGAGTTTGCCTACTCATGTAAGATCTCAAATATTTCTGAAAGAGACTGAAAATTGGCTTCCAGTCCCTGAATTGGTAAGGAAATTGATAATTTCCTAGTTTCGATGCCAAAAAGTTTTGCAAATAATTCCCACAATTATACTAAATTTATTCCCGGCCCACATGGAACAAAACAGAACGAAACTGTAAGGAAACATTTTCCAGGTGAACTTAGAAATAAAAACTTTGTGGAAAAGAAAGAATATTATAATTATCAAAAGAACCCAAATCCACGACCACAGAATCGTTTAGGAAATAATACTCGCAAGTTGCGCCCAGATAGAAAGGTATTGAAGTGTTACAAATGTCAGGAAGAGGGACATTTGAAGAAATTCTGCCCGCAAATGAATACGGTAACTCAAGTTTCTAATATAAGTGAAACTGAGGTAAGCAAAAAGGGTTAAATGAACTTTGCATTAAAATGGGTAATGCAAGTTTCGATTGGGAAATTCCAATCAGTGAGAAGGATGGTGAGCTTTTATGCGAGTTGATTTAAATATAGGAGATAATAAGTTTCAAGGAATCATTGATAGTGGTGCGGAAATTACAGTACTGCGTGAAGTCAGTGGTACCAGAAGAAATGTTGCAGTCAAGTGGGAAAATTTACTTGAGGCCTGCAATTGGATCTCCGGTTGAAGGAAAGCTTGTTTCTATTCCACTAAGTCTTTGGTCAGCAGATGATGATATCAGGCCGTATATCATGGTGCATGCTGTGGTTGTGGAAGGATTGCATGAGCAAGCTTTGATCACTCCTAGAATTTTTAGTTTGTTGGAAGAACAAAGAAGAAAATATCTTGGAGAGGAAATAAAAAATATCCACGGGAAAGGAATAGTTTCGAGTACTTTCAATGTGGAGGGAAGGAAAATAGAAGCTCACCAGGCAATAGAAGCAAATCAAGGAAACATTTGATTTAGAAAATTCTGAAGTAGAGGTTTCAACTACTCCAGTGGAAAGTAACTTGGCAACAAAGAAATAACCAAGCTATTAAGGATGAAGAAAATAGTACTCCAATTTCTGCAAGCAAAGATATTTAGAAAGAACAGTTGTCCTGTGCTACATTAAATCGGTGTTTTGAAGATGCCAGACAGCGTAAGAATAATTACTGGTTGGAATCAGATTTATTGTACCACACACAGGCCATGTGGCAGGACAGAAGTATGTACAGCTTGTAGTTCCTGAGTGCAGGAGAAAGAAATTTTAAAATTGGCTCACGAAATACCAACAGGAGGACATCTTGCTTCTAGGAAAACAAAGGAAAGAGTTACAATGTCTTTTGGTGGGAAGGTCTGCCAAGGGATGTAAAACGCTGGTGTGAATCTTGCCACGATTGTCAATTGCGGAGGAAAACCAAACTGAAAGACAGAGGACCTATAGAAGCTGCTGGTAGACCAGAACTTCCTTCCAAGTAGTCAATGCTGACATTTTAGGGCCTATTGAACCCAAATCTTCAAGGGGACATCAGTATGTGTTGTGTGTTATGGATCAGCACAGTCGGTGGCCAGAGGCAATTCCGATTAAAACTTTGACGGCAAAAGCGACATGCGATGCCTTTATGGAAATTTTTATGAGGACTGGCATTCCTCGAATCATTGCTTATGGACAATGGAACAAATTTTGCTGCAAAGTTAACGCAAGAATTTCTTAAAAGATTAGGACTGTACCAAAATTCTTCACACCAGGTTACCCACAGAGTAACGGATTAATAGAAAGATGGATTGGCACAATGAAATCAATGTTGCATCATGCCATAAGGTCGCAAGGTAGAGGATGGGACAAACAGTTGCCTTTTCTCTTGTGGGCATATCGTGAAGTGCCAAACGCTACTACTGGGGTCTCACCCTACCTACTCGTTCATGGACGCCCCCCAGTTGGACCTTTAGCTATTTTAAAATCTACATGGGAAGATGAAGTTGTTTTACTCAAGGTATTGGTGAATCAATCACTGATTATCTTCAGAAGGTTAGAAATAGGTTACAGGAAGCTGTGGAATACGCCGATGAACATACTAAAAATCAACAGGAGAAATATGTACATTATCATAATTTAAGATCCAAAGAAAAGAATTATCTATTGAGATGAAGTTATTGTGCTGATTCCAGACTCTACAAACAAACTTTGTTCTAGGTGAAAGGTCCAGGGAAATTGTAGAGCAAAAATCACCACATTCTTATGCAGTTAAGCTACCGGATGGAAGCATCCGTCATTTGCATCAAAATAAGCTAAGGAAATATATCCAACTGATGAATATGGTGGGCATAATATATGAAGCTGATGAAGATTTTGGAGAAGTTCAACCTGTACCTTTAGGAGGCCTTGGAGAAATAAAGGACAGTTGGAAACAGCTAGAAGAAAAGACCGAATTTTCAAATCTATCTCCGAAGCAAAAAGACTCAGCTTTTAACAATTTATGACTACAAAGTCGTATTCAATGGTGAATTGAAACGAGCTAAGGTACCACCTCATAAAATAACATTAAAACCTGGAATCGAAAGGAAACAGCCTTCACATATACCGCATACCAGAATCACTAAAACCTCAGGTGGAAAATCAAATAAAAGAACTATTAAACAAGGATTTGATAGAACCATCTTCCGCAGAGATTGTTTATCCTCTGTATGTGTCGCAAAGAAAGATGGAACGATTCGACTATGTGTCGATTATCGGGGACTGAATTCTGAGTCTAAAATAGCTCCATTTCCAATGCAAAATTCAGAAGAATTACGATTCAAAGCTGGTGCGGCAAATTATCTATCAACTCTAGATATCCTTAAAGGTTATTGGGAAATTCCATTGGATCAAGATAGTCGAGAACTAACAAGTTTCGTTTCACCTAAAGGACAGTATCAGTGGAAAGTAATGCCATTTGACTTGCAGGTGCTCCAGCTACTTTTCAGCAAATTATGAATCAGATTCTAAGGCCTCATAATGATTTTGTTGAAAGTTTCCTGATGATATCATAGTTTATTCATCTAGTTGGGAAGAACATTTGAACCATCTAAGAACAGTTTTGAAACATTAAAACAGTGTAATTTTACCGCAAATTTAGAGAAATGTACCTTTGCTCGATCGAAGGTAAAATACTTAGGTCATGTGTAGTTGGATCAGGAGAGCATGGGCCCTGATCCGGATAAAATTACAGCTATCAAAAACTTAAAATCGCCAAGAACGAAGAAAGCCTTAAGATCTGATTTTAGGACTGTTTAACTATTATAGGAATATGTACCTCATTATGCGAATATTGCTAAGCCATTAACAGACCTGACCAGAAAAATCTATCCCAAATGATATTCCTTGGTCTGAAGAGACAGAAAAGGCCTTCATCTCATTGAAAGATAGTTTGTGTACTGTCACTTCATTGTCAACCCTCTGATTTAAATAAACAATTTGAACTGCACACAGATGCTTCGGTTACTGGCATTGGAGCATGCTTAATGCAGAGAGATACAGATGGAAATCCTAAGCCTCATAACCTTCGCCAGTCAGAAATTAACTCCAGCGCAGACCAAATGGAGTACCATCGAGAGAAGCGTATGCTGTGATATGGGTACTTTGGTAAGTTTGAAGCATGGACTTACGGAACTTCCATAAATTTGTTCACAGATCACAATCCTCTGAAATATCTACGGAAAGCATTCCGAAGAATGCCAGATTACAGAGATGGTCATTGGCTCTTTCTCGCTATCAGGTCAAAATAGCTCATAAGCCCGGTAGTAATAATGTTATCGCAGATGCCTTATCAAGGGTTTATGAGGATGATTAATTATTTTTCTTTATAATGAATCTTGTAAGAAATAAAAAAAGAAATAATTTCTGATATATCATAATATTCATATTTAACTTTATATAATATAATGTAGTTATTTCTATTTGTTATGGGTCGTTAATTTTCATAAGGTTTGTGTGTGAATAATATTTGCACATAATTGTTTTTTTTGTGTTGATATTGATTCTTATTTTCTTACTTTATAATATTGTGTTGTAATAAATATAATGAATATAGCAGTAGTATAGGATATTTTTCCTTTAAAGAGAATATGAAACAAAAGTGTAAGCTGAAGCATGTCAGCACCTAGGTTAAGCACTAAGTTAAATTTAAAATGTTGGTATTATTTGGCTCTTGATGGAATGGTGATAAAAGGTAAAAGGAACTTTCTAGAATTTCTTCAGGTTTCCATTTGCGGGACAAGGTCCAGCAATGAAAACTGGAGGGAAGGTGTGAAGATCAAACACTTAGCGGACGGGAGCCCCTCTCGAGTTCGTTAAGTGGTAAGACACTTGAGAAATAGGGCAAGCTTGTCGAAAAGAGAGAGACAGTACGGGTATGCCACGACGAGTGGTAGCGGAAGTACCGCTTCCAGGCGATGAAAATTTCGAATGTAAAATTAATCAACTAAAGTTATGTCTTTGTCTATAAATTAGTGTTATGTGTGTTAATGTAAATAAATATATCTTAAAAATCGGATCTTTTGTTATCAATGAGCGATCTTGGAAACAACAGGGGAAACCAATCACACCATGTTTTCACAGACGGCTTCAAGATGGATGGAGGTGTAGGAGCCGCGTTTGTCACAACACTGAAGGATATCATAATCCACAATGAAAGTCACAAACTGAATGCCAATTTCTCCGTCTTCCAGGCTGAGCTTTTCGCAATTAAGCAAGCTATTGAGTGGGCAAGAAACCAAGAACAGAACTGCCTCGTCTGGTCAGATAGTAAAGCAAGTCTTTATGCGCTTTGCAATCCGAAAGCCATCAGTCTTTTAGCCAGGCATATTCAATAGAAACTTAACAACCAACAAAACATCTCCCTCTGCTGGATAAAGGCTCATGTAGGATTTGCAGGGAACGAAATTCAGACCGCCTAGCAAAAACTGCTGCCTCTTCATATGAACCGGAAATCTTCCTCCCTCTTACTCGGTCTCACTTCAAAAGGATCAGGAAATTTTCATTAATTCAGGATTGGCAAACTCTGTGGGATCAGAATACCACCGGACGCCCAGTATACTCCATCCTGCCAAAAGTTAATTTGAACCAACAGTGCTGGCCAAAGCAAATAACGATTTTTGTAACGGGACATGGCCCATTTCTAAGTTACCTGCATAGAATAGGAGTATAACCCACTGACAGCTGTGCATGTGGAGAAGAGGGTACTCCGATTCATTACGCTACAACATGCCCCATCACGAGTTCCTGACTCTCACTTTACTATCTCCAGTAACAATCTGAAAAGTGTCTGGCTCAAAAAAGTAACCATCAACAAGGCTGCAAGGCTAAAAATTATTAACCTTATAAATTTTCTCCTTGAATATAGGAACTTAATAATTCCAAAGGAATAGGGGGATAATGATGCCAGTGACGGTGATAAACTTCACCTGGAAGATGAGCGGTAAGATCCGCATACTCCATCTCTCTCATCTTCTACATTTAGACATTTCCCTCTCTACCTGTAACATTTCGCCTGTTTTTCATCCCTTTGTATCTAGTTCATTATTATTTGTTTGCTATTTTCTCACCATCATTCCAGCGCTCTTACTTAATTACCTAATCACAATTATTGTCATCACGTTGTGTTGACCTATTTTAATGCATTATCCATAACCTATCTAAACTTTTTGTATGTATAGCTTAGAATTTCATATCACCTAACATACTTAGAGCCGATACACCGACTATCAAATCCATAATAAATGCATTAATTATTCATTAATCATTATTACCTCACTAATTTGCAGTAAGTGCAGGTATATGTATACAATTCTGTTCTATCATTTTTAATTTTCTTTTGTTTTTCCAATTTATTATTTTTATTTCTTATATGCATGCAATTTGATTTGTATTTTATATGCCTGTCTTACCACATTCTACCACGTATTTTGTCACATACCTATTTTGAATGCTTCTTACGTTTCCACATGAACTTTGAATTGTAATCCAATTTTTGTTAAATAGTATACTTTACTACTCTCTTTACTGTGTAAAAGTAATAACTTCCAGTGTCTCCATATGATTGCAAGCATAACTGTATTGTCTTGTATGTACTGTGTTCCGTTTTCTTTTCTCTCCAGCGAGTCCATCAAATCTGGTTAGATCCCTTTTCAGGGTTAGGTACAGGGACCTCTCTGGTGTTTACTTTATTTTACAATAATAAATGAGAATGGAAAAGAACTTTCAGACATAAATGAGGAAGGAAATAATATAATGCTGGGATCATCAAAAAAACAATAAATGGTTCACCAGATATCGAAGTAATTCTTTGAGAAAAAGCGAAATGCTTTTCTACATCGAAAAAAATTGGAAAATGTGTTTTTGAAACCGAACTAAATGATTGATCTGCCTTGTTTTTCATTAAAAATTGAAAGTAAGAATTTTTTTTAAGGATGAATTTTGCTCATAGAATATATTATCTAAAAAATGTTTCCAATAGTTTTTGATTTATAAAAAGAGAAGTGTTTAGGAAAATATTTTAATATCTAACACCGTTTTGTAGCTCCCCCTGAGTTCGCAAACAAGTGTCTACACGGTAAATTGAAAAGCTCCCCAACGAGTTTTTCATTCAACTTTTGGATTTCAATCGATTGCATAAAACTTTTGAAATCCATCTGTGTTGTTGCTTAACCATAATGGATTTTTATCCAGATACTTTAGAAATATTTGTATGACTGTTCTTGAGAAACGGTAAGCATCCGTGTTTTTAAGAAAAAGTGTTCAGACTGTTTAATAAGTATCAAGTCCCTTGAAAACCGCAAAAAAGATGGAAACGTTCTGCTTTTCCCCAAAGACGCTAATCGGTGGTCTGCTGCTTGCATCGATGCGCATTCACAGTCCATATTTATATTTCCAAGGATATGCATCTCAACGCTATGGGATTCCCATTAAGTTGCACGTACAAACACGCTCATTTTGAAATTCGCTTATTTAAACTAATTTTGTGACACAGTTTCCGATTCAATAAACATTTAAAATTCGCAGATTCTGAGGACAGTGAGGGATGGTGTTGACTGGTACATAGAGGTAAGCAATCGACTGAGCTGCATACAAACGGATTCTGCTCAATTCATGGGCAACAGTGGGTATTTTTTTTTTCTTTAGTAAACTTATTGATGATTTTATGGCCAGTCAATAATTCGAAATAAATATAAGTTAAAAAAATATATTCCTTACAAATATTTGTATAAATTATAAATAATACTTTCAAAGTGTTGGCTTCTGTCTGTCAAAATGGAATTCTCAGCATTTTTAATCAGTCTTCTCCACAATATTCAGATAAAAGTAGACATCATTCTCTTATAAATTTAAGTAAGTTCTGTTCATCCATTAATTTAGTAACCTTCTTTCTCTGTGTCAGCTGTAGTTCCGGAAGTAGGAAATAAGAAAATGAAGGATGACTCTATGTGACTAGAACTTTTCTCTCTATCCTTAACTTTTTTCTACCTTTTCAGGCATTGCAGTTACTTATTTATACCCCGATTTTATTCGTGAAGGGAAAACATTTAGAGATACGACATACTGTTATGTTTCATTCATAAAGCATACCTCACAGATACTCATATTATTTTTATAATGACCTTTTTTTAGTCCTGTGCAGGCCATTTTCATCAGTTTAAAATTAAACAACACAGCAAGGTACTTATCTAATAATAAATTGCGCTTTCTGAATCTGCTAACTTTCCTCATCATCTGTGTTGTGGAGGAATTTGAATGACCTCATTTGCTGTCTCGTGTCGTTTATTCATGTATGTGCGTGCGCAGGCATTCCTGCCAGTACCTTGGCCAGAATTCGTCTCTACCTGATACCTGAGTTAAGGACCAAGCAGAAGATCCTTACCTGTCCCCCCCTCCACCGATGTATCCTTCAAGGACATTTATACCATGCCATATTTATCGTTCTCCTTTATTGAACACAATGGGACTTTGGGGAAGTCGGGATTTGAACTCTCTTTCTCATGATGAGAACGATTCTCTACCCAACCAGGGCGAAGCCTATCGCTTAGGATAAATATCAGAAACAATCAAATTAAATCATCAAATAGAAAGTTCCAATACTTAGACATCTAAACGGATAAAATTAACATTATTTTATTCTTCAATATAACTTAGATATTTTCTGCAACCAATATCAACATCTTTTGAATTTAAAATAGCCTACTTTCACTGAATTATATATTCACCTAAGCGTTTATACATATTTTGGTAATGTTTGTATGTCCTTATTTCGCTGTGTAGAATTTATAGAAGATGAATATCTGAAATTGTGTATTGGAAAGTTCTGCAATCCTAAAAAGTAACGATAGACTATGATTACACTTTTGAACAGATTTTATCCCTGTTCGAATAAATGTAAAACAGACCCCCACAACTAAACATGACAATGTCCTATTTTTGAATTGACAGTCTTTTACTGAACAGTTTTTGTCTAAGCACTTGCATTGATTTGTGTAATGTTCGAATGCTTTCCTTTTCCTGCTTTTAATTTGTTTCCGACAGTTCGAAAGACCAGACGACGTCACTTGAAATATTCAGGAGACCGTGGTCACCGGGTTGGTTATAAAGCTGGTCTTATCATCGGAAAACAGTAAGTTTGAATCTCGATTCAACCGAACATCCATCGTTTACATCAAAGGCGGATGTGGAATGCTAAATGAGTGGGTTCAAGGTAGTAAGGCCGGGCAATAACAACATCCTAATTCACACACATCATTGTAGACGAAATTAATTTATTTTACTTTGATGCATACCTCACTCCTCAGACTCCTCGGTATAAAATAAACATATGCAACGTTTTCACGTTTGTTGATGAAAAAAACCAAGGTGTCTATTGAAGGTTTTTGTTTTAAACTGTTAAACGTGGGCTCAACTTAAACTGTTCAAGACATTTTCCACTTCTTGTTTGTTTATGCACATCATTAATTAGATTTTTAAATAATGACGGAAAACCTTTAATATATTTACCCTTTTTCTAAGCAGTCTTGATTTTTCAATAAGTGATTTCCATTCAATAAGAAAATTTTCACCATTTTTTATAATTAAATGCATTTTCATTCTAATCAAAATATTTTAACATCGAAAATATATAGTACGCCCATTTTGATTTCATAGAGATTCTGCTGCGTTAATAACTTAAGACTTTCAAAACTGAGATTCATCCATTGGTGGCAAATGGGATTTGTTCTCTGTAATATAAGTCATAATCAAATAAAAGGGATTTTTTTCAAATATGAGCAAGAAAGCAAGAAAATGTTTCCTTAGTTTCTTATATATATATATATATATATATATATATATATATATATATATATATATATATATATATATATATATATATATATATACTACTGGCCATTAAAATTGCTACACCAGGAAGAAATGCAGATCACAAAATGATACTTATTGGACAAATATATTATACTAGAAATATAACAAGTGATTAAATTTTCAAAAATATTTGGCTGGATAGATCCTGAGAAATCAGTACTCAGAACAACCATCTTTGGCAGTAATAAAAGCTGTTATACGCCTGGACATTGAGTCAGACATTGGATTTCATATACAGGTACAGATGCCCATGCAGCTTTAACACGATGCCACAGTTCTTCAACCGTAGTGACTGGCGATTGGTGACGAGCCAGTCGCTCGGCAACCATTGACCAGACGTTAACTATTGGTGAAAGATCTGGAGAACGTGCTGGCCAGGGCAACAGCCGAACATGTTCCGTATCAAGGAAGGTCCGTACAATACTGGCGATATGCGGTCGGGCATTATCCTGCTGAAGCGTAGGGTTTCGCAGGGCTCGAATAAAGGGTAGAGCCACGGGTCCTAACACACCAGAAATGTAACGTGCACTGTTCAAAGCACCGTCAATGCGAACAAGAGGTGACCGAAACGTGTATCCAATGGCACCCCATACCATCACGCCAGTTGATGGGCCAGTATGACGATGATGAATGAACGCTGCCAGTGTGCGTTCACCACGATGCCGCCAAACACGGATGCGACCATCATGATGCTGTACACAGAACTGGATTCATCTGAAAAGATGACGTCTCGCCATTCGTGTGCCCAGGTTCGCCTTCAATGGTCGTTGATCACACCATTCAAGGCGCTCTTGTCTAGACGCAGTGTCAAGGTAAGCCGCAGCCATGGTCTCCGAGCTGAGAATCCATGCTGCTGCAAACGTCGTCTAACTGTTCGTGCAGACACTTGTTGTCTTCCAAACGACCCCGTTTCTTGATTCACGGCTCGTGACGTGGTTGGACGACCCATTACGGCCATGCGGATAATATGCCTCTCTTCTCGGCTGCTAGTGATAGGTGGCCGTTGAGATCACGCATGGCATTCCGTATTACCGTCCTGAACCCATCGATTCCATGTCCTGCAAACAGTCATTGGATCTCGACCGACGCGAGCAGCAATACTGCGATAAGATAAACCGCAATCCCGGTACGCTACAATTCGACGTTTATCAAAGTCAGAAACGTGCTGGTACGTATTTCTCCTTCTTACACGAGGCATCACAACAACTTTTCACCAAGCAAAAACGTTCAAATGCAATTTGTGTATGAGGAACCGGCTGAACAATTTCCTCATTTAAACACAATTTAGGTGTCGTTACTGGCGCCTGCTTTGTCTGAATGCGCTGTAAAGCTAATCATTTGCATATCACAGCACATTCTTCCTTTCGTATAAATTTCACGTCTGTAGCATGTCGCCTTCTTGGTGTAGCAATTTTAATGGCCAGTAGTGTATATATATAATATATATATATATATATATATATATATATATATATATATATATATATATATATATGTATATATATATACATATATATATGTATATATATATATGTATATATATATGTATATATATATACATATATATATGTATATATATATATATGTATATATATATATGTATATATATATATGTATATATATATATATATATATATATATATATATATATATATATATATATATATATATATATATATGTATATATATATATATATATATATATGTATATATATGTATAGATATACATGTATATATATATATATATATATATATATATATATATATATATATATATATATATACAAAAAAATTGTGTAAAGAAGCAAAAGTTATTTTAAGAAAATACAGTCAAAAATTTGTATCTAGTGTTAAATTAAGTTAAAGATGAGATTCTTTCTATTCAGCGAGACTCCAAAATAAAATATTTCAGCTGACATAATGCAAAACTTGTGGAGGATTCCCATGTTTTCCTTTCAATGAAGACTGATTCTGTTTTGCTTGTTTCGTATATTTTTACGAGAGAACGCGAAAAAATATTTGATATTCGCAGCATGTAACATTCTGTCAATTTGATACTTTCATTTCTGATTTACATTTATATTTTCCGAAACTCTAGATTTCACTTGGCGTTATAAGGGAAATGACACATCTTGGAATAAGTTTACAATTTCATTTTTTAGTCGTAGTTGGCATCTGCGACCCGATTTTATTTATGAAGGCATAAGCGTAAATGAGAAAGTATTGTTGTAAATGTTTCTTTACAGAGGTGTTAGAAAAATATTCCTCATCAAAAGCTTCGTTATTTTTAAGGTGATTCGATGCAAAGCCAGTCTAGCGTATTAGCCTTTAAATTTTTTTTTTAAAATATGAATCTGGATATTCATTTTAAAATTATATATATATATATATATATATATATATATATATATATATATATATATATATATATATATATATATATATATACTTTTAACTAAAACATGGTTTTGTTTATTTTACACAATTTGGTTTAGAAATAGATGTATTATTGCTGGCTTTTTTCATTGAATTAAAGAAGACATATTCAATTCAATTAAAATAAGTTTAAACTACTCTTACATAAAATGAGATTTTGCATTGCCTGCATAAATTTATCAGATTAAAGTGCAGGGGGAAATAAAAATGCCGCTGTTGCATGAGATTTTCTCGTCTGAGCAGCTGCCATAGAGTTTTATTTCTCATAATATTTTTAATCAAACTAATATCTTGTCATGCCAAGTTTCCAATTTTTTAAGCAATGAAATAGCGGTGGTAAAAGCACCTTCAGGAACCTTGCATTTTAACCTCTTATTTTGTCGCTTTTACAAGTAAGCCTGAAAGAAGGGAACTAAAAAGCAGTTATTGTATAGACTAATTTGCGTGAAAATGTGAGAGGAAGAACTTTTTTACTGAATGCAATATTTGAAAAGTGGTAAAACTGCAGTGGTGGTTTTTCTTGCAAACCAATTTTATACAAACTTATTTTAAATGTGTGCAACTGCTATTAAATATTTTTTAAAAGGAAAGTATTTACCAAGCATTTTGATTAATAACATGAATATAAGCAATAAAAATTATTTTTGGTGATAGCGATTTTTTTTTATTTTTCAAGACTTCAAAGTTTTGCTTAATAAATTACATTTATAATTGCAAAATTGTATTTTTATGTTGACAAAAATTTCAAAATATTTTCTTAATTTGCTTGGTTTTGATTCTCAGAAACAAGAATTTCTACATTATGTCTCAAAAGCATTTTTATGGAATATTAATTGTACAGAATGGTTTAATGTCTGTTTAATATTTTAAAGATCAGTTTATCTATTGTTTTTTTATACATTTGTTGCCAGTAAAATTTATATATTTATCTTTAGAAGCCGAACATTCTATCCGCCAATTTATAAAAAAGCACGCAAAAAATTAATCACAAAATTTAAGAAGCGTGCACGCATTAAAATATAAAAAGGTGCTTCACTAACATGCCTTTTTGTTGAACCTCCTCTGCCGCGCTGAGAGTAAAGCATGATCGCAGTGTGGTGGGTCGCCGGCCCACGAGGCGATTAACGCTTCAAGCGCGTGTAATGATGTATCCGTCCGAGTTAAAATGTTCATTTTTCACTACTCTTGTGTCAATTTATTTTTATTTGTGACTCGGATCTTTCCAGTTTCCGAAACAGTTTATTTTATTGTGTGTCAAATAGAAATTCAGCTGCATGAATTTCAAATTACGTCTCCTCTTTGGAAAAATGAAACAGGAAACTACATTTTGAAAACGGAAGTGATGAAGAAAAACGGCATTTGTGCTTTTTGAAATCTCTTTTTTTTTTAAATTTAGATATTTTTCTATACTACGCTGGTTAATAGCCCTAATTATGAGGCCGTACATTGGCTTATAATATATTCGGAAAAAATTGGCATCGCCCACCACAAACAAGACTTAAAGGTAATTTTCTCAAAACTTTGTTTATCACACACACACACACACACACACACACGCACACGCACGCACGCACGCACGCACACACACAATTACAACTTCTCAATTAATAATGAAGATATTTTTTTGAAACTTAGCGTACATATTTTAAGTATTATTATTATGAAGCAAAATTTTAAATATACATGAAGAGCATTTTCATTTACAGCTAGTTTTAAAGACAATGTTCAGTAAATATATCCATATATTGTATATTTTAAACCATTTGTTCTTTATCACTGAATGCTTTTCATTGATTTTCCTTCACACACATTTCAAAGAACATTATCGCATAAACTTTATGCTTAAATTAAATTAAGATTGATGCATTACAATTTTCTTTAGTTTACGTTTTTATTTTACAAAAAGTTGCCATAACTAACCAATTTTACAAAAAGAATTTTATATGCAATTACTATTTTTTTTAATCTAATTTCATGTTTTTTACATCACAAATTACTTAAAAACATGAAAGAAAATTAAAATTAACTTTTAATAAAATGTTTCGGATACATTAAGAGTGTTATTATTTTCTGAGACAGCCGTAAAAGTGCTTTAGATGATACAACGCCTTTAAACAATAACATTAAGAGCACTCCTATGATTTCTCTTATAATTATGGAAAAGGAAATTCCTTAATGAACTAGCGCTGCTTGCTAAAACACGTTCCGCTTTGCTTACATGGGTGTCTTGGATGAATTCGTAGAGGCTTAACATGCGTTCTTCTGGCATAAATTATAGTCTTCTTATGGGTATCTTTTGATGCATATTATAAATTCATTGTTTCTGGCATACACCACTTGATTATTAACAAAAAGTAGAAAAAAATCCTGAATCTTGTTTATTTTAACAATTTTTATAGAAATTTTTCTAGTTTCAAAGATAACTGAAGATTTAGTGCAATAAAGAAATTCGGAAAAAAAAATTCACGTGAAGGATAATTCGTAAAAATGAAACTTAACATATTTATATAAGAAGGAACATATTATAGAGTGACTACACACAATATTCTTCTAGCATAGAAATTGAAAAGCATAGAGTTTGCTTTTTATTCGATGCGGTTAATAAATAAATCAATCATAATTTCTTGCTTTTCTTTCATCAAAGACTTTGTTTATTTGTTCTATAGGTTTAAAGTTCGTTGCAAAAAGAATATAAATTGGCATTTTATTTCGTACAAAGTATTACTTAAGTCATTTTAGTGTTTGCTGCAAAATTTTTTTAACTGATTCTACGATTCTATAAGCTTCGAATAATTTTATATAAAAAGCAATAACTGCTACCAATCTTAGTATTCTTGTGTAATTTCCCAGTCCCCATACTTCGGACGTGATAAGGAAATACATCAACAGACGCTGTCTTAAGTGAGAATTAGATTGTTTCAGTTCTATAAGGATGCCTGCGAAATGTGTGGGAGACTTTCAATCGTACTTTGAATCTGATTACCTTCTACTTGCTCGCGCAATTCGAACACCAGGGAGTCTAAATGGCAGGAGCTTATCACTCTACAGAATAAGCCTTCGACTGCGAGCATCGGGCAATTAAATCTGAGCTCAAATGTGTGCCGCGCAAGGAAAGGTGAACTGAATGAAGGTCCCATGGTCCATCCAAGTGTTGTTGGGTGCGGTGATAGAATAGTGGAGAGAATACGTTGCTCTCCTACCATCGAAAGAAAACGAACAGCAATAGGAAGCAATAATCCTATGAAAGGAAGAAGAGGTCAGGATATGCAAATGATTAACATTTCAGCTCAACTGAATGACGCTGAATGCATCGGAAGCAATAATCCTATGAAAGGAAGAAGAGGTCAGGATATGCAAATGATTAACATTTCAGCTCAACTGAATGACGCTGAATGCATCGTAAGCATTTGATAAAAGAAAAGTTATAAATTTCTCATTCAGAAAACTTTTCTTAGGCCTGTGATTTTTCATAATATCCTGCTATGTCTGGAATAGAAAGAAGAAATGAGTGCCAGCAAATGTAGGAATTCGGCAGGGGAAGGATTTTTGTATATCTAGTGTATCAATTAACGTTAATGTATTGATTATCGTATTATTTTTACATCCATTGGTGGAATACCAACCAGTGTCATGAAAATCTGTTGTGAATCGATAGGCTGTTGTGGGTCATACTGAATGGCAAGCCCGATCTCAACACTTCCTATGACTAATTCTAGGGAGGACAGAAAGATTGTGACGTCAACCAACGTGACGGACCATTAGGCTGCAAACTGTGTTGTTTCCATCATGTCCGACACGCTTGTTAATTATGATACTTTTTACTCTCTGTTATAGCCTTTAGACATTACAAGACGTTTTGACACCAACCGCGCAATTTGCTATGACTTTTAATGGATTGTGGCCCATATTTATCTGTCTCAATGCAAAAAAAGTCGCAAAACTCTCAATCTTTCACCCCAACGAGCGTGCATGCAGAAAGCAGAAACGTAATATTCATCTCCTATTGCTCAACATTGACTGGAATCGTTCTAGAGAACATTTGCTCCAAAGAGCAGCTGGTTCAAGAAGATCTTTAGTGTGACGATATTTGCAGCAACAAAGACTGTGACAGCACTTCCACTTTTATTTTAGCTTCATTTAGATTTCTTTGGTTTGTCTTTCAATTTTTGCACACGAGGGCTAATTAGACCTGGACCTACTGTTTTAAATGTGGACTTTGAACTACTACAAACAGCCAATCACAAAGTGGATTTTGAATCCAGGAATCGTTGAGCCCTAGACAAGAATACTAACCATTTGACTACCAGCTCGGCTTCATTTGCCAATGCAACGTAGAGTAAAACGGTGCAACAGGTTCACCATACAAAGCATCTGGATACAGGCATGGTACAATGTAATCGTTTCAAACGAAACACGGTTTTGCGTACAACATTCCGATGGCTGTGTACGTATCTGGTGGAGGACGCCTCTAAATGCATTCGATATTGTCATAAAGGCTCTACTACACATAGTATGATCTCAACCATTGGATTGAATACATGATTTTCAGATTTTCAGCTAGGTTTGATTGTAATGTGAAAAGGGATTTGTGATATCTTAAGACGAGCGCAGCCTGAAATCCAAATCTTTCAACAAGACAATCCACGCGCTTCGTGTTTTAACCTTCACAAAAGATATTCCATTCTTGTCCTGATCTGCATGATCTTTAGCTTTCTCACCCATTGAAATCATCTTTATGGGTTATGAACTACCACACTTCTCCAGCTGCTGCTGTACATGAAATGTTTCATAAACTTGAAGAAGTTTAGAAAGAATTGCTCATATTTGTTATCCAAGCTGAATTCAATCACTTGCATAATTGGATCAGGCTGTTTTATTTGCAAAGGGTGGCAATACTAACTCTGCTTTCCAAATGGCCCTCATATTTTGTCAATACTACTTGCATCTAAAAATATTAGTATTTGGCTTTCCTTCTTGATGCAATGTCATAACAATATAAGTAATAATCAATTCTGCTTTACAAAAAATAAAGGAACAGAAGACGCAATCTATGAAATAATCTCAAGAATTAAAAAACAAACAAAATAAGCTCTGTACCTGCTTAATAGCACTAGACATTAAGAATGCATTTAATTCTAAAAGATGGCAAAATGTAATAGAAATATTGAATAAGCTAAACTTATATAAAAATTTATACAAAAGTTTAAGATCATTTTTGAAAGGAAGAACCTATATAGATCAGGAAGGATCAGAACAGGAATACGCGACATAGGAGTACCATAGGGTTCCTCGATGGGTCCAGTTCTATGGAATTTAATTGTAAATGAACTATTAATCAAAGACTTCCCTTTCAATACATATTGTCAAGCATACACAGATGACATAGTTTTCTTATTAAAAGCAAAGGTGTACTACAAGTTTACAGATATATCAATACAACCAATGCAGATTTTAGAAAACAGGATAAATAAATATAATATTGAAATTAAGTACTAATAAATGCAAATACACGATATTTACAATAAAGAAAGATATTAGCAGGAGACCGACCATTAAAATACAAAAGCAAAATATCAAATACAGCCAAAATATAACCTACATAGGCGTGGTCTTGGACCCAATATTAAACTGGTTTGCAGACTTAAACACCGTGGAGGAAAAGTCTGTAATTTTACAAACAAAATAGTAAGAATAATGAGGGCAACTTGGGGACTGAAACCCAAAATAGTTAAATTAATATACAAAGTAACTATTGAAAGAATCATACTTTACGCCAGTACTATTTAGTACAGAAATGCTGTCAAAATTAACAAAAAACTACAACAAATACAAAGGATACCGTTATTAAAATTAACAAAAGCATATAGTACTGTCTCCACCGAAGCCTTACAAATTCTAGCAGGATGTGAACAAATAGACATAATAGCTCTTGTACTACAAAAACAATACTTACTATTTAAGCAAAGCAAAGAAATCAAGTTAAGAGAACAAACATATAATGAGGAAAATGTTAATATTAAGAAAATATATATTGATACACCATGGAAAAGGATACCTATTAAAACCGAAAATACAATTGATATGACAGACTATTATATATATACAGACGGTTCCAGAATAAACGATAGAGTAGGTGCAGCAATAGTCCTAGGGCATCAAGATCAATTAATACATATACAGAGGATAAGACTAAACAAAGATACAAGAGTGTTTGAAGCTGAAGCAAAAGCAATACTAGAAGCATTAAAATACGCAATAAATAACCAATACGAAAAATGTCACATACACTCAAACTCAAAATCAGTTTTAGAAGCAATTAAAAATTATAAAATTAGTAATGACACATTAAATGAAATAATACAAATAATGACAAAACATATGAACAGGATAACTTTATATTGGATCAGAGCGCACACTCGAATCGAATATAATGAAACTGCAGATAACAAAGCTAATAAAAGCAACTGATTCAGATGAAAAAACACATATAGTAAGACACAGATTAGAACCAAAATGAAGCAACACATACAAAAAATTTGACAAAATAGATGACATCTTTCAACCAAAACCAGACGACTACATGCAATATATCCAGATGTAAACACCAAAAGAATAATGGCAGATTTTTACTTAAACCAATTCACAACAGGTCATGGAATCTTTGGCAGCTACCAAAAGCAGTTTTTTAATGAAGATGACAAATGTCAATTTGATGAAGAAATACAGGACATTTAACATATATGACCAAAAGAATAATGGCAGATACAGACATTAAACTACATATGAATGTAGCCAATTTAACAATACTAGACAAAGACTGTACTCTAAAAATTACAAGAACATGGCTTTTGAAAACTTAATTAAAACTGAAGGAATTTGAATAGAGGCAAAAGAGAAAAATAATTACCGTCTTAATAAATGCACAACTTCAATAAGAATAAAACTTGGGATCAATATGAAGACAAGTCATCATTAAGCATTAATTATAAATACATTGTCGTAATAATAATCACACAAGAAATAACAATTGTAAGACCAATTGATATTATATTTATGAAGTTTAGTTATTTATCTGTCCAGAACTAATTAGAAAAAGTCTGTCAATTTTTAATTTAGTTAAGACAAGTTTGTCTATTCCTTTGTTGTATTGTTACATATTTATTTGGTTAAACTTTTTGTAAAGACAGAAATTGTCCTGTCTATTATTTGCTTTTGTAGTTTAATTTAATAAAGACCAGTGGTCCTCTTCTGGTCTGGATGGGTCTTGGTGGACCGCAGGGTGGTGGTCGCCGGGCTGCGGGCAATGCCTGGGCGGGTGAGTGGGCCCTGTCCGGATTTGGCACCTACCCATACCTCATTGTTGCAGTTGACAGGTGTGGCGACCGGACAAGTGTCTACTGGTGGGATTGCTTCCACGATTAGTCATCAAATTACCGCATACCATCGCGTGAGCCGGTTTCATACTACTGTTTCCTTCTTGATGCTACTCATTCAATGTCTAATGGTTGATGTATGAGCGAGGGCACACGCATCCTATGTTACTTTTTTTAACAGCTTTGTAAGTATTATTGTTTTGTGCTAGAGGAAGAATTTCAGCTGGTGTTTCTGCAATGTGAAGAGAAGCAGCAAAACTCATTTCTTTTCTTCATATCTTATTTCTTTTTTTCCAGTCGTTTCATTTAATCTAAAACTACTTATAAATTTTTGGGAATTATAAGATTACAAATAGATTTTGAATTTTAAAGTTAATACAATGCAAATTTTTCCGAAAATCTCTTGCGTCCATAAACATTTCAAACATTTAAAATCTATTCTAAAAATAGTTTTTTTTTTCTTAATTTCTTTTTTTTTAAATTTGTGTAAGACAAATCACATATTTCTTATGAATGAATTTGGTGTCGTCAATATATATAAAGCAGTACGTGATAATTACCGAAATAATCTTTAGTTTTTCTTATGTAGGAAATAAATGTGTGTATAGAATGTACAGAATTATGGATATCATTTTTAGTTTTTCTTGTCTTATAGTATATATTTATAATTTTCACTAATGTCTTTAATGATTCATGTTTCCAAAAAAAATATTTTTCTGATAAAGCTAAATTAGTTAAACAAAATGTATGCTTTTTTATATATGTTTCGTTTATTGTGTGAGAATAGATGTTTAATTTAATTATAAATTTGAAGGAGCTATTATTTTAAATTCATTCTGAAAGAAAACAAAGGTTTAAAATGAGAAATTGTATACATTAACATAAATTTACATAAATCTCACAAAATTATATTTTATATAATAATTTTTTTCTCTTAAATAAATAAATAATTATTTTATTATATTTATTTAATAAATTTGTGTAAAGTTGGATCATCTTCTATAGTGAATGTGTTTCCGCTTTTCCTTATGTGTCATTGATTGAAAACGCAATAAAAGAAAGATTGTATGATGAAAGGTGTTTTGACTTCAAAATTTAATTAATTCTTAACTAAAAAAAAATTTCAAACTTTTGGATTTAAAAACTGTCTTGCACTGCATTTTCTTCAAAATTTCTTTCAACTTGTATAGCAGATGAAACAAAATATCAAATATGAAGAGTCTTGTCTTGGCATTGCAGTTGTGTAGTTCAAACAAGGGCTGAGACACCTCATCATGTACGTCCTTTCACTGAAGCGTAGAAATCGGAATTCTTCCCTTAACCATGACTTAATCAAAATTACGAGGTATTTCCATGCGGATGTCAGCCGAAACGGTATTCAATTTCAGAAAAATAACTTAACCGATATATTTTACACATAACGTAAAATTGATCGAATGTGCAAAATACTTATGTTTATTGAAAGAATACATACTTTTAATTTAAAAACTATATAGATATTAAATTACTGTGTTAGTTATTAAATTATAGTGCATCTTCGAGAATTCGTGGGGGAGCAGGGGCATTGTCGAGGACGAGAAGGGCTTGCATGGGTAGATTGTTTTCCTGTAGGTATTATTTTAACAAACATCAGATTTATCCACTCCACAAAGAATGTTCTGGTGACCCACTCCTTCAGATTTGCCTTCCACATAATTTGTAGCTTTTCTTTTAAAATCTTACGTGACTTACTGAGATTTTCCAAATGGTATACTAGAAGAGGCTTGATTTTTCTGTCGCCACTTGCTTTAAAGCAAAATGTTAAAGTTTATCCTTCATGGGTTTATGACCTAGCATTGTCTTCTCCTATGCGTTATGTAAGTCCGATTCAGCATCCTTTTCCATAAAAGCCCTGTCTCGTCACAGTTGAAGACTAGATGGAGGATGTATCTTTTGGCTTCTATGAGCTCGGAAAGCGTTTTGATGAAAACCTCAGCTGCCTTCACATCCTAACTTGCTACCTCATCATGTCTGACTGCGGAGTGAATGTCGGTCCTTTTACTAAAGTTGTCAATCCATCCCCGACTGGCTTTGAACGAGTCGTCTGATTCCTCGTTTGGGAAGTGTGTGGGATCTGCTTCAGCAAACCACCGTAAATCGCTCATGCATTCTCAGATATGATGCTCTGCGTTAAGTCTCCTCCTTGAAGCTGTTTTTCTGTCACCCACAGCATCAGTAGTTTTCCCATCTTTTCATGGAGAGAGGTTCGAGCTTAGAAATTATTGTAACGCCCTGAGCTGGCGTTATACCCTTTACCGACTCTTTCTGATAAGCACAGTACATATCATCGATGTGCTACGCCCGTACATCCTTGTCAAGTAAATTACTCGCACACCTTGCTCATGTTTTTCTATGATTTCACGCTTTAATTCGATAAACATCATTTTCTCCTTCGGACCCATGGTTATAAAATGTAATAATGTTTTTTGTGTGTGTGTGTGTGTAAAAACAAAAAACGTGAACAAAACTTATCAAAAATGCTTCGAAAATGAGGGAAACAAGTACACAAACAGAGTGCTTGTAGTCTTATGTGGGATAAACTGTTAGACGCTGCACTCGACAC
This sequence comes from Latrodectus elegans, assembly GCA_030067965.1. Classification (NCBI taxonomy): domain Eukaryota; kingdom Metazoa; phylum Arthropoda; class Arachnida; order Araneae; family Theridiidae; genus Latrodectus; species Latrodectus elegans. The sequence goes on from CM057822.1 coordinate 105,699,123, forward strand.
AAACATGCGGAGCGCATGTTGGTGTCGTGTACGATTCCTCGTATCTCAAATCCTGCTTTCATCTCAAAGCAAAATATCGCTCGTTCGTCCGCTCGTATCTCAAAACACTCGTATATCGAGGTATCACTGTATATAGATAAAGGAGAGAAACTATATCGACACTGAATGATCTAAAAAGCATTCCTTAAGGAAATGGTGGCAATAATTTAATTCACAAATTTAATTTCACACCCCGCTTGTGAGGATTGGAATTACGAGATTGGAATAAGTAGCTTCATTTATATTTATCCGATAAATTTGTAAGTAACATTATAAGAGTATTAAATCAACTAACTTGTTTAGAGCTATTAAAATATTAGTTTGATAAATTTGGATATTAAGAAAACTTTACAAGACTTGAAATGATGAACATAATTCTAACGTTCAATCCGATCAATTTTAGAAAAAAAAAAAACGCTTTTCAAATTCTCTGCTGTTATCTTATTAAAAAAAACAATTGGTTTTAAGGGAAATCATGTCATTTTTTTTTATTTCCGAAATACGATTTGTAATCCCATTTTCGGTTACATACTATTTGATACTTAAGAGCAGTGACTCTCAAGTTTTTCTTTTCTATCATGGCACACTTTTATTGATTTCAAAATTTGGCGGCTTACATAAAAAATATATGTTTAAAGCTTTTATATTTACCTATAATACATTATATAAAATAGTTTATAGGAATAACTTTGGATGTAAAATAAAATGATATAATATATTCTACAAAAACAACACTACGCGTCTAATACTTTATTCGCAATGAAAAAATGATCATTGTTTTTTCTAAGTGTATTTGGCTGCGGCACATGAAAGTGATGGGAACAGTGGTTGAGAGTCACTGTTTTAAAGATCAGTCATTAATGAGGGTATGATTGTAAATCCTCTTTGCTCTCATCACCTCATCACAGACTAATAATTATCTGAATATTTCATGCATCTGCAGGAGATTATGCGAGAAGTCTGAAGACCGCTCGCTACTCCACAGTTATTCCTCTGATTAATTATCTGCTTTATGTAAAAATATGTAGATTAGTATATCTAGTGTTTTTCTGGCGTTGACTACCATAAATTGATATAATACGGTACCTAGGAAGAGTATTTAATAGATTTAAGTTATAACTAAAATTTCTTAGAGAAATTCTTCGTCCTAGCATAATGAATTATGAAAGTTGCTAGTGATTGTGTATTTTCCCTGAATTATAAATTTAAATATACTTGAGCAACGAATGAAAGCAGAGATTACAAGCAATGCAGCAGCGGATTCTCTCCCGTGGGCAGACATCAACTGCGTGCAATGAATTTAATTTGAAATTTAGGATAATTTTAAAAGTTGAAAACCTTTCCCTTCATTTTGAGGAATCTATAAAAATTTACATATATATATATATATATATATATATATATATATATATATATGTATATATATATATATATATATATATACCGGGTGAGCCAAAAGTTCGTTACACTTTTAAAAATTCATAAATAAATAAGAAAGTGAGATAAAGAAGTGCGGTTTGCAAGAAAGGGCTCACAAAGTAATCGGATTTTTTTTAGCAGCAAAAAAAGTTTTAGTTAAAAAAGTCACCTATAGATGGCGCTGACATCGAGAGATTCAGCAGAATTATGCAAATTAATCTTCCGATAAAAGGCCGTGATACTCGAGAATTTCTCATTCGCTAATAGAATATTATCATTACCCGATCGAGCGTTGTTGGTGAAGTTGTTCTATTTGAATGGAGAGTCAGCAACTATTGCGTTGCGAAAATTTCGCACGACGAAAGGACTGAAGACGAAGAAAGGCCACATATCGTGTCCTGGAATAGTCAAGCTTGTCAAGAGGTTCGAGGAAACTGGCTCTTTGGAGGATAGGCCACGCAGTGGAAGACCCTCGTTGGCAGAGAGCCGAATTACTGCGGTGGAAACCACAATGAATTATTTAGCGGCGGAATCGTCCATTGGGAGTAGCAGTGCTCGCGAAGCTAGAAGAATATTGGATGTGCCTCAGTCATCGATTCAACGTATCCTCTACGGGATATTGCATCTCTATCCCTACAAACTGCAGTCACTGCAGGAGTTACAACTGGGAGACACAGCTATGCAGGAATCATTTGCCGAGTGGGCTATGGCAAGAATCGAAAACGACCCTCAGTGGTTGTTCAACGCTTTATGGATGGATGAGGCGCACTTCACACTACACGGGGATGTCAACACCCATAACACTCGTATATGGGCAACATCTAATCCTCGTGAATACACGACGAAATCTCTGCATCCAGCCAAGTTGACAGTCTGGTGTGGCTTCACCTCATCTTTCATTGTCGGACCTTTCTTCTTTGAAAAACCGTGTCCCAGATTGGGCTAGAAAACGTGCACAGTAACCGCTAACCGTTACCTCACTCTTTTGCGTGACAAAGTCGTGCCCGCATTAAATCAAAGAGGTGTTTTATCTGTAATAAACTTTATGCAGGATGGCGCACTACCACATTATGCCAATCCAGTAAAACGATTCCTTTTGAGTACCTTTGGTGAAGAGAGACTGATCAGTCGAGGTTGCAAGATCGCATGGCCTCCACGATCACTCGACCTCACTCCGGTCGACTTCTGGTTGTGGGGCTATTTTAAAACACGTGTGTACCGTTCATCTCCTTCAACATTGGCCGAACTCAAAAATTCCATCTGTCGTGAGGTTTCTACAATTCATTCCGACATATTGCATTCAGCTGTAACGGGTGTAGCGAGTCGAGTCGCTTTATATGTGTCGTACAATGTACTGGAGGTCATATTGAACAACTGTTATTATCAGAATAAATGAATGGAGCCTACTGTGGTCCTTTTCATTGTGCTTCGGACAGGCGCCATCTATAGGCGACTTTTTTAACTAAAACTTTTTTTGCTGCTGAAAAAAAAAAAAAAAAAAAAAAAAAGCGACTACCTTGTGAGCTTTTTCTTGCAAACCGCACTTCTTTATCTTACTTTCTTCTTTTTTTATGTATTTTTAAAATTTTAACGAACTTTTGGCTCACCCGGTATATATATATATATTTATATATTGAAATACTCTTTCCTGTAATTTCACACGACATTCACTTAAAACATGAACGTCAAAACTTATTATCCACAAAGGTCTTTTCCTTGTTCCATTTTTTTCTAAGCAAGTAACTAAATTTTTCTCCAGTGATATCTTCCTCTCAATGTATCGCCAAATAACTAATTGAATTTATTGTAAAGAATGATCGATGAGTTCTACATCTTATTACTTTTATTTTATAAAGAAATTACTTCAACTATATTTTATTCTGAAATTTTATTAAGTCAAATCATTTTTTACCTAAATTTTATTTACAGTTTGAATATTTTTCAATTTAAGAATATAAAAGAAAATCATTTTTAGGTACAAGTTTTCTCTGAATAAAACAATGTTATATTTTACAATGGATGCGTTTAAAATGTTTTCCATATACCTTTTTAATAAATTGATTTAAACTATTGTAATGCTTTTCTCGCTATATATATTTTAAAATTACCTTCTCCGAATGTTTTTCCTTTAAAATTTATTTCATATTTGTTCTATATCACACGCGTTGCGCGCGCGACTGATCCTACTGAATTCTCTTTTAGGGAATTTTATATTAATAATTTTATAAAAATTAAATATTTTTATTTAAACATGTAGCACACTATTAGTGTAGTGTCTGTTCTGTAGAAGAAAGCACAACTTGAACAAATACAAACCATTTATTTAAAATTAAAATTAATAATTAAGAGTATTGCATATTAAAATTATAATTAATAGAAATTTGTTTATGGCCCTACATGGCCAATAAAACAAACACCCAAGGAGAGCCAGCTAAGCCTCCTCGTTCGCTGGTCAAAGACAATCTCGCTCGCCGAAGCGGACTGCATCCTCTCCTTTCTCTCAATGACTACAGTGCTATCATGTGAAGAGAATGAGGAGTATCCTAACACTATACACTTTCCGCAAGGTTTATGTTCCACATAAACATAACTTAATTAAATATGTTAGGATACAAAAGAAACGCAGACTTAATATTTCTGCAAATAATTAAAGGAATAATAAACATTAAATAAATATGAATTTAGAATTAGAAAATAATTATACGTATATAGAAAAAGTTATTTGCAAATGAATTACTTAAAATTCGCAAGTATGCATAGAATAATCAATATTAATAATATGTATATAAAAAGATATAAAACAAAATTATATATATAAAATAAATCTATCCATTAAATATATATAAATTAAAATTAATATATATAAACAATATACCAGTAACATTAATGTAAACAAACAATATACCAAATACAAAGATACAAATAAAATAAAATATTTTCACTGATATATACACTACTGGCCATTAAAATTGCTACACTAGGAAGAAATACAGATAACAAAACGACATTTATTGGACAAATATATTATACTAGAAATAACAAGTGATTAAATTTTCAAAATTTTGGCTGGATAGATCCTGAAAAATCAATACCCAGAACAACCACCTCTGGCAGTAATAGCAGCAGTTATACGCCTGGGCATTGAGTCAAACAGTGATTGGATTGCATGTACAGGTACAGATGCCCATGCAGCTTCAACACGATGCCAAAGTTCATCAACCGTAGTGACTGGCGTTTGGTGACGAGCCAGTCGCTCGGCAACCATTGACCAGACGTTTTCTATTGGTGAAAGATCTAGAGAACGTGCTGGCCAGGGCAACAGCTGAACATGTTCCGTATCAAGGAAGATCCGTACAATACCGGCAACATGCTGTCGGGCATTATCCTGCTGAAACGTAGGGTTTCGCAGGGCTCGAATAAAGGGTAGAGCCACGGGTCGTAACACACCAGAAATGTAACGTGCACTGTTCAAAGCATCGTCAATGCGAACAAGAGGTGACCGAGACGTGTATCCAAGAAAACCCTATACCATCACGCCAGGTGTTGGGACAGTATGACGATGACGAATGCGCGCTGCCAGTGTGCGTTTACCACGATGCCGCCAAACACGGATGCGACCATCATGATGCTGTACACAGAACTGGATTCATCTGAAAAGATGACGTCTCGCCATTCGTGCGCCCTGGTTCGTCGTTGATCACACCATTGAAGGCGCTCTTGTCTATGACGCAGCGTCAAGGGAAGCCGCAGCCATGGTCTCCGAGCTGAGAGTCCATGCTGCTGCAAACGTCGTCGAACTGTTCGTTAGGCACTTGTTGTCTTCCAAACGACCTCGTTTCTTGACTCAAGGCTCGTGACGTGGTTGCACGATTGATTACGGCCATGCGGATAATATGCCTGTCTTCTCGGCTGCTAGTGATAAGTGGCCGTTGAGATCCCGCATGGCGTTCCGTATTACCGTCCTGAACCCCTCGATTCGATATTCTGCTAACATTCATTGGATCTCGACCGACGTGAGCAGCATTACTGCGATAAGATAAACCGCAATCCCGGTACTCTACAATTCGACCTTTATCAAAGTCAGAAACGTGCTGGTACGCATTCTCCTTCTTACACGAGGCATCACAACATTTTTTCACCAGGCAACAACGTTCAAATGCAATTTGTGTATGAGGAACCGGCTGAACAATTTCCTCATTTAAACACAATGTACGTGTCGCTACTGACGCCTGCTTTGTCTGAATGCGCTGAAAAGTTAATCATTTGCATATCACAGCACGTTCTTCCTTTCGTATAAATTTCACGTCTGTAGCATGTCGCCTTCTTGGTGTAGCAATTTTAATGGCCAGTAGTGTATTTACATATAGAAAGTTTTTACACTAATCACTAAGATCAGTTTTTATCTGGAGAAAATTTAGAGAAAGCATCTGCATGAAGCATCTTAGCCCTGCACAATGTTTGATAGTTATATTATATCCCTGAAGCGCAAACACCCACCTCTGAAGACGGGGTGATTGAGGTGCATATTTGGTCAAGTATGGTAAGTGATTGTGGTCAGTATAAAACTCAGTTTCTGAATTAAAAATTATTGATTCAAACCTTTTTAACAACCACACTTTTGCATAAGCCTCACGTTCAATTGTAGACCAGGATTGTTGAGTTTTAGTCAATTTTTGACTAGCATATGAAACTGAATAAATCTTATTATTGGCACGCTGAGACAAAAAAGCACCAACTCCTACCTGAGAAGCATCAGAGTAAATTATGAAAGTCTTACCTTGTGATGGAGTGTGAAATGAAGGTGTCTTAACTAGGTCTTGTTTTAGACTGTGTCCTGCACTTCAGTCCATGGAATACTGTCAGGCACACGTTCCTTAGTAAGCTCAGTTAATGGATATACCTAATTCAGAATATTTAGAAATTTACTCACGATAGAAGTTACAAAACCCTAACACACTTCTAAGATCCTTTTTGGTTGTTGGTCTTTTATGTTGCTGTATAACTTGCACTTTTTCCGGATCAGGTTGCTGTTCACCAGAGCCAATAATATGTCCTAAGAACCTGATACGAGGCCTGACACATAAAATCACACTTGTTTATATTGACAGTAAAGTTGATCTCCTTCAATTTTTCTAAAATAATATTTAGATGCAATAAATATTCTTCTAAATTATTCGAAAATATAGCTATATCGTCAATGTAAACACATGAAAATTCCTTAAAGGAAGATAACGCTTTATTCATCACCTTTTGAAATGTAGTCGCGGCATTTTTCAATCCAAATGGCATGGTTTTGAAACGATATTGAGATCTATGGGTTTTGAATGAGGTGCAATCACTACTAGCTTTTTCTACTGGTAATCCTTCAAGTAATCCTTCAAAAAAGCCCAGTAATCCTTCAGTAGATCCAATGTAGAAATAATATTAGCCTTTCCAATACAATGAATTAATTGCATTGAATCTTCCATAGGAAAATCATCCGTTTATGTCATAGCATTAAGAAATTTGTAATCTATACACATCCTAATTCCTCCATCCTTTTTTGTTTACACATCTCTCCTCTATGAGATCTCTTTCCAATAGTTCATATATCTGATCACTTTTTTGGGATTTAAGACCCTCTGGATTTCTGTAAACGTATGGTTTTTTACGTTCTTTCCCTTCATTTAATATGATCTTATGTTCATCAACTTTGGCTACTTTTACATTTCCAGTAAACTAAGTCTTATAACTACGTAATAAACCCAAAATCTTTTCCCTGTCATTTCTAGATAAATGCTGCATGCATACATTTTGCAGAGGATCTTCGGTATGCAAATTACTAGTAAGTCTTGAAGAAGCATGAATTTCACCAAATTCTTTGTCGTCTTGAAAGGTAATTCCCACAGTATGACTCTTGGATAATATTTTTTGATGTTGTTTATATGGCAATGCCTAATATTTCCATCTGGGAATTTAACTTTATAGGAGTTAGGTGGCCAGTGTTCAATTATTTCACCAAGATCTGTCCATCTGGCATACAATTTGTTAGAAGAGCTCGGAATCAATAAATAAACTTTATCACCCACCTTAAATTCCTTAGGAACAGTCTGACGATTGAAGTAGTCGGTGTAGGCTTGTTGTTTTCCAGCAGCTATCAATGAGGCATGTTTTACGGCTCTTTCGAATTTTACCTTATGTAAATAATCAACAACAGATTGACTCATTTTTAATGAAATAGAGATTTCACCAGTCCAGCTTGATTTCAAAATACTTAAAGGTCCTCTTACATCTCTACCGTACAAAAGCTTGAAGGGAGAAACGTCAGTAGTGCAATTTGGCACTTCTTTGTAAGTGAAGAGTAAATAAGATATATATTATTATGAAGAGAGTTCTTCAGAACTTTATTATTTCTTTCCATAAATCCATTGCTGGTAGTATACGCTGGCACTGAAAATCTGGGAGAACATCCTAAGCGATTAATAAATTGATTAATAAATTCTTGTGTTAATTTAGAAGTAAAATTAGTCCTTTGATCACTGGCAATAACACTTGGAATACCAGTTTACATAAAAATTTCCAATAGCGAATCACAGGTTGCTTTTGCTGTTAGAGAACGTAAAGGAATAGCCTCTGGCCATCTCGAATGCTTATCCGTCAATACTAAAACATATTTGTGTTTACTTGCCGACGAAGGCTCAATCGGCTCGATAATATCCACGTTCACAGCTTGAAACGGTAGATCTGGTCTAAGCACTGGGGAAACAGGAATTTTATCGGAAGGCTTCTCAGGAGACTATAATTGGCATTCTTTACATGATTTGCGGAAATTTAAAATATCATTTGACATATTCGGCCAGTAAAAACTATATCTATATATTTCTTTTGTTTTCTTTAATCCCATATGACTGTATTAACCAAATCCATAACTTGCTGACGGCAACATTTCAGTAAAATTTTCTGATTTACAGTTTCACCAAAAACACTTTCTCTTTGTGGAATAAAATGCCATCTCACTCAAAATATTTACCCTTTCCACGTGATAAAGAGGATCTCACTTCAGCCAAAGAGGCGCTTGTTGTTCTTTTTTAAATTGTAATGATTGGCTCAATTTACAACTTATTTCTGTTTCAATTTCTTGCACATCATCAGAAACACCAGGATTCGTTGTGTCATTTGAACAAAGCCACTCACCCACATTTTCGGCGTGTGATGATTCAGCAGTCTCATCATGATATTCAACTTCTTAGGACGCCAAAACAAAGTAGGCGGCAGACTTCTTTTTTTCTTCTAGCACTACATTTTCTAATCAATAAAAAACTTTCGCTTGTATCATACATTGCCCTTGGATTTTATTTGTAACAGCTGCAATTATTTCCATGAGTTTCAAAAACATTTTATTTTTTTCCGTTCTTAACGCTATTTGAAAGCTTATTAATTCGGTTTCTATCTTTTCTCCAAAAGCACTGATTAAAATGACTCTTCCTTTTTCTGTTTTTGATTTTGAAATGAAGTCATTATTTATGACTGGAAGTTGGCATACATAGTCTACGAGAACCTTTACTGTGGTATTATCCTCGTAAATATCCACATATTGAAGAGGATTTATTTCAATTTCCGTTCTTTTTTCTTTTAATAATTGGGAACGAATTTCTGCTGTTACAATATCGCTTTTCTTATTATTTGTTTTATATCTTTTTGACATTCTTTCGCAAAATGTGAATCTCCACAAATATAACATTCTTTCACAGTTCATTTTTTTCAAAATTTTCTTCTTTTCGAAAAATTTTAAATATTTGTTGTCTAACAATACGGAGGAATATGTTTTGATTCAGTCGAATATTTTTTTTCTTGTTCGTTACAATTATAATGTAGAGAAAATTATTCTTCTCGATCAAGGACTTCGTGGCTCAGTCGATAAAGCTACGGACTCGTGAGCCAGGGGTTGTGGGTTCAAATCCAAGCAAGGCAAGTTGCGTTAAAATATATTTCTGTTTGCTTTGTTAAGTTAATTATGAAAATTTCAGTTTCCAATCTTCTGCGGACCTTCCAAGTCTGTGAGGTTCCAAAACTGTATATAAGTAGTGACTGATTCAGATAATAATAAAATCTTAATTAATTTTAAGCGCTTTCGAAGCTTTCGCTTCATTTACGTGACAGATTGGTGGAGGCGCCGGGTACTACAACGGAATAGTTACGCCAAAGCCGACTTATTCGAAGTCTCGCTCCTGAATTTGGTCTCCTAACGAATTCGGTAAGACAATTAAGGATGATGGCTGAAGGAAGGGAAAACAATCAGAAGTTCTCAGCTGGTGCCAGCTCTGGTCCGAGTAACATCGTACCCGTTCCAATTTTGACCAACTAGCTACCCAACAACCCCTATTTATTCTCTGGGGACAATCAAGAAGACGCTAACCGGTGGCTGAAGGATTTTGATTGAATAGCGAATTATAATCGCTGGAACGACTAAATGAGTCTAGCAAATGTCATCTTTTATCTCTCCGGAACAGCTCGTCAATGATTCAATTAAATGAGGACACATTCACTGACTAAACTGTCTTTCGGAGTTCCCTGAAAAACACCCTTTTGCCATGCGGCTGATATAAAACGCCAATCTGAAAGACTGTTACTTACCCGTGTACAACAAACTGTTGAGATATCTGAATCTTACATTCAAGATGTACTTTCCCTGTGCCGAAAAGTTAACCCCTCTATGCCTGAAGACGAGAAAGTGGCTCATTTCATGAAGAGTATTCCAGAGGACCTTTACCAGATTTTGTCATCTCAGGAACATGAGACCACTGACGCTCTTGTAAAACGTCATATAGAGATCCTTCGACGAAGACATATCGTTCGACCACGAATTCAGAGGCTGCCTATTGTCTCCGCTGTGTCGGCCGAAACAGATGCCACTGATCTCAGGTCATTAGTACGTGCAATTGTAAGGGAAGAGATTCAAAACATCATGCCTGAAATACATGGCTATACAAGCAACGAAACTTGGCCACCATGTGACATTGCCTTTATGGTGCAGGAAGAGGTCATGGAGGTTCTAGTACCACTTACATGTACAAAGGAGAGACAAAAGCACTCTTTAACTTTTGGTTCACACCAGGCCTCAGCCAAGTCATTAAACCACCAACAGACTCACTCCTCAACACAAAACAGACTTGTGGAGGACTGACAATAATTGGCCCCTCTGCTGCCATTGCGGAATACCAGGGCATGTGCTTAGGTATTGTTGGGAGGGACGTCAAATATTTGAAAATGCACGAGCGACTAGGAATATTAACCCTCGACGAGATATGTACACCGACTCTTTTGGTAGCTTCGACGATGATTATGCCCAGCCTAATTCTTCCAGGATTAGGAGCAGTTCACCTTACCCACGACGTTCCCTCAACCGCTGAGAGTCGCAGTCACTAGTACGCCGTTCCAGTCTTTCTCTACGCCGACTCCATGAGGAAAACTATCTCGCGTGACCTGTGCAGGAGGTAAGGCCGCAGTGGAAGAAAATCCTCCGACTTACACCACATCCAAGTTAAAAGAAAACACCACCTATATCACCGCGAATGGACAGTGTATAAAAGCCCTCGTTGATTCTGGTGCCGATTATTCTGTCGTATCCGAAGAATTACGGCGACAATTAAATACTCCTATGTTTATTGAAAACGGACCTATATTGGAAACTGCTTGTGGTAAAACTGTATCCGCCTCTGGACACTACGTATTAAAAATGGACTTGAAGGGACTGCGAAGCTGCTTGAATTTCTCGTTTTTCCGTAATAGTGCAGTTATCAAATGATACTTGTGGCTGGGACTTTTTCCATGTCTCCGATGCCGTTATCGATTGTGGAAATCAAGACCTCCAACTTTTCGAAATCCTTCCACGCCACTCAGTCTCAAACAAATCAAATTGGTCTTTAAGTGCCGCATCGGATTATTTGATTGAAGCTAACACAACAAGACAAATATCTGCTTTGAATTCAACAGTGCAGGAAGCAAATGCAGCTATTATTGTTGGTAGTAAAGCTCTGAGGTATGAAAAAGAATTATCTGTACCAGCTTCAACTGTCGGCATTGAGAATGGCTGTTTTAAAGTGTGGGTAATGAACTTTTCCTGACGAACCCAACTGATACCGAAAGAAATGAGTATAGGCTTTTCAAGGCAATAGCAAATGACGTTATCTGCTCCTGAGGGACAAAGTGGAAGAAACTTCCAACGAACACCAGTCTAGAAAAAGGGTAATTCGAGAACAATTAAAAGAAATTCTATATTCTGATCTAACCAATGCAGAGGAAGACGAACTACTGAACCTACTAGAAGAATTTAGTGACATTTTTTATTTCAAGCGAAATTTTAGGAAATTTCGATGTAATTCAGTGAAGCAGAAAATCGATACAGGTGGCAACGCACCAATCAAGCAAAGACCTTACCGTGTATCAACCATCGAAAGACGCGTGATTGCCGAGGAAGTGCTGCGAATGCTAAGAGAAGACGTGATACAGCCGTCAAATAGCCCATGGTCATCTCCAGCCATGCTTGTGAAGAAGAATGGGGAATGGTGTTTCTGTATCGATTATGGAAGACTGAACAATGTAACCAGAAAGGATGTATATCCATTACCTTGCGTCGATGAAGCCCTGGACTGTCTAGCTGGTTCAAAAATTCTCTCTATGACGGATCTAAAGTCAGGCTACTTGCAAATAGAAGTTGACGACAAGGACTGAGAAAAGACAGCCTTCGTGACATCAGATGGGCTTTATGAATTTAAAGTTACGCAGTTCAGGCTATGTAATGCCCCGCTACGTTCGAACGGATGATGGACACAGTACTAAGAGGCTAAAATGGAATATTTGTCTCTGTTATCTAGACGATACCATTGTGTACGCACCAAACTTCGGAGAATATCAAATTGAGGAAAGTTCTAAAATGCATTCAAGAAGCGGGGTTAACGCTAAATTCTAATAAATATTCATTTGGCAAAAATCAGCTTACTATACTGGGACACCTAGTTGATCAACATAGAATATATCCAGATCCACAGAAAACAGCGTCTGTAGCAAAGTTCCCTACTCCGGAAAATATCACTAATGTCCGACGTTTTCTGGGCCTATGCTCATACTATCGACGATTCATCAAAAATTTTGCTGAGATCGCAAAACCTTTGCATGATTTATTGAAGAAAGACGCAACCTTTTATTGGAATACGTCGCAGAAGGAATCTTTTTCAACACTTCAAAAATTGCCGACAGCGGCCTTGTACTAGGACATTTCCTTCTAGACGGGGAGACAATAGTAGATTCAGATGCGAGCGGCTATGGCCTCGGTGCAGTTCTGATCCAGGATAATAAGGAAAGACCAATAGCCTCTGCGTCCAGGTCCCTTACTACAGCTGAAAGAAACTATTCCACAACAGAAAAGGAATGCCTTGCTGTCATCTGGGCTATCAGTAAATTCCGGCCGTATCTCTATGGAAAGCCTTTCTTAGTAGTAAGGATCTCCAATATTTATGTTAGTTGGCAAATGTTAAGGACCCATCGGGAAAACTGGGTTACAAGGGCTCTCAGGTTACAAGAATGCGACATAAATATTACCTACAAGAGCGGCCGTAAACATTCGGATGCGGATTCTCTGTCAAGGAATCCCCTCATTGAACCAACAACTGAAAGCAATGACGAAATCCTGTCCCTCGCAACCATTGGAGAATACTGAAAAGAATAACAATAGGATAAACAATTGAAGACCACACACATCATAGAAATTTTAAGAAAGATGAGTCGTACCAAAATTATCAAATAAGAAGTGGTGTACTTTATAAAAGAAACTATGGTCCAATGGGACAGCAGCGTCTCTTGGTGGTACCAAAACAATTTCGTAGTGATGCTTTAAGAAGTCATCACGATGCTCCGACTGCCGATCATGTTGGCTTCGCCGAAACGTACGATTGAATAAGGAGAAAATACTTTTGGCCAGGCCTGTATGGGAGTATACGTCGATATGTTTCACACTGTCGATAATGCCAGAGACGAAAAACATCTCCACAACTTCCACCGGGGCAACTTCAACTGATAAAACCACCTGACACACCTTTTACCAAAATTGGAGTAGATTTTCTTGGACGCTTTCCAGTAACCCGAAATGGTAACCGGTGGAATATTGTTTGCACAGACTATTTGACTAGATTCACAGTCACAAAAGCAACACCAACTGCTGAGGCAACTGAAATCGCTAGGTTTATAATTGAATAAGTTGTATTGAAGCACCCCAAAGAAATGATAAGTGATAGAGGACGTAAATTTCTAGTCAATACTGTTAAAAATGTCAAAGAGTTATGCCAGATGTCACATCTTCTGACGACCGCTAACCATTCACAGACCAACAGATTGTGTGACAGAAAGATTCAACAGAACACTGGCGGACATGCTGTCGATGTATGTAAACGTTGATCAAAGAAATTGGGATACCATACTACCCTTTGTGACTTTTGCTTACAGTTCAGCAAAGCAAGACGCCACGGTATTTAGCCTATTCTTTCTCGTTCATGGCAGATGTATCCAGACTCCTTTGGATGTAATTTTCCCATCTAATACCGAAACTTCTGACGAAAGTTATGTGCATCATCTGATTACCAAGGCTGAGGAAGCTAGACAATTATCAAAACTCTATATCCACGAAGAGCAAGCTACAGACAAACGCCGATATGACGAGAGGCGTCGACCTGTCAGCTACAATATGGGGGGTTTAGTATGGGTCTATACCCCAGTACGGAAAGTGGGATTATCCGAAAATTTGATGAGACGTTGATTCGGACCTTATCGAGTAACACGATGACTGTCTGACGTGACATTTGAAGTAGAAAGTGAGGAACGAAACAGAGGACGTCAAAATTCATAAGACGTCGTGCATGTTTTAAGATTAAAACCTTATCTTGATCCAAAAAGACAATTCGATTATGAAGGCATTTCTACTTCTAGGAGACCCGTTACAAGGAGACAAACCAGATTGCGACGGAATCCGCTGCTTCCTTAAAAGAGGGGGAAATGTAGCGAAAATTATTCTTCTCGATTAGGAATTTCGGGGCTCAGTCGGTAAAGCAGCGGACTCGTGAGCTAGAGATTGCAAGTTCGAAAGCAAGCAAGGCAAGTTGCGTTAAAATTTATTTCTCTTTGCTTTGTTAATTTAAGTTAATTATGCAAATTCATGTAAATTTCAGTTTCCAATTTTCTGCAGGCCTTCCAAGTTTGGAAGGTTCCAAAACTGTATGTAAGTAGCGACTGATTCAGATAATAATAATAATAAAATCTTGATTATAATCTTGAGCACTTTCGTTTCCTTTGGCTTTACTACGTTCACTTCATCTGCGCGACAATATCTCTTGAAATATTCATTCTGTTTGACTCTAGCATTCGTTCTGACATTTTCATAATAATCTAATTTACTTGTTATTTCTTGTGGAGTTTTAAAATGTGACCAAACATCAATGTAATGTTCTTTAATTTCTGAGGGAACTTTTGCGTTTTAATTGATCGGTTATTATTAGATCAATAGCTCTTCAAATGTTCGTATTCTAAATCCACTAATCCATTCGAAGAAATAATTTTTCAGCTCATAAGCAATATCTCGCCAGTTTATTCCTGGTTTCTTATGGTGCTTTGCGTGAAGAACTGTCTAAATTTTTCCGGAGTCATTTTATACCTTTTGAGAAGTAAGCTTTTTACTTTATCGTAATCCTCGGTGACTTTTTCATCTTCTCTTGCTATAATTTGCACAATGTCATACGGCAATAATCCGATTAAATGCGCAACCCTAAGTTTTTTTCTGATTTCAATTCTCTTAGCTTGTCTTTCAAAGAGGACAAGATATAAACTTACATCATTTGTTTTGGGATCCAACTTCTGTAAAATGTTATTTAAATCTAATTTCGCCCATTACCAGTATTTCGTAAGTTATCTTCTCCTGCTCGTCCCTTTCCCATTAAACTTAGTTTTTGAAGCTCAAACTCCTTTTCTTTTTTCCGTTTCTCCATTTTCATATTCCATTTTCGTTCTTCAATTTCTTGTAATCTTTTCCGCTCTTCAATTTCTTTATTTCTTTTTCATTCTTCAATCAACGAATTTAAGAATTCTTTAATTAAATCTTCATCGTAGTTTTCGCTTTCTGTTATCAATTTTTTTTAATTCGTGAAGTTTTAGATTCGCAGCATTCTCAATGCCTAATTCTACGCAAAAGTTCGTAAATCTTTTTTGTTTTCTTTTGCGATAAAATCCATTTCAATTACTTGTAAAGCTCAAACAGTCAAAGAAATTCACAGTTCCGTTTCAGATTATGTCAGAAACGTCAGCTCATAATCCTGTCGGGTGCGACAATGTAGTGTTGGTTCTGTAGAAGAAAGCACAACTCGAACAAATACAAACATTTATTTAAAATTAATAATTAAGAGTATTGCATATTAAAATTATAATTAATAGAAATTTGATTACGGCCCTACACAGCCAACAGAACAAACACCCAAGGAGAGCCAGCTAAGCCTCCTCGTACGCTAGTCAAAGACAATCTTGCTCGCCGGAGCGGACTGCATCCTCTCCTCTCTCCCAATGAATATAGCGCCATCATGTGAAGAGAATAAGGAGTATCCTAACACTACATTATTTATACAAAATTATGCAGCATAAAATGTAAATACTTTTAATTAGGGAATTTTAATTAAGTAAATTTTTATGTGAAATAAAATAATTTTTTTCTTGAATCAAACTATGTTTTTGGTTATGCAAAACTAAATATTTATTTTCATAAGACATACATACATAGCGGCGCTGGCGAGAACCAGAGTGTATCTTTTCGGGTTTGGAATACTCGCCCATTGCCTTGTCCTTTTGTACCACGATCAAGTGGTGAGATCACACCTGATCTGCCATACTTCCCTCCACATCCGCGTCATTCTAGCTCTTTCATAAAACAACAATCAATACTTCACTGCTTAATTGAACCAAACCGATGAAACTCAAAGATGGATGTCTTTGAGCTTCCCCACGAAATGCTCCGATCAACAATTTCAATGCATACATTTCCAAAACATTTCCACTGCAACCGATGCAGCGTTAATCATGGAATGCACTCAATGAATTATCTTCCACTTTAAATTAAAATTTTTCTGAAATTATCTTCCACTTTAAATTAAAATTTTTCTGAAATTATCTTCCACTTTAAATTTAAATTTTTCTGAAATTATCTTCCACTTTAAATTTAAATTTTTCTGAAATTATCTTCCACTTTAAATTTAAATGACTCCTTCACCTTAAGCGAAAGCTCACTGGAATTCCGAAAGGTAACTGCGTTAATGACTTGATTGATTGATATTGTCTTGATGATTAATCATTTTCCTGCCTAAAGAGAAGATGCATATCACAGCTATATATAAATTGTTTTTCTAAATGTAGGTCTCTTCACGATGGGTGTTTGAACTCTGAGGGTTCAGAAAGAACTTATTACAAATGCTTTTCTTCACTACTTAATGAAATCATCAAAAGATAAATGTCGCGACTTCCTGATGAAGACACTACATTGAACTATTTTCAGATAAAATAAATGAAATAAAAATTATAGCAATATTTTCAATGAAATGTTTTTTTTTCGTAATTGTGTGTGTGTGTGCGTATACTCCTATTACTTTCGAATATTTTATTTATAAGATATCCATTTTTTGTTCTGGGAAAAGAAATCTGTCATTCGAAAAATTTTGATATTGAGATTGAATTCTGAAATTATAAGAGAAATTTTCCATAGAGTGTAAAATTTCCTTTCTGTCAGTGTGTAAAAATAATTCAATTAAAGGAACCATTCGAGACTCACTTTTAAGAAAATCGAGTGGATTTCACTCAGTAACAGTGAAGTTTCATTCTTTCATCGTCGCAAAACTCAACCAATCTCTAAGATAGAAATTCACTCTTTTGAAAGATGTGGGTAAACCACTCTCTTTTTAAGAGGCGTAACAACATATCATCTAAAGGGATAAATTAGATGGAAAAAAAGATTCATTTTCAATTTTTTATAGAAGTATTGCTGTGGGGTTTTTTTCTTATATATATATCTATATATATATATTGACAATTTAATGCAGAAATTATTTTTTGAATTCGTTATTTTAATGATTTATTATTTTTTCTTTTTGAAAATTACAATACAAAGATATGATTTCTTTAGACAATAATATATAACAGTACAGTTGAATATGACATTTTAATTGATTTGGATAGTTATAGTGGTTTTTAAATTGCATACAATATTAAGCAATTTCTTCAGCCATTTGTTACATTACTTATATATATTTAGTATTATGTGTGAGTGTAGCACTCTCAAGCAAAAATCGTCCCACTACTTATTTTTATGTTTAGTTTACTATGAGCCACTAAGAACAAAATTAACTTTTACAAACATTATTAATACAAAAAATTGTACATATTTTAAAAAATACATACATATTTTATATAAGTAAATATAATTTAAGTTCTTATGAAAACATCTTTTATTTAATGTATAGATAAAATTTATTTTTGAATATTGATAATACGCTTTTTTGAAGTTACAGGAGGATAAAGACAAATATTTACAGATTTATACTGTTGAACAAAACTGATTTATGTTTTTGCAAATAAATCTTGTTTTATGATATGCTTTCCAAGTTTAGTTTCAACTGAAAATAGCTTCAATGAAACTAAGAATGAAATTAAAAATAAAATGCAAGATTATACGAAAAACATTTATTCAATTTCTAATACAGAAAAAATTAAATAAAAATATGTATATAAAAATTATTTTGTTTTTGATGTCAAATTAATATTGAAGCTTAATTTTTTGAATTGGCATTTTAATAACACAAAATAAGAATGCTATTAAAATAAAAATGATAATAATCATTTTAATGCATGTATTTTGCAAAATTTAGATTTTGATCGATTATAGTAAGAATATATTAATTCAATTAAAGTCCCAACTGGTTCATTTTTTTATTTATAAATGCAGTAAGTTTATCATCGTACTTAACATTCACATGATAACATTTATCTAACGTATTGAATGCTTTTTAATCTTGCATATTCGACATCAATAAATTCCTACTCCTCAGATAAAAAAATTTTCATATTCAGGTCTTGCTTATGACCACAGCTAAGAAAGTATAGTTGACTTCTTATGAGCGCTGTTCTTCTAAAGATCTCTTCACCTAATATGAAAAAAAGCATAACTAAAATTTCTATAGCATTTGCTATCTCATTAGTATCTATATAAACTTTAACAATGAAATTATATAAGAATAATATTTAAAAAAATAAAGATTTATTTTTCTGCGAGGAATCTGAAATCTATGTAATTATATTCTGTATTAAAATTATATTCAGCCTAAAAATATACTAGCCTCAATTCTCACATATTTATTCCATGTTATAAGACAGGTTTTTGAACATATGATAATATTCTAGGAACATATTATAAACAGGACATTTAGAAAGAAAACAGTCATCTTCTGGATATTAAATATCAAATTTTAAATCTATCTGTAGTAAAGAGAATAAATCTTTATGTTAAATTAATAGAACTTTTTATTACAATTTATAGCAACAGTAATTTGTTAAAAATGGCATTTTTATTTATTAATTAATTAAAACTTAGTAACTGAAGTTAGTAAATTAATGATTATCTAGTAGTTTTTGAAAATTTTTATAAGAACGTTGCAAAAATGATAAATTATTGACATATAATGAAACAAATACAAAATAATTTTGGATTTTTTCTTCGTTATGAAATAGTTATAGTCCCTATCATAATTTACAAAATAGATTATAGATCATTAAATAAAAATATATACATGCATACATAAATTTATTTATAAAGTTAAAGCATTTTTGAATCAATCAACTTTAACTGATGAAAAACACATAATTTTTTTAATAAATGAATAATTTTCTTTAAATATTACAACAAAAAAATTTAAACCTTGGTTTTGTATCACATACACTAATACTCAAATACATTAAAATAATATGATTTTTTTGAAATTTAAGATTGAAAACTACATTATAATAAAGGACATAAGTAATATTGCATATTTTTTAAAATATAGATTTTAATTACTTTCTTTTTGATCATGGAATCATTAAGCAAATATCAAAATAACAATAAAATCTTTCTTCCATTTTTATTAAAAAAAAAAAAAACTTTCAACTGAATTATTTATTAAAGTAATTTAAAACATACTATTGATGGGCAATCAAAAAACTTGGAAATTCAGACACAGCATTTTTCATATTCTACCATTAAAAATCCAGATATACAAATTATGTAACGAATTGACTACCCCTAGCCACCCCTAGGCTACCACTAGACCGTGGTAGCCTAGGGGTGGCTTTGGCCTTCTGTCCAGAAGTGCGAGGCTCGATTCCCAGTGCCTTCAAGATTCATCGAGTATATGCTATATACGTGCTCGTTAAATCTGTGGAATTGAAAAGTCCTGTAATCGTTCGTAGAGTAGTTACCATGGGTGTTATGATATGGAGAAAATTTCCTCCCTTTTAGATCATTGTCAAAACTGAGCGAGTGGATCCTCTGGTGGTCCCATCTTATTTAAGTATTTTCAAAATGACTTCGTTGGACATCGATACAGAGCCTTAAACATCGCGTAAAATTTTCTGTAATGGGGCGCAGTTCTTCAGACGTTAATGTAACTCTTCTTAAGAGTAGCCTTTAGGCATTCCAAACTTTGATGTGGCTTAGAGCATACTCTTGATTGTATAATACATCAAACACTGTAGTTCATTGAGTTAATTTAACTTATTCCTTCTTAAGAGCAGCATTTAGGCATTCCAAACTTCTATGTGGCTTACAGCATACTATTGATTGTAGAATACACCAAACACTATAGTTCATTGAGTTTAAGTCAGGTGAATAGGGGGGATACATTCCCACAGCTGTGAAATCTGGAATATTTACTTCACATCAGTCTTGCTTTGCTTTTGTTCTATGAGAAGGGACAGAATCTTGTTGAAGTGTCCAGATGCTGTTTTTAAAAAGTTTTTGGGCCCAAGGAAGTAAAAACAATTGTAAAATCTCATTGCAGTTCAGGGTCTTGCTCATTTTGACACCTTGATCTATGAAAATCAACGGAATTTTTCCAGATTCACAATTGCTGCACTAAAAAACCAAAAGTACAGTAATATATTCAATTTCAAATATTCATTAGTTTTCTATATATTTATCAATATGTTACTTAGAATTTATACGAAATTATCGATGTGAAAAGTAACAAAAATGAGAAAGGTAGCTAAAACTCAATTTGGGAATACTATAATCAAAACGAAATCGCAAATTATCAACACTACAATCAAAACAAAGAATACTAGATTTGACGAAAAATAACTTCGGAAGGAGGGATATCAAACTTACACCAAAGACTATGCTAGTATGAAGTATTCAATTGAGCGGATTGCCTTTTATTGACTTTTTTTATTTTTAAGCAAAATATCTTAAAAATGATTGCAAATATCAAAGGATTCTATGATGCTCGAATTAATCAGTTGACTGAATTTGGAAAACATTTCATTTCCTGCATTCATATTCCAAAATTCAAAACAAAATTTTTGGAATAATACTAATAAAGAATGCATACAACATTGAAGAGGATTGCTTTTTTTCTCGTGGTTGTAAAGAAACACATTGGAATTTCGTCCTTTATCACCAGAAGTGGCGGTCGTCGCAGGTGTTAAAGAATTTTTCATATGAGCTCGTTTCCCGTTTCTACCCCATCTGCCTCCTTTGCTTACCAAGAGTGTTGTGCCAGTTTTGTTTATCATGTTCTAAATCACACTGAGGTTGGATTTTTCCTTCAATTCATCCTTTATCTCGCATAGGAATTTTTCTCTGGCTGTAGAAGCGGAAGATTTATTGCTATCAGAAGCATATTAAACTAAATTCTATTTCAAAGAACGCGCTGCTTCGGTTTCTTAAGTGTATTCAAAGAATTTGATTTTCACTCATACTCATGACAAAAATTATTTCCTTTCGCTAACCAGAAAGTGAACTATCCCATGAAAAAAAAAAATATTGACTTTCCTTTCATTAAAATTCTCGCAAAAAGTACTCGTACGGTAAGATAAGTTATGTCGGTTCACAATATCATAAGGTTTATATTTGATATTTTTATCGTAAAATTTAAAAAAATCAAAGAAAAGTTGGTGGCGAGTTTTATAAGCTATGATTAAGCGCGAAAGAGTAGTAATTACAGTTTTTCTAGCCGTTTATTATATTGGCTATCTAGCTTAATTATCGATCGTTTCTGCTAATTAACTTATTTTTATATTTTTTTCCAATGGTTTGCGTATATCAGGATGTATTGTCCCCTTATACCCAAGGAACCGGTCAGAAACAACGACCTCTTTGCCGCCGAGGTGTTGTCCCGTGTGCACCACAGAGGGTAGGCCACCATCGCACCCTCACACATGCCATAGGGACCCGTTTATTGGGTAGGCACCATTCATACCTCCTTCACACACACAAGGAAAGGACAAAGACAGGATAGAGAGAGAGAAAGTACATCCATGCCTGAACCGGGATTCGAACCCAGGACCGCCCTATCCGTAGTTAGGCACGCTGACCACTAGACGAGTTGGCCCGCACTTATTTTTATATAAAAACTGCACGAGACCACTGGTTCTACTATTTCACTAGTGCAAGAACATTTTAACATAGTTTAAAAAGTTATTTTTTTAACTAAGCATCACTTTGGAGAAGAGCGACTGAATCCTATAGCTTATTTTATAAAACTGCAAAAACAGCTTCAGTGAGTGCTCACGGCAATCTTAAAGACAAGGACACTTTAATTTGCACCATTTTAAACCACAATATAAAACATGTTTTATAAGTAAACAACATTATAATGCTTAAATTTAAGGAATAACAAATTATAAATGTAGTTTCACTTCAAGAAGTATACGTAATAAATGAATTTAAATTGTATTTAGTTGCTAATGTCTCTCGTGTTGCATTCTAATATTTTAGTGCCCATTCGTCATTCCCCAAACCTTTATGTTAACCTTATTTAATACTCTTTATGTTAGCATTCTTTTATTACGATACGTCTTTCATTCATAATTATTATTTTGTAAAACTTTTTTTTTAATTTTTTAAAGAATTTAATGACTTTCCTTAAAAAATTGGTAAAACGAATCCATAGTGCGTTTTACATGAGGAATTGACACTAAATTCTCAAAGGAGGTCAAAATTAGTGGATTTGGGAGAGTGAAACTCGCTTTCATGGTTTTCTTGATTCGGGTAATTTTCATGGAAGTATTGCTTTGATTCAACAATTTCACACAATTACTCCTTCCGTGAAAAATTGTTTGAAATATGTTATTAAAACATCTGAAGTAAAACTTGGTGCAAAATCTATATGCATTGCCGCAATCAGCATGGCAGGACAGTGCTATTCAGAGCATAACGATCCTTGTTTTTATCTCAACCATTGTTGAACAACGAGATATGAATGTTGCGCTCCTGCATGTACGCCTGTGCAAGGGAGTTTTCAAGGTTTTCTCCTTTGCGACACGTAATTACAGTCCACTATCTATGAAAAGTCTTCTCAGAAGACAATTTAGGTGACTTATATTAAAGTATCTTCAGCATCAAGGTTCTAAAATATAAGTAACTCATTATTTGACCATCAAATATATGTATGCATTTAATACATATTAAACATTGAGCAATAACTTTGTGATAAACATTTCTTCTGCTTAAATGAGAAGTTATGCCGAATGTAACTCTAGAACCCATGAAAATATTTTAAATGATCATGTCTTTCAACTATTGAGTCGATGTCGCCTGAAAGTAAGGTTCACAATCGGAATCAGGAAGGATTTAATCTGCATAAATTCTTTGAAAAAACAAAGAAAAATTGCAAAAATAGCACTTTTGGAGCTGTTTGACCGCTAAATAACCTTTCTTGATATACTTATTTTCATCCTTTTAATAAATTGATTGAATTGACTTCAACCAACAACTCTTCTCAATTCATTGAAAGTAAAGTAACCTTTAAACATTCATTTTTACACGCACATTATTTTAACACTATTTAAAAATTATCCACAATATAGAATTATTAGATTCACCTTCTTTTTTGCCTTTCATCCCTTCAGTGGGTCGATGAAATGGAGCACGCTTGCGAACTGGGGACTTCACGCTGCTGGTTGCCCACCTGAACCGGGTCAAGAAAACAAACGTGGAATAAGCCTCGTTTAGTAACTCAGATATAAAGGAAAACAATGGATTCAATAGTTATTCTTTAATTTAGTTGGAATGCCTCAAAATAAAATATCACTTTTAAATAATGTATCATTAATTATTTCTTCCTGAATTTAATTTCAGTGCCAAACTTTTATATGCCTATGGGATTTTATTTCGTAGGGCATTAATATCACTTCAGCATTGCAACTCTAATGGAGGAAAATAATTCCCATCACTTCGTTCTGTTTAATTCCCGCACCGGCATACTTCCCCAGATAGAAGCTGTAAGAAAAACAGAGCCTTTAGTACTTGTCCAGAGATGTTTTATTTAATTTCGAGGACATTGCCACTACGACGTGCCCCGGTAAATACAATGAATCACCTGTTTCATAGCAATTCGAATTCAGTACCTTCCGATAACAAGAGCAACCTTCTAACCTAACATATTTCTGGAACACCTAGTTCTTTTTCAATCCATTGGAATAATTTTGAATCAGTCCAAAAGTGCTCGGAGAAGGTTCTTTTGACATCCGCTGTTCACTTAATTTTGGAGGCTAATTGAGTTCCAAGTACGAATAAAGAATTTAAATGTAGAAAAAGGTATTTATACTTAGATGCGTCGCTTGATAACTAATAAATTTATTTCAATTGTTAGAAATGTGTTGTGTTATCTTCTCTTACATATATCTTCACCGCTCTTACATATATCTCATACTATAGGCAGTGCATCACACAGAAAATATGTCGTTTTATGTTTTAAATTGATTCGTGTTAACCTAAATAGAGCGCATTTTTAGAAACTTGTGATCAGGAAGATAAATGATGATCAGGAATCAATGCACACCATTGAAGCCAAATTTTTCGAATATCTTGTGGAAATTTTTTATTCCAAAGAAATTTCCCTCGTGCTTGCGCAAATGGTATACGATGAGAGCAATCCAAAAGGATCAAACATCTTTCTAATTGCATCTTGTAAAAAAAAAATTAAGTAAACTGTTGGCTATTCTTTTCTCAGAATGCATGATAAAAATTTACTTCGGTATAAAATAACTTTTATTAAAAATGTATGCAGGTTTCAAAATTTTAATGTAAATGATTTCGGACTTATGTCGAAATTTTTACGTGTTTGAAGCAGAATTATGATATTGTCATTCTTTTCATTAGCATAATGCTATTTCAATTTAAGGAAAGATTTTGATCTCAAAAGCGTTTAAAGCATTGTTAGCGCCAGGAATAAAACTATGCAAGAATAGTGGCTAAAGCATTCTGTTGTATGCATCTTTCCAAATGAGTTCCCACGGTAACAGTCATACTGGACTTGACTGCAGCTCACACCACTGAGTTTATAAACTTTAATGGCACCATTTTCTTTTCATGAAAAAGGCATGAAATTGCTCTTATAAAATTCACTCTTTATATCCAATGCTTATGGCGACTGTGTTCAATCTGAAATTCGCATAGATTCATATTTAAGTTTGGTCCTTTTCACAGATGGTCCTTTAAAAAGGAATTCCTAAAATCCGACTTGAACAGTGAGGTTTGTTGCCTTATCTACCTTAAATGAGGGGTTATTTCATTTCTAATTTATAGTTAAGATATTTAATGTTCGAAACTCTCATTTGTTACATTACTTAAATTTAAGATAGAACTACAGATGAATATCAAAATAATGAGAACCGGTGAATAAAAGTGATATTTTTATACGTTTTTTAAGCATATAATAATAACTATCAGTTTTTTTTTTCATATGTAGAAATGTATATATTTTGTAGTATGTAGTAACTCTGTAGAAGTTGCTTAAAAATGGTCTGTAAATGTTTCAAAAGCGTAAATGGTTAGAAGTCTGAGGTTTTCAAAGAAGCCAAATATTAGAAGCTCATTTAGCAGGAATGAACATGAAGGAAAAGTCCTAATTTCCTGACATTCCTAGAAGTATGATGTTGATTGCCATGAGATAGCATATACACAGCGCAGCAAATTAAGAAAGTGGTTCGAAGGAGAACAGAGAAAAAAGAACCACAAATGTATTAACAATGTCTAAAAATCAAACAAACGTTGTAAAAGTAATCACAAAACTGAATCAGTGTCTGCGATCTCTAATGTCAATGGACAAACGCCACCTTCATAAATGGATCATTTCCCAAAGAGCTGAAATTCCCATTCCGCTTGTCACAGGCACCTGCAGTGGTGAAACGGAATAAAGTGACATAATCTTATAAATAATATTTCTCATTTTCCTTCAAATTAGACTGGTGCGTGTTTAGAGGAAACCGGCCGAAATGAATGCTCATGATAGTTTCCTTCAACTCTGAACTCTCGAACTGAAGAGTCGAGTCTTCACTATTTTGTTGTCAACTCGGCAAATTTCACGGGAAATAATAATGATGAATAACAAAATGGCAAATAAAGACGTTTTCCGCACACAGAATCAGCAAAGAATAAGAAATGTCAGGCTAATTTACAGACTTAGATAACCACGAGAGTAATAATATAGTTGATGTTGGCCTCTTGTAACCAACGGCTGGTTTGCTTCTAACTTTTGTGCTGAGCGGACGTGTTTCTTCGTTTGTCCTGCTTACACAGTCCGCATAGCAACCATTCCCCAGCTACGGAGATTCGTGATTTTGCTTTCCCGGCTAATTAGAAGGTCGCAATTAATTAGTTTAGCTAGTTATCACTGTAACTCTGAAGATATTTTCCCCGTGTATAATTGGTGTGAATTTTGTGGCATTTCGAAAAGTAGAAATTTCCTTTTCCAAAAACTTATTTTAGATACTTCAAAAATTTTCTTATCAATCATTGTTCCCCTCTTTGGATTAATTAACATCATGATGAGCGACTAAAACCAAGGTAAGTGCCCAGATGTCGTATTATTACGTTCCGTGCTTTGATTTCTTGCGTTTTGATGTATAGACTGTGTTGGTGGGATAATTGGAACCGAAGATATTGACATTTTAATAAATACATAAAATCCATATTTTTCGCAATTTTTTCTTTTTAATTATTCATTAATGACTTCAGTTCTAATTGTCCTATCTTTTTAGAATATTTCTCAAATTGGAGAGGATATTACGTTTCCAAAAATGTACAATTTATAATTGTAAGATCAATAATTCTTCCTATAGTTTTGTAAATATTTTATTTTTATTGGATTAATTTTGTATTTTTGAATATTTTGATTGCAATTTTTACCTTAAAAGTACCGTAACTTTTTAATTTTTAATCAATCCACTCCAATATTTTTTGCTTATTCGAAGCGGATTTCTGAGACTATTTTTATGTATGTAAATATGTTTCCATTAAAAAGTTAATAAGATATGATCTAATTAGTACATTAAGAAACTGTATTTCTTTTCGTATTTTCTCCCCATGTTTCTTCATTTTTCCTCTATGTAGATGTATTGATACTGTAGTTTTTTTTCTTTCAAAATTTAGTTTTTTGTTTTGTACCCCTGTTCTTTTTCATCTTAACACTTTGCGCTTCAAATTCCCCGCGTTTAATTAATTTTAATATTAATCACCTGTTTTCTCGGTTCCTAATTGTCACAGCTACGTAGAACAAAGTTCTGTTCCTTATTTCTAAATGTGCTTCTAATATTCCCATTTAGAAAGTTTGTGTATGTATATATATATATACATTCTTTTTTAAGTATTATTTATATATTTTTTTACTCTTAGTCCACTTTTTGAACTCTATCTTCCACACGTTGCAAGATAAGCCCAAATCCAGGACTTTCAGATTTTCATTTCTCTTTTCATGGACTTGTTCTTTTTTGCCTTAGCAACTATGCTTAGGTATAGGAACTAACATTTATTTTTATTTTTCCAATCTAGTTCTAGATTAATTTTTTTTTATCTCTTTTCTTTTTCTCCCGTATTTTTGGACTACAACTTTTTCGCGTTCTAGTCTGAATCTTTTAAAGATGTCTTACTAAATGACTCATATTATTTATTTATTTATTATTATTTTTATTCAATTATTATTGTTATTATAACTAGAACATTTTTTTATTTTTTATTTTATTTTTTTAATAATTTATTTTTATTTATCTTTTTATTTTATTTAGTTATTTTTATTTTAACACGTTAATTTTAATTTTGAGATCTTATCATATTTTATGATTATTAATTGTACTTTTTAACATTAACTTTTAATGTCTTACATTTTTATACAATCTTTATATGTGTCTAATAAATATTTTTCAATGTTAATTCGACAATTTTATCTACTTGTAAAATAAATTAATCTACATAAATTATCTTGTAAATAAATTAATGTTTAATATTTTATAATTGTTTTATTTCAAAGGCATGTTATTTTAAACTCTGCCATTTTTTTTTCTGTTAAGTTAGGTCTGCTATTTGTTTTGCTGAACTTCAATTCGTATAAATATAATAATATCTCTCTCTTAATTACTTCATTAGAATTAAAATAATCTGAATATTAATTTCACCTAAAGAAACTATATAATTCACTTAAATTTAATTTTCTGGTAATTAAATACCATCATATTTTTTTATTTATTTATTTTTATTTTCCACCTAATAGTTATGAGTAGTTTATTTTAATGGACATGGGAATTAAATGTAGTGGAATTGCAGTGCATAGTAGTCTGGAGAAGATAATGGGATTACAAGTGTGAAATTTTACCCAAATTGTAGAGCAATTCAAATTGGTCCATGTCTCATTGAGTTGGATGTTTATGTTATTTTTTCTTACCATTTAAAAATAAAAGAATGGTAATCAAATAATTAACAAATAGTTTAGCCCAAATTAAGATACAGACATACGATTTTAAGCGCTATGCTTTTCTGATAGACTCCCTTTTATCGATTCAAGCTTAAACTTTTTTTCCTTGATTAATAATCGATGTCTATTAAAAATTTTAGCACAACACCATCAGTAGTGCTACACTGATGGGACTTTCTGCTGAAAACGTCCCATGGGGTTTCCTTCACGACGCTGTCTGTTTTTATATTATTTTTTGTATTATTATTTTACTTAATTTTTATTACATTAAATCACAGGACTTTGCCTCATTTAGTCTGTATGTCGGATGTGCAGGTTGATGCTCGGGACGGGGTGATCATGGCATCTGAGTCACTTCCGCTGTATCTATTGTCAGCCTTTACTCTTATTGTGATTTTTTCATCAATAGTATATTCTCATCATTACATATTATTTTTTTCTTAGCAATAAATCTATTGGTTTAACCAGCTTTTAACATTTTCCCAACTGAACACGCAAATTTTAATGTCTGAATTGAATTCACTGATGAAACATACCTAAACAAATGATCCAGAAAACCTGGACTTAAATGGTTTAGATTCAGACCATGGCACTATTGATAGTCTTAACTCTCATAGTGAAGAGGTTATTTTGCACCCAGCGTTAGTAAAGTAACCATCACAAAGTGGAAAAAGAAGGAAAAAACAAAAAAGTTAAGGATGCAACAATATTTGCAATGTTGCAAGCCCTAAAGAAAATCATCGAATCAAAAAATAAGGGCAGATTCATTTTTCCGACTAAGAATCGCGATAAGGCCCTCACTCTCATTAAAAATCTACAAGAGGAATTTAAATTCGCAACTTCTCAACCAGCACCCCCTGTCGAAAACATTGACCCAACATCGAAAGAGCTCTTGCAGAATTTAAAGGACCTAAAGGAACAGAGCATACCTGAATTAACAAATGCTATCAAATCCTTAAACAACAAACTTCAAAAGTCTACTCTACAACTTCTAAGGAAGAACCTGGAATCAAACCAGCAGAATCCAAAAACTTATAGTCAAGCGGTAAAATCGCAGCCATGCTTAATAATAAAAAGAGTTCCAGCAGACAATATCGGAAAAACACTGCGACAAATTGAAAGGGATGTTCGACCTAAAGGTATTTACATGAGAAAAACCCATATGGAAATCCAGTGCATGAACCATAAGGACATGAACCATAACACAGCGCTATCAACAATTCTTAACTATAAAAAAATTTCGGCGGTCCCAAAGGAAATACCGAAAATACGGCTAATTCTTAACACTCCAGAAACCACCACTGATGAATCAATCCTCAACGCGATTCAGGAGGACCTAAGTCTGAAAAATACACAGGATATTATGATTCTCCAAACTAGGAAAACCTTAGGTAAATTCAACTTGTGGAACTGGATCTTTGAACTTCCAAGACCATTAAAGCTAATGTTCTTCAAAAATCGCTTCGTTTTCCTAGGTTTAGGAAGATTCAGAATCGACCGCTTCTTGACAGTACGTAGATACCAAAACTGTCAGTCTCTCCACCACACAACTACCAACTGCAGGAATGCCAAGTATTGTGGAAAATGTGGAGGTAAACTCATGACAGATGAATGCACCGAAAAAAAATCTTTTTGCAGTAACTGTTTTGAGAATAATAAAAAAGGATATCAGTACCCTACTAATCACCCGGCACATGTTTTCAACTGCCCATCATATAACATCTTTACCAAGGAACAGCTAGAAAAACCAAAAAGAACATACTACAAACAAACCACTTACCGTTCACTAATCGATAACTGATCAGCCAATTACTTTAACTAAAATGCCCACTCATAACAGCAACGAAACCTCAATTACCAGTAATCACAACTTAAACAGTGCGCCATCAATACCAATTGTACAGCACCCAACTGATAAAAGTTTATCTAATTTAACCTGCAACAATATAACTTGTCTCCAAGCTAACTTACAACGCAGCAGATCGGCAATTGCCCAATTTTCACTGACAACAACATCGGTATTAGTTTAATACAAGAACCGTTTGTATTGAAAGGAAGCATCAGGGAAATTCCTCTTAGATGGAAAGTTTTTCATGCAATGGAGCCGGACAACCCAAGAGCGGCCATCGTTGTCAATGCACCCTTTAAACCCACTATAATTCAATCAACAAGAGATCTTGTTGTGATTCAGCTGGATCTGCAACCACGTCCTTTACTTCTTGCCAGCCTGTATGCCTCACCCTATGAAAGGATTGAAACTGCTCTTCAGCAGTTGCATAACATCTGCTATAATGCACAATTATTGAGCTAATGCACGGGAATGCCAATAATTATTGGAGGAGACTTTAATGCGCATAACATACTGTGAGGCTAATGACACTTCTAATGACCCTGTTGACCAGGACTCCTCTTGGGAAGACTTCATTCCACAGCACCATCACTCTATCGCTAACAGACCAGTGGCTTCCACCAACATTTCAGAAGGCCCTGTTGTTGGAATCGGATGGCCAGACTTGACCATAGTAAACGATTTTGCCTCCAGCCTAAATAGATCAGTGGATGTTATAAGATTGACTGACGATGTTACATAAATCCACTCTGACCATACAGTACATGAAGAGCTAGGCATCTCTTCAGGAAATCCATCATCATTTTTAATAGAACGATATAAAGATTATATAAAAATGTAAGACATTAAAAGTTAATGTTAAAAGAAAATTGCAAATCTGGTCACGGTTCCGCACAACGAACAATAAAGAACATGGCATTCAACGAATTGTTGCCGACTAAACTTTGCAGCCCACACAGCTTCAGACTCTCACAACTACAACTAATACTAGTCAGACTACCACCACCATACTCCAGGACCTTTTGAAAGCTATTTTTCCAGCAGATGACATTGCAACTGTCAGTCAACACCACCACAGAATCAGAAGTCAGTCCCTAAATCCCACAACCATAATTGACGCACCCTTTTCATTCAATGAACTAAAGTATCTGATTAAGAATCTTGTCAATTCAAAAGCTCCAGGCCTAGATGGGATAGACAATGTGATTGTCAAGCTTCTCTTTCGAGCAAATGCAACTTTCCTCCGGCAATACTTTAATCTTTGCCTGACGCTTAAAACTTTCCTCAAACCATTGAAACTTGGCCAGGTTATTTACCTTCTAAAGAAGAATAAAAACCCTAGTCACCCTACCTATCGGCCAATTTGCTTATTATCAGCCCTAGGGAAGGTTTTAGAGAGATTGACCATAAGAAGGCTTAAGCATCACTTGCATAAAACGAATTTCCTGAGTAATCACTAATACGGAAGCAAGAGCTCGATAGAACACGCCTTCCTAAATCTTAGAAACCTAATTGACGAATCACACCATAAGCAGAACTACGTAGCACTGATTGCGCTGGATATCCAACTGACTTTTGACTCACTTTGGTGGCCAGAACTGCGTCTAGCACTGCTACAAATTAGACGTCCAAGTAATATAACATCCTTGATCTTCAGCTTTTTGGAAGACAGATGGCTCACCACGGTTCATGATGGAGGGTTGTCGCAATTCCTCACACCAGGGGATGCCCACAGGGATCTGTTGGAGGCCCCATCATGTGGAACATCTTCTTTAATGAATTATTAACATCATCTTGGCCAGAACATACTAAAGTAATTGTCTTTACCGACGATACATTATTAGCAGTTGAAGGCAATACAAAAGCATATCTGCAATCACATTGTAATGAATCTTTGCAACAGTTTTCAAATTACTGTAGCAACTTGAAGTTTACTATTTCTCATCCTAAATCGCAAATCCTTATCCTGCACCAGAAAAGGAAACACTTTAAATCAAATCCCAGAATAATCTTAGAAAATAATAGCCTAAAGCATACTAAAATATCTAGGAGTAATAATAGATACCAGAATGTCCATCCTACAATATATCAGGCAGTTGAAGACAAGGATGACACCAATAGTTCAGCGTTTCTACTCCGCGATTACTAGAGATTGAGGTATTAAAGGTAAAATAACTAAAACAATTTATCTTTCTGTCGTGGAGAAAATGGGTACTTATGGCTCATCCTTGTGGATTCTACCCATGATTGATTGATTGATTGATTGATTTAGACTGGTGAGGAGACCCGATTCTGTACCATGTGTTTAACGGGTAAAGTCTTCCCCACACCTAGAGCCCCCATGACCTCTAAGAGGTGCTTGGGAGCACCTGCATCGCTGCAAAATTTAATAAAAAAATAAATATAAAAATAATAAAATAAAAAAAAACAAAAACAAAAGAGGGAAACACATTGGCGGCAGACTGCCCTAGTTAAAAAAAAAGGGCTTCAAGTCTTAATTGTTTATATGCCAAAACATTGGAAGAGCATGAGGGGAAACAAAACGAAATTACAAGGTGAGGAGAAAAAGAAAGTCCATGTATGCAGAATACGCCCATGTGAGCTGCCGGTTGGAAGCTGAGGAATAGAGGCGAGTTCTTTTGGGCTGTCCCTGTAAGTTGTTATTTTTGATGTTTCATGAATAGGACTGAATGATTTCCTGAATAGGACTACCTGCTATTCATTGCCCGAATCCTCGGTTTGGTTACCCGCGTCATCAGCATCACTAGAGGGAGTTAGTCTCAGGTCACGGCAGAGCTTCAGTCCTCTTCCAGTCATATAGAGCATAAGCTTGGTGAGTAGTTGTCTGCTATGGTGATCCCCGATGCAAAACTTGAGAAAAATCGGTGTTTTGTTGTGCATGCTTCTTTAGGTAATAGGGGGCTGTTTCTGAGCACTCTAAAATATAGTGAAGTGGGTCACCTTGGGCTCCACAGATGCAATAGGAGGAAATTGCTGTCTGGATTTTGTGGAAATACTGCGGGTATGGGCCGTGAAATGTGAGGAGTTGATTCAGGTAAGGATTACAATGTGTATGTTGATTGGTGACTCTTGGGAGAAAGGTTTTGGTTACTCGACCAGTTGTAGCATCATCTAACAGTTGCTGCCAGTTGCTGATGGTGAATTGCTTCAGTTGCCCAGTGAGTGACGATCTCGGAAAAGGGATAATCAGCGCCTCGGTATCATCAATTATCGTGGTTTCTTTAGCTGCCTTGTCCGCACTTTCAAAACCAGTGTCACCTATATTTGCTTTTATCTAGCTCAATTTAATTTGCGATGATGAACTTGCTAATTTGTTTTGAATTGAGTGGATGATTGGGGACTTATGTAGTGGATCAAGAAGTGCATACAAGACTGATGCGCTGTCTGACCAGATGGTTGCCGGGGTGAAATTCTGGTGATCTATGGTGGTGATAGCTTGGGCAATGGCAATAGCTTCCACTTGGAAAACAGAGTTCCAGTCCCTTAATTTGAATTTCGTCTCGTAGATCATGTGGTTGTCATGGTAAACTACAAATGCTGATCCTGTTTTCCCTTCAATTCGTGAGCCCTCTGTATAGATGTTATAAGGTGTAGGTTTTGCCACTAATTCGCCTCCGATTTTGGAGGACTGCTGAGAAGGTAAGTTGTTGATGAGAATACCCTTCAGTCTTTTCGATGGATGTTCACAGTCTTTGTGCACAGGTCGTTCAAAGTCAGACGCAACGAAAGTGTGCCCTTCAGTGTTTCTCTTAGCTGCAGAACTTTCGTTTTGAGGGCTATCTGAGTGCAAGTGAGATGGAGAGGTGGTAATCCTGCCAAGATGTTGAGCGCATTGGTGGACGTGGTCTTATAGCTTCTGGTGATAAGCAGGGGGAAATAACGTTGCAAGCTGTTCAATTGTCGCTGTTTTCTGACCGTCATGGAAAGGGCCCAAAGGGAGGAGCCATATGTTGCCATTTTTCCCATGACAGAGAGATAAATGGCCTTGGTAATTTTGCCTTTAACGCTCCAGTCTCTTGTTATCATGGATCGGAACCGTTGAATGATCGGGATCATTTTCTTCTTTAGTGTTCTGATGTGCTGTAGAAAGGACATTTTTGTATCAGTTATGACACCAAGGTACGTTAGCGCCTTGGTGTCTCAGACTAGTGACATCCAGAGTTATTCTTGGGTTGGATTTCAGAAACTTTGTTTTCCTATGAAGGATTAGAATTTGCGACTTCGGATGTGAAATTTTTAGTTTCAGATTTGTGCAATTCATGGAAAATAGCTGGAGAGATGCGTTACTGTTTGCCTGGAGTGCTGCCCTTGTTTTGCCCTTAACAATGAGGAGCGTGTCATCAGCAAAAGCTGTAACTTTGGTATGGTCCGGCCATGCTGACGTCAGAATCCCATTGAAATAAGCATTCCAAAGAATTGGTCCGTCTACTATGACCGCTTGTAGGTCCGCCCTGTGGGCGTCCTCTAGTGTGGGGAATGGTGACTCGTCCTCCGTCATAGATAGTGGTGAGCGTACGATTTTATAGAAAGCTAAAGATGACAGAAGCAATGTTTTTTGGGCACCCTGTTTGTTGAAGTGTCTTGCGTAGCCCTGGCCACCAGAGTGAATCCAAAGCTTGCTGGATGTCAAGCGCGATCAATGCGACATATTGATCTCTCTGATGTGCTTCTTCAATGATGCTGCTTAGGCTTTGAAAAGCATGTTCAGTTGAGTTGTTACTTTTAAAATCAAACTGATTCCGGCTGAGGAAGTCCGTTTTATATCGATGATGCTTAAGCCTTCCTATGACCAACCTTTCTAAAAACTTCCCCAGTGCTGACAGTAAGCAGATTGGCCGATAAGACGTTTGGAGACTAGGGTTCTTGTTCTTTTTAAGAAAATAAATAACTTGGCCCTGTTTGAATGGCTGAGGAAATGTGTTAAGGTAGAGACAGTGGTTATAATATTGTAGAGGGAAAGCCGAGTCAACTCGAAAAATCAGCTTTACAATTACGTTATCTATCCCATCCATGTCTGGTATTTTCGAATTCGCCAGATGCTTTACTATGTGCTTTAGCTCATTATAAGCAAACGGTGGGTCCGAGGTGGCCGTGGGTGTTGCTGATTGATTTCGTATGTTGTTATGATATGGATTATCGGTGGTGATATCATCAGCGGGGAATGTGGCTGTCATCAGATCTTTAAGTATACTTTCCGTCGTTTGCTTGGTATTGGTGGAAATTGATAAAGCCTGAAACTGCATTGGTTGGTAAACCTTACCAGTTGCAATCCACTGTATAATTCCATGCTTCCTGTTGCTCAAGGTGCAGAAACGAGACCAGCTCTTAAGCTTTGCCTCTAGAATTGACTTTTTATAACTGGCCAGGTACTGCTTGTACATCTGGTGCATTTGGACCCTTATGACCGAGGTGGGAGCACTTTTCATGAGTCTTCGTAATGCCCTAGTTTTTTTGTTTTTGGGTTCGCAAACCTGGGGTCCACCATGCAAGAATGAATTTTTTATGTGGGTTTCTGATGTTGAAAACTTCTTCATCAGTAGATTTGGCAACATCTATGAATCGGAGAGTTGTCTGCTCTAGCTTTTGGGTGGTGTTAGTGCTTTGAAGTTCTATTCTCAGATGTTGCAACCTTGGCTTGATTGTTTGGACAAATTTGCGCTGCCTCTTGAGTGTCTTATACCGTCTGTTGAAGGTGATGGCCGCCGTTGAGGAGATGTTAAAGATGATATATTTATGATCTGAGCAGGAGACATCATCCGATACTGACCACTGTTGTATAAGTTGTGTGGCGTAGTCATTAGTGATCGTTAAAATTTAGGAGGCTAATTGCAACAATTTAGGAGGATAATTGCTGAAAAAGTAAATTTTTATGGGGCTAAAAAAGTATGGCGGAGGAAAGATTAGATATGTGACTTGTAAAGAAAATTGGTTTTAGAAATTTGAGACTGATAGAAAAAATTAGAAAAGTTCTAGAGAAATTTATTGCCTCTGAAAAATTTCGAAATTTCAACTTTGACAATTTTTTAAAAAATAATTGAAAAAGGTAATGACTTACGGTTTGCGGCGAAGCAAAGCATCAATAATACTGTTCCAAAGAAAAGTGGTTTTACAAATTTTGGATAATTAGAAAAATTTAGAAAAATTCCAGAATTTGTGAGGGACTTGTATATGGCTGACACTATGTAAAAATGTAAGAAAAGTGAAGGGCGGAATTTGGGGTTTTAGAGAGGAACAGGGTATAATTTTTAATTTTATGCGTTTAAAAAGGTAAGTTGAATGAATGAGAATAAGAGTTAATTGTTGAAATTTAAGAAAAGAGGTTAAGTAGAAAGTTGAAATTAGCCCTAATAGGCAGCCGCCATTAATGACTGCTATGCAATTTTAAAATTGTAATAAATTCGTTAATTTAACGAATAAAGGCTTAATTTATATATCAAATTAAAGCTATTGTGCTAAATTAATGGAATTTTAAAGAGATGACAGTGGGAAAAAAGCGAAAAACAATGAAATAGAATCAAAAATAGGAGGGTTGAAAACACGACTTACACTAATCACAGTTTTAATGAAACTCCTATGATTGTTAGGAAGCAGCGCCAATTAGACAGTCTAAAACGGTACTTTACATTATTAATCACGAGAAGCTTCAGGACCACATCCACCATTGCCCTCAACACACTGGCAGGCTTGCAACCACTTCATCTTACTTGCATCCAGCTAGCGCACAAAACTAGGGTACTGTAACTGAAGGAAACTACTGTGCTGGGAGACCAAACCCTAAGTTCGTCTGACTATGAATATCCTGTGCATAAGGACTGTGTCCATCCGTCAATAAGACTTAAGGGGATACACATCCACGATCTGCCCTTCAAACCCTCCTCTTCAGAACAAAATCAAATCAAATTAATCACACCTTACAATATCTATATTGTTACAACTTTATAAATAATTATTGTATTTGTCTTAAAATATCTCAGACAGATCGGAAATACTCACATTTTGGGCAAAAATTGTGGTATTTAGACGTGTTATACGTTAAAAGCGGGTTTTCTAATGATTTGGTGACTTCGCGATGTTTTGGTGAGGAAACTTGGTGACAGTTAGCGAGAATCTTGGTGACTTGGTGAGAAATAGATACTTCTGGAAACATCCATCACCTAGACTGTACGACCAATATTTAGCGAGATAGCCTAGAAGCTTCCAGAATCTTGGTGTAACTGGTAGATTTTTCCGCCAAGTCAGGTATAAATACAGCAGACCAACATAGAAGGCAGGCAGTTTTGTGAAGCCAGTTAGTGAGTGACGACGATTAGTCGTGACTGCTAGTCTTGAGAAACTGTTCTCTGTCTGAGGTATTTGATAACTGTGATTGGAAGCTGTTACTTATTGCATCTGATGAATTGTAGTTGTGTGATTGTTACAGCTGGTATATCTAGTAGAATTTTTACGAATAAAAGTCTTGTGTTCATTGAGTGGCTGTTTTAGTCAACTCTCAATCGACACGAACCCCGAAGCTTGGTATAACTGGTGTCAGGAGCGGAGTTGAAGAGTTGATTCAGCGCGTCACAAGAAAAATAGATATGGATTTATTGAAAAGTCTTCTCGAAAAATTAGCGAACCAGATGGCTGAGATGAAAGCTGAATAAGAAGAGATTAAAACCGAAATGATGAAAGAAATAAAATCTAGACA
Organism: Latrodectus elegans; assembly: GCA_030067965.1. Classification (NCBI taxonomy): domain Eukaryota; kingdom Metazoa; phylum Arthropoda; class Arachnida; order Araneae; family Theridiidae; genus Latrodectus; species Latrodectus elegans. The sequence goes on from CM057822.1 coordinate 105,737,137, forward strand.
GGAGGAGCATAAAAAGGAACTTAAGAAGGACATTGTAGGTGTTAAAAAAGAATTCTACAACATCATTCAGGAGAAAATGAATGCTAAAGAAGATAAGGTAACTTCAGTTGAAACTAAAGTTTTGCAGATCGAAGAAAACGTTGAAGAAGCATTAGACAATATGAATAAGGAGATTGAAAGCTTCAAGTAACAAATGTCAAACAGACATTAGGAATCCAACGTGGCATTTATGCCTTCCCTAGCCATGATTAAACTCTCAACATTCGATGGAAAATCATCCTGGCAAGTATACAAGGCCCAGTTTATGATGGTAGCGGAAGCTAATGGGTGGAATCCCCGAGCCCAAGCTTTTCACCTGGTGGCTTCTTTAAGAGGAGACATGGCCGACATCCTCAAGACACTTCCAGAAGAGCAGAGGCACGATTTTAAGCCCTATCGAGTGCGCTTGAGCTGCGGTTTGGAGAAAAGTGCTCTAAAGAATATAGCAGATTACAGTTAAAGTCCCGCTATCAAAAAGCGGGTGAAAGTCTGCAAGAATTGGCGTCCGATATTCAGCGACTTTCCCATTTAGCATTTTCGGACTGCCCAGCTGAGACACGTCAAGATATGGCTCTCCATCGCTTTATCGATAGTGTGAGGGGTCCGGAGATACAGAAAGCACTTAGACTCTCCGATGTCAAAGATATCGGATCTTCTCTAGTCTACGCACTTAAGATAGAGGCTGCCCAGCATGCAGCGCGTAAAGTTCGGCACTCAATCAGAGCTACTGATACGGACTATGATCAAAGAAAGCAAATTGAACATCTGCGGAGGAAATTCCGTAACTTAGAATTGAGTAAAGGTGGTAGAAACACGAAAATTCAGTGTTGGACTTGCGGTGCAGTCGGACACGTCCGTAGAGACTGCCCGAAACCAAAAGATGGTAGAAGTGATCTTCCACCACAGCAGAGAAACTAATATGTGGCCATTTCGCGGGGCGGACATGTCCAGAAAGTCAGAAGCCCCATTTAAAATTGTTTCACATTTCTTCCGTAAGTGGCGGCGACAATGGTCTTTTCGTAATGGGACATGTCAACGAAGTTCCCTGCAGAATGATAATCGATACTGGAGCCAACATAACTATCATTAGGACAGAATTTGCTCGCAAACTCAGTGAGAAATTCATCTGGACCCACATTGCATTACCCTCCAAACTGTGACTGGTGATAAGATTAAAGTGCATGGGGAAAAGTCAATCAAAACATTGGATTTGATAATACCATCATATGGCATAGGTCGCTGATATAAATGGCGAATTTATTCTTGGATTGAATTTCCTCAAAGAAAACCATTTCATGTTAGATTTTAAATATAATGAATTACACTCATGTTCTGAAGACATAGCGATTTTTAAGACGAAATATTCAGATATTAAAACAGTCCTTCATATAACTGAGAAAAGTGCAACAACATTACCACCAAGAACTGAGACAATAGTTTCCGGAGCTCTATCAGAATATAATAATATTCATTATTCAAAACTGATAAAAGAAGCAGAAGTGCTGGTGACTTGCACTCCAGTGGCCTGTATTAACCGAAATTGTCAAGCCACACTATCTGATCCTCCTGACACTCTAATTAATGAACTCCTTCAGAATGCAGAGTTAGATGATAAACAGAGGAATGCTGCAGGAAATCTATTATTAGAATTCGGAGATCTCTTTTCCAAGAAATCAGATGATGTTGGACGAACCAAAATGAAGCAGCATCGAATCGATACAGGAAATCATCCAACCATTAAACAACATCCGAGAAGACAACCATTCGCTAAGCAGGAAGAGGTGGATAATCTTCTTATGGAAATGCAACAGAATGATATTATTGAGCCATCAGAGAGTCCTTGGATTTTACCTATTGTTTTAGTTCGGAAGAAAGGTGGTTCTACCCGATTCTGCGTTGACTATCGTCTGTTAAACAACATCACTAAAAAAGATAGTTACCCTTTTCCTAGGATTGACGATACACTTGATTCTTTATTCGGAAATCAATGGTTTTCGACCTTGGATCTCAAAAGTGGTTACTGGCAAGTAGAGATACATCCTGAGAATCGGGAAAAGATTGTGTTCACCACAGGACAAGGACTTTGGCATTTCAAGGTTATGCCATTTGAGCTTTGCAATGCACCTGCAACGTTTGAACGCCTGATGGAGACAGTATTACGATGACTTTCCTACGAAGCCTGTTTGGTATATTTGGTCGATATCATCATTGTAAGGCGCACATTCGATGACCATCTAAGAAACATCCGAAAGGTGCTGGAAAAATTAAAAATGGCCAACCTGAAGCTGAATCCTTGCAAATGTAATTTATTTCGACGTGAAGTAAGCTATCTGGGGCACATTATCTCTGCTGAAGGTGTAAGAACAGATCCTGAAAAGATCTCTGCAGTTAAAGACTGGAGTCGTCCAGAAGATGTCCACCAATTAAGAAGTTTTCTTGGATTACGCACGTATTACAGGAAATTTGTTAAGGATTTTTCAAGTGCTGCCAGTCCTCTTCACAAGTTGACAGAAATTAAGCAGAGATTTCTATGGACAGATGAATGTGAGAAAGCTTTTAAAGAACTGAAGGAGGCGTTGACATCTTCGCCCGTTCTTGCATATCCCCAACCCGGAAAATTATTCATTTTAGACACAGAGGCCAGCAATGAAACTATCGGAGCTGTTTTGTCGCAGGAAATTGATGATAAAGAATATGTCATTACTTATTGGAGTAAATGTCTTTCGAAACCGGAGCGAAATTATTGTACAAATAGGAAGGAATTGCTGGCAATAGTTAAAGCCATAGAACATTTCCACCATTATCTCTGTGGAAGAAAGTTCTTGCTCCGGACAGATTACGCATCTTTAACCTGGCTTTTAAATTTTAAAAAACCAGAAAGACAGATAGCCAGATGGATTCAAGGAATCCAAAGTCAATATATGGAATGATTCAAGGAATCATTCCATATATTGACTTTCAAACATGTCATCGCAAAGGAACTCTTCATGGAAATACAATGCTAATGCTTTATCAAGGAAACCGTGTAATGGAAGCTGCCGATATTGTTCTAGAATAGAGAAAGACTATCAATTTGTAAATCCTTCGGTACGCCTTGTTACTGTTTCACCGCCATCGAAACCAGACCCATGGAGTGATGAAGGACTTAGAGAAGCCCAAATAGAAGATCCAAATATAAAGCCAATTTTTGAAGTAAGAGAATCTTCCAGTATCAAGTTGGCAGGGCATTTCCACCTACAGTCCTGCTACTGAACTATATTGTGCTCTTTGGGACACACTTCATATTAGAAATGGAGTGTTATACAGGAAGTGGGAGTCCGATGATGGACGTAATTTCCAATGGCAGCTTGTCTTCCAAAATCAAGAATTTCAGATGTTTTGAAAGAATTGCATAGTAGCTCAACTGGTGGCCACTTCGTAGTAATGAAGACTCTACAGAAAGTTCGAGAATGCTTCTGTTGGAGCAAAACTAGACAAGATGTAAAGAAATAGTGCCAATCTTGTTATGACTGCCAAAGAAAGTAAGGGACCAAAGAAACGTAGCCGAGGAAGGTTGCAGCGATATAATGTATTAGCACCTTTTGAGCGGATAGCATTGGACATTTTGGGCCCTTTACCACGATCTTCTAATAACAAATGCATCCTAGTTGTCATGGACTAATTTACTAAGTGGCCTGAAGCGTTTTCAATCCCTGATCAAGAAGCGACTACAGTAGCCAAGTTTCTAGTGCAACAATGGATTTACAGACTCGGCGCACCCTTACAAATTCATTTAGATCGTGGGACAAATTTCACCTTTGCTGTGTTTAAAGGAATGCGTCAAATTCTCGCAATACACAAGACGCAGACCACGCCATTACACCCGCAATCGGATGGCATGGTAGAGAGGTTTAACCGAACCATCTTGAATAATCTCTCACTTATGGTTACCAGAAATCAGCAATATTGGGATTTGAAGCTACCGCTGTTTCTGCTTGTATATCTCAGTGCTGTCCATGAGACTACTTGATATACTCCATCACAAATGCTCTTTGGTCGCGAACTTCATCCGCCTTGTGATCTTCAGTTTAGTCGCCCAACGGATGCATCTTCATCTCCAGAGAAATACTTTGGAGACCTTTAGGCACGTCTTGAAAATGTCCATAACTTCGCTTGAGACCGAATCAACCTGACGACCGAAAGAATGAAGACAAGGTATGACACAAGAGCGATAGGACATGAATTTCAGGAAGGTGACAAAGTTTGGTTGTGGAATCCGATTCGACGTAAAGGAATTTATCCAAATTTGCTATCCAACTGAGAAGGTCCCTACACAGTCCTAAAAATACTGAATGACGTCGTGGTTTTTATAAGGAAATCATCTTCTTCAAAACTAAAGGTAGTACATTATGATAGATTAGCTCTTTATCGTAATGTAAAGTAAAAATTAGTAGACCATAGTCTCTTTGTAAATAGTATAGATAATTTTAATATTTTCTATTTTTTGTATTTTTATTTTTAACTGTGTTTGTGTATGTAATGTGTTCTGTATCCTCGTAAAATGTAAATTCTTTTATATTAAATTTGGCCTTTTATGAGGGGATTGTACTGCTCGCGACGTGCAGTCCTTTAGAGGGAGACAATGTTACAAATTTATAAATGATTATTGTATTTGTCTTAAAGTATCTCAGACAGATCGGTAATACTCACATTTTGGGCAAAAATTGCGGTATTTAGACGTATTATACGTTGAAAGCGCGTTTTCTAATGATTTGGTGACTTCGCGATGATTTGGCGAGAAACCTTGGATTGGTGAGATTCTTGGTGACTTGGCGAGAAATAGATACTTCTGGAAACATCCGTTTACTAAACTCTAGGACCAATATTTAGCAAGATAGCCTAGAAGCTTCCGGAACCTTGGCGAAACTGGTAGATTTCTCCGCCAAGTCATGTATAAATATCACAGCCCGACATAGAAGACAGGCAGTTTCGTGAAGACAGTGAGTGAAGGCGATTAGTCGCGACTTCTAGTCTAAAGAAACTGTTCTCTGTCTGTGGTATTTGAGATCTGTGATTGGAAACTGTTATTTATAGCATCTAACGAATTGTAGCTGTATAATTATGATTGTAACAGCTGGTATATCTAGTGGAATTATTACGAATAAAAGTCTTGTTTTAATTGAGCGGCTCTTTTATTCACCTCTCAATCGACACGAATCCCGAAACTCTGTACAATACGGACGGATCACATATAGACGGTAAAACAGGTGCAGCCCTAATAATTTACTATGAAGTCAAACAACTTCAAGAATACAAAATTAAGCTGAGGAATAAGAACTCAGTCTTTCAGGCACAGGCCATAGTCATCATCGAAGCTATCAACATCATTGATGCACAAGGCATGAGATCTGTAACCATTTGGTCTGACAGCTCATCAACGTTGCAGGCATTACTGAAACCACGTCACACATCACCAATAATACACGCCATACACAAAAAACTAGCAGCTGAAACTTCACATATCAATCTAAGCTGGATTAAAGCGCATCCAGGTGATGTTGAAATGAGTGCGCAGACATTGCTGCAAAGGAAGCCTCAAAAATGGATGAATGCGAAGCATTAGTGATTCCATATCCAAGATCTTCACTTATCAAACAACTGAAGCACTTCACACTTCAGAAATGGCAGTCTCTGTAAGACAATGCAACAACAGGTCGAACGGCCGAACATCTACTCTCAGAAGTTTCTAGCAAGCTAACGTATGATAATCCATACCTCAACCCACTGCTAACATTTCACGGCCTATTTCCGAAGTACTTCCAAAGATTATTAAAGGCAGTTTCATCCACTTTCATCTGTGGAGCCCAAGGGGATCCTTTCCACTATGTCTTATGTCTTATGCCACTATGTCTATGTCAGAGACTGAGAAATACTACCTAAAAAAGAACTCCCAACAGACCAACATGGTGTTCCTGAGATTCTGCTTGAAAGATCGTCATCGCAGATTACTCCTGACAAATCTGATGATTCATCTCAACAAACTAGGATTAGAATTTTGTCAGGATTTAGCCAACGCTTCCGTAGACGATCTAGAAGATTCCACAGACGAGTCAGAAAACTATTCTTAAAATTAATTTTCTTCCACATTTAGTAATGGTGTATAAAAATAGTAGGTCATTTAGTAATGGTCTTTAAAGTATTTTGTAGCTTCTTGCTACTAATTTGTAAGCACAATTTCCTTGCCTTGTTAAATGCCACGATGGTGGCGTCCTCACGGACCTCGCAGAGGTTTGGATCATACTATGTGTTCATACTATTTATAATATTGCCCCGTTGCGCCCATTAACCTTAAGGTATAGTCCGGTGTCTCCCCACACAATTATGTATGCATGTATGTAACAAACGGGTTAAAAGTCATAAAATAAAATTAATGGAACTAGATAGGGCGCTACTGTAAAAATATGAAAAAATTCATTCTTTTTCTTTTTTCTGGCACTGTTTTATTAATTTATTTTGAATTGTATAGTAAAGATTAATAAAAGGAAAAATAACCACAACATTTGAATTTGTGTCTTTTCATAAATTAAAATTAAATAATTTATACTTAATCTTTTGTATCAGACTTTCTGTGAATAATATGTGTGTGTGTTTTCAAAAATTAAATTTATTTGTGTGATTAATTTTTTTTATTAATTCACTATACATAGTCAAGGGAATTTTTTTTAACTATTTATTTTTTACCTTTTAAATTTCCATTGAAAATTATTTTTGTTAAAATATTAGTTTGTACATTTCAACAAAATCTCAGTTTGCTTCAGCTATTTATTTTATAAAGGATTCTGCGGTGAATGGTTTGTGTTTTACTTTAAGACAAGACATTATAAAATTTATCTTGTTAAGGATTGTTTACAACATTATTTTCGTAAAAATGGAAATTTTCTGACACTTCTTTTTGCTTATTGGGAAAAAATTAGTTTATGAAAAATTTAATTCATTTTTTATAGTTAGAAGCATTTAAATTAAAACCACAATAGCACTTTGATTTGAATATTTAATGCAGAGAAATACAATTTGAAATACAGTTTAGTCATAAAAAGAGAAATACAGTTTAGTCAATAATTTGAAAGTTTCTTTCTGTAAGGCCGAGTGGTAATGGTTCATATATTTTTTCCTCAGTCCGCCAGTTCAGTTTAAAACCACCACTGCCGGTAGTAACGAGGATTTGTAGAACATCTCTCCCGAGGTACATTCAGAAATGACTGAAATGAAATAAATTTTCTGAATGAGTTACTGCATATGATAACATGTTATGTGCCGCCGCTTTAAATGGGTTTCAGTTTTGATGACGTGCAACGAAATTAGATCTAAATGAGAGCTAATTCCTTCCGAATTTCTTAAGTAAAGTAAACTGTACGGTAATGGTTCATATATTTTTTCCTCAGTTCGCTACCATTTGTTCGGCTCAAAACCACCACTGCCGGTCGTAACCAGGATTTGTAGAACACCTCTCCCGAGGTACATTCAGAAATGACTGAAATGAAATAATTTTCTGAATAAGTTACCACAGATGATAACATGTTATATGCCGCCTATTTAAATGGGTTTCAGTTTTGATTACATGAAACGAAATTCCATCGAAATGAGAGCTAATTCGTTCCGAATTTCTTAAGTAATGCAAATTCTGCGAAAAATAATTTTAATGCATTATTTCGCAGCAGTTATGATTATAATGTTTGTAGCATTATAAAAAAATTGAAACATTTAGCGTAAATGAAATATCATCATGCCCAAAGATACAGCTTTCCTTGAAAATGGGATTGATATAAAAGAAATATCAAAGCTATCTGACGCTGAACATCGCATGTGTAAGAACAAAATGTGTTTGGACTTATTTTTATTCAAATTAAATTACTTTAAATGATTTGAAAACCGGAGCCTGAATAAAAACTTGAAGGCCAGTAAAAAGTTTTGAGAAAATGTAAAGTGAAGTAAAAGGGATTCAAATAATATTAATTATTAAAGTTCATTCATAAGAAATAATTGCTATAAACATAATTTGTAAATGCATAATTATGAGAACATGTGGTTAGTTACAAAGTTAGTATTTCTGCCTGAGTTAAAACTTCAAGGCCACCAGTCATTTTTTAAAAATCAATATAATATAATCGTTATTACCATTGCAACTACTAGCTTGTGACAACGCTGCAATTTTCATATTTGTCATACGTTTCGCCGATACATTTTTTGTCTTCAACAAGAATGAGTATCTTGCTATTGATATAAAGATAGGAAGATCAAAGACTAGTCAACAATTTTTTAAAATTGAAAAATATTTATGGTAAAAAGAATACTGGGGGAAGTCTTAAAGCATTGTCCCCACGTGATGAATGAAGAATTTGCAAATTTGCATCTACTGGAAAGTATTTAACCAGGAAACTGATTTCGACGACAAACTTAAAAGTTTATCAATAAACGATTTATAACACAATTAGAAGGTCTGGAAGGTACACTTATTCAGGAAAATTGACTAAGCCTCAGTTACTGCAGAGACACAAAATAGAGCGTTTGAACTTAGGCCAGAAAATCATGACCTGGGACAACCAATGGATAGAAATTATCCTTTCTGACGAAAAAAATGGAATTCGGATGGACCAGATGGCTGGAATTTCTACTGGCAGGATATAAGAAATGAAAAAGAAATATTCTCCAAACGCCAATTAGGTGGAGGGTCTGTCATGACTTGGGGCTGCTTTTTGCTTATAATGGTGTGGGGTCAATTGCATTCGTTTCAGGTAGAATGAATTCACAAGGATACCAAAATGTACTAACAAATAATCTTTTCACAAATACTGAATGTCTTGCTGGAGAAAATTGGAAATATCAGCAAGACAATGGATCGATCCATTCAAGTAACAGCAGAAAAAATTGGTTCTAAGCCAACAATTTTGAAACTATGAAATGGCCAGCTAGATCACCTGACCTCAACCCAATCGAGAACCTTTGGAGTGGCTTAGCAAGAAGATTTTATGCCAATGGGAGAGATTTTACATCAACAACAGAGCTGAAATCTACTATCGAAGATGAATGGTGTAAAACCTATCCCACCTTTTGTTAAAAACTTGTTTAATCCATGAAAACTAGAATATTTAAGCAATTCGTAGAAATTGCTCCTACACAACCTTCTAAGAATGTGTAATTTTTTCCTTATATATTATTTTCTATGTTGGCCCTCTTAAATTTTTACTCAAGCTCGAATATCCATCTGTGTGTTCTGTAATATTTTCTAATTATAAAATGTTTTCAAATTAATTTTTCTACATTTTTACTTTTATTTAAGCTCAATAATTATCAATCACACACAAATGGTATTTTAATTCCTCGCTTTAAATGTTTCCATTTTCTCAAAAATGTCTACTGGCTTTAAAGTTTTTACTCAGACTGTAAAACGACTCAAAGTTTATTCGACTGATCTTGACTGAGATCGACGATCTCAAAATAGAAACATCGTGAAGACTGTTCACTCCCATGATGAGAGCAACAACACACGAGAGAAGTGCTAATCCTGTCATTTTAATATTTGCTTTCACTTCCTGGCTACTTCCAGATTTGGTCAGTTCTCTTTCCTTAATAAATAATTTGCGAAAATGTATAAAAACTATTTCACAGAACTTTAAACAAAAACAGCGACTGTGGGTTTTCTTTTGTCCTTTGACATGGTGCAGTGGATGAGGGCCTAACAGGGTAAAGCTGTTCTAACCCCTCCGCATCATTACTTTCCGGGAGGATTGTTCCCACACAGCGTGCCACTTGCCGGATCCCGTGGCGAAAACTACCGAGCACCCACTTGAGAGATGTGCATACAGAAGGTAGAAACGCAACATCCATCGACTGCTCGGATCCAACCCGCTGTGAAGAGAGACGCTACAGCACCACTGCATACCTCTGTTGTTCTCTCACGTAAAGTTTACGGCTGCAAAGCTGAAAAAAGCATGGTTAACGCTGTTGGCTATGATTCAACAGTTCATGGATTTGAATCCCATTTTTGGGCTTCAATGTTTGTAGCAGTTAGTTCTCAGCTCTCTTCTACAAAAGATAAACTGTGAACCAGCGATAGAAAACTAAACCAATATTTCTGCTGTCAGCCTCATCATTTTTAAAGGAAAGGAGCAGTCATTTTTTTACATTCGAAGAAATAAAATTATCCTATTCTTCACTCGACAATTAGTTATCCGTCTTGCAGAAATCGTCTCGAACCTGTTTTTTCTAAATGTTAACAAAGAAAAAAACTTCTGAAACTGCGAACACTGCGGGCAGGCCAAGAGCCATAGCTCAGCATCTACCGGGCTTTCCCGGGAACACTCCGTCGAGATTGGGTCGTGTCACAAGGGGAGACTCCCAAGTATCCACCCCGTCATAAGTGACAGCAAAAGTGCAACATTCAACTCCTGATGTTCCGCAGTGTACTTTCCTTCGAACAGCCTCTGAGTCGCGGTCATTCCAAAGATGCCTAAAAGAAAATGCATGAGTATTTATGTTAGTGTACATTGGTTCATTAATGAAGACCGTTTACTGGAATAACTGCAATAAGCTGATTATAATATTTCATACAAATGTTCTCTCGCATCTGGTGTAGCTTGAATTTCTCCGTTGGTGCAGGTAAGAATTAACTCAGATGTCAACTTTGTCTGCCAGGCAAAGTCCTTGGACATATTCAGGAATCCTTAAGTTATCAAACATAAGCAACCTTGTAATTAGAGCTTACTTTTAATAATAACTAAATGAAAAAAAAATTTTTTTAATTCTTCCAGCACTTGTCAAAAGTAAGATGAACGGTAACCCTCGCAATCAAATATTCACAGAAACTGAATTACATGCTTTCATTTAAAACTTTGTATCAATGATGATATCATTATGAAAAAAACAATGTAACTAAATTCACAAATTACTTAAATCAACAATTCTTCCGCTGAAATATCAAGCGAAATCCTGTTTTCTTCTTACATGAGAAAATCATTGATTTAATTACGAAGAAGGCAGAAAAAACTGAAACTAACTTTTACTAAATCACAATGGTGTTGAGAATTTTTTTCTTTGTCAGTGAAGGAATTACAAATCGCAAAGTTCTAATCACATGTTGGAGAAAAAAGTACTCCCTTCAAATGAAAAGGGTGAGCAAACAACATTTTCTTAATTAAATGAATTGCTCTTATCCAAAATAAACATCGAGATGAATTTTTCAGATCCTTCCCTATCAAACACGGAACTTCATAAAACAGAGATTCCTTCTTCCGCGGCTGTTACCTCCGGGAGATAAATCCATTTGACCCATTGGAAGCCATTTTGAAATCTGGAGCCCCGAATGAGTTTGCTAGAAATTCATAAAACCAGTCATTTAAGGACTTTTTTTCGTCGATTGAAATTTAGGTTTCATTGCTTTGGAAGAAAGTAAACTTTTATGTCAAGACAGATATTAGGGAAAATTAAAAGAAGCATGTGGTGTAGGGCTTTTTCATGCTGTGATGTTGATTTGTAAATTGTGTAGTTCTTCCACTGAGAAGAGAATTTGTTGTTAGCGAATGAAAACATTGCATTGGGTTATAACAAATAAAGTAATGGATTTTAAGGAAAAAAATCTGATGAATTATGTATATTTATCTTCAGGATGCATTGTTGTCAACATGTTGCTAATTTGTTTAATTGGCCTGACAGTAACTTCGGACCTTGAACATCAGCGTTTTTCCAGAATTTTGTTTTCGCCACATTTGCTCTCTATGGAAATTCCATTCACCAGGTAATGCCCAGTATTGTTGCTGTTCCGAGAGCCCAGTGCTGTGATTGTGCATGAATTTTTGAGGAATATCTGCACAGTGTAATAAATGGAGCACATCCTAAATAGTTGATGAGTTATCAATTTTATTTACCGTAAATGGTTGAGTATGAGCCTACAATGTTGAAAGTCTACGTATTTATTGGCAAATTCTAAGTTAAGAGACAATTTATTACGCAACTACTTTAATTTGATCTCTAAAGAAGTTGGCAACACATTAAAAGGACGGGGTTTTGGATGCGACATTTCCAGACACATTTCCATGACAATCGAACGAGGATTGACACTGTGAATAGCAGTATTACCATTATTAGTTTTCAGATAAAATCAACGAATTTCCTACCACCACTTTTGTCACTGAATCGATGGGAAAACATTTTATTTGTGGTGACTTTTATAAAAACAACTAATAGATGCACATTCCTGTGACATTGCGTTTTGGATTGCCTACCGGGTTTTCTGTAATAACATCTTTCGCTTTCCTAGACGACTTTCCACGGAGGGTTATATTACGAGTTGTGAAGAGGGAAACCCAGAAATCTTCCAAGCACCCACCCCAGCAGTATGCTTGAGATATCCCACCATTCAACAGAGAAGTTCGCATCTCTGAAAAATGCTGTTCCACCCTTACTTATGGACCGTAAGTTGACTAAAGATCTGATAGAACTTCCTCAAGACTGGTATAAATGGAGAGATGTCCAAGCTCCTCACACTGCAAGCTAACTTTGTGGTTCTTTTATTCACATATATTTACTGAATCTTAATTTGTATTGTGATATTTATGATCCGCAGTACACCAATATCATTCAATGGTCGAAAGATATTTCATTTTTTCCAACAAGTATTTCGCTGTAAACTGTGCCCAGATTCCCAAATATATGTCACGCGAATATTGAGACAATAATTAAATAAATAACAAAAATCACAATTTAAAAATTTCATATTTCAGAGTCAACTTTTCTATTTTTAATATTTTTGTAGTTATTTTCAAAAAAGTTTTCATTATGGTGCGTCATTTTATTATATTTAGGTAATATGTTAATATATTAATGTAATAGTATAGCGAATATAGTTACAGCTACCTTCCCAGTTTAAGTGTGTAGATATCGCAACTAGTGAACTTCCCCCAGAAAGACACTTGAGATCACTTAATATATTAAAGTGGTTTTGTTCGTTGCTTCTTTCTTTGTGTAGCTGTTTTGTGAAATTTGTACCGTTATTGTTACATATTGTGATGTGGAACTTTAATAAGATTAATAAACATTTGTTCCTGAAAGCTTTGTTATTCCTATTTATAATTATATTTCGAATCATGTGTATATAATAAATTAATATGATTACAATAATATAGTAAAGAATTCTTTATCTTTCGTAAAAATTTAATGAGAGATGTACATTTTATAGGTATTCAAAATATTTTTTCCGTTAATTTTTTGTATAAGTTATTCCCGGTTACTCTTGTCTATGGGCGACCATTTTTTTCAGTGCTCAGTATATTACAATTCTGATACTTTATATTCTTCTTCTGTTCTCCATTTTGTTTTCATATTTGAATCACCCTCCTCAGTATAAATCCTTATAATTTATTTTTCTTCAAAGTTTGGGCTCTAGTTAAGGATTTTTATATTATATACACACGCGCGCGCACACAGTATTTTTGTAGTGTATGTGTGTGTTAGTTATACTTTCGATTCTATTTTTATTTAAGTTATATATGAGGGCTACTAACTATCTGAATGACTCTTTTAAGGAAAGAATTGTAAAATTTCGGTTTGACTAAAATGTTTTTAGAAGATTCCTTTTTTATTTAATTATTTTCATTTGATGTTTTTTATTCTTTTCAAATATCATATTTCACTGGTTATTTCGAATCAAAACAGTACAAAATTCCAGAGCAAAATCATCTCTTCGGAAACTTATGTGTTATATTTTGAAAGAAAATTGACATTGTGAAGCTGTTTTGATAAGCATTTTTTTCCAATATACCCGGAATGAAATATTTTTGTTTGTATAGATGGATCACTAAATAAGGCAAATGATTTTCGAAAAATCCATTTTATTTTTTGTTTACTTGCTCCTTCGATTATCAAAAGTATATAAATTACGGTACAGCACTGTACATGAAATTTGGAAACATGAATGACAGCATTGATGCAGCCCTTTCGCTTTCGGGTGATGGGAAAGATCGCTTCCAAATTAGATGCACTTTTTATTGGAATTGAATGTCATTAAGGTGCATCTACGCACAGAGAAAAATTATAAAATTAAGTTTCAATAATTCATTAAGCAATAATAATCACACTGCATATACGAAAAATATTGAATAAAAAACCTCTCTGACCTTAATTGTAAAGACTTATAATTAACTTTTTGGAAAAAAGACAAAGAAAAAAATGTAGAATTCAGATACTGTTGTAAACTTAATAAAGAATTAGATGGATATTATTTGTTACTGGAATTAAATATACTTAAAGAAGAAGAAACTAAAGGAATGAATCCGCTTCGCCCTCGGAACTATTTTATGATTGTTTAAAAAAACATGCAGTTTTTAACCACTGACTAATTGCTTACTTAGTTTAGAATTGTAAAGTGATGGCTTGTTTGTCTCTCAACGGTTATTTCTTGGCACGAACAATTTAAATTTGATTCCGAACTACTACAAACATCCAAGCCCAATTTGGGGTTCGAACCCACAACTGATGAATCGAAGGCTACCAGCTCGGTAATTAAAAAGGTAAAAAGTATATCTGGACAGTAATTCTTCCTATTCAGGAAATTTAAAAAAAACAAAAACATGAAGTGTAATGTAAACAAAAACTGAACGTACATTAGATAATATTTTTTACGGCGAATTAAAAAAATTTTATACATAAGAAAATAAAATTCCAATGTTTAGCACGTATAAGTGTGCATATTTTACAAAAACATTTGAAAATCTAACTTAGTTATAAACAGAAAACTCAAACATTAAGCCTTGGAAACTGAACTGGCATTCGGTGTTTTTACGCACAACATCCCGAATTAAGGGATAAAGTTTCAAGACTTAGCAGATAAAACTGCGTGTTTTTGATTTAAAAATAGTTTCGTGAACAGCTTCAGAATACAAATGCTTTTTAATACAAAATAGAGTCACGAGTATAAATGACAAAAACAATTTAAATAAGGTGTGTATTTCTTGAAAATTCTTAAAATTTAAAAAATATTAAATCTTTTGAAGTCGGGATTCTTTTTTTATGTCTGTTCTAGAACATTACTGAGGAGGGTCGTATTAGGAATGCCGGAAACTCATTTTCTATGAAAAAAAGACACAACTTTTACTTTTTCAAAATATAATATAAATATCATCATTTGAAAAAAAATTATGTGGAAATATAGAAAGGGATCAGTTTTCGCAAGTATTTGTCATCCCCAGCAGGTTACAATGCAAAAAAGAGGAAATGCTTCTCTATGAAAGCTGGAAAAGTTCAGAATAAAAAAGTTACCTTGCTTTACTTAATTCTATTGTAACATAAGACAACAAAGTTCTCAAATTAGTCTTAGTTGTTTTTTTAAATTAATTAAAAACTCTGTAATCAATAGTTCAAGTGCGTTTAAGTAAGCCATTCTCATACACCTTCATTTCGAGAGAAACCCCAGACAAAATTTCGTTCCACAAATGGAATGAATATTTTATTTACAAATCCTGAATTTATGATAAAATTAAATGCGAGAAATCATATAATTATAAGGTGTGCATTTAATTAAAGAATATGTTTAAAATGTTATTGCCCCTAAGAAATAAATGGGGATGAAAATTAATCGAAATTTAAGAGACTATAAGCATTTATAGTGCATGTTATTTGGTTCCTAATTTAATACAAGAGATTATGTATGAATAAAATTCTAATTATTGCCTCTATATATATGCATGCTATTGGAAAGTGACGCTATCGTTGTCTTATTGGAACAGGACATTGACTATGAGGGATTCCAGCAGTTCATGGACTCGTACTTGGAGATCGAGACTCCCAGAGACCTGGTCACCCGGCTCTTCCTGTCCTTCGTCAAGAGACCGACCACCACCGCGACGCAGGCTGTCGACGGAAGGCTGCTCAAGGTCAGAGTTTTTCTCTCCATCCATTCACGAAAACAATTGGCATGCAAGGGATTACGCAACACTCAGTGTCGCTTCACAAAGGTTTTCACTCATTCTCGATAATCCCATTGAACTTCGTGAACTAAGAATTGAATCTAAAAGGTGTTTGAAACAACCCATCTTTTCATCACGTTTTCTCCTTTCATTTCTTTTTCGATTTAAATAATAATCAAAACATTAATATTTTTTTTTTGCACTTTATTTCTTTTTAATCTCATTTTATTTAGCGTATCTATTTTATAAAATTTTCTTATCAGAAGAAGAAAAAGTATTTCATCATTTTTTGCTGCGATTTATATTTTAAGAATATTTATAACTCAATATTTCTATTAACTTTCTCTTCATATTTAATTAATTTTTATACTAAATAACATTTGTTTCCTTATCATATTTTTAGTAATTTTAAAAGTGGTTATTAACTGTTTAGCAACATAATATCTCCATAATCGCAGAGAGTAAATTTAACAGTTAAAACTGTTAAATTTACTCTCTTCTAGGAATTTCGCCAAAATAAATCATTGAAAGTGCATTTTGAATAGTTAAAATAGTTGAGATATTCCCTTTTATTCCAAAAAATCATGCGGCTAAAAGATCTTGATTCTAAATTATTCTTCTTAATTTAATGTAGTTCTCAGCAGTTAACATTTATGCAACACGAATGAAGTAATCAGTTCTTTGAAAAAAACTTATAAAATGTAGTTTTGGTATTTCAATTTTTTTTTATATATATTTTAGAATGCTTTTGCTAGGAGAGACAATCATTCAATATAAAGAACAAAACTTCATGGAAAATTCATGAATTATAGTGAGTCCGAGAAAAGTTACGAATTCAAAGAATCAAAAACGATAAATCAATTTATTCTCAACAAATTTATTGTTGAAAAATTTCCATGATTTTTCAGTCACTGCAAATTTACTAATTCTCAATGTACAAATAATGCTTAAATGTAGCTAACGAAATGATAAATAGAACGTTATGCAATGAAACATGGAATTTGCATCCTTAAAATTCTATGCATTTAATACTTTACAATAAGTTCTAATAAATACTTACCTCGGAAACTGCTATGTCATTAGCCTGGTATTAAAGCCTTTCTATTGTTCTTTAAATAGTTTTCATCAATATAATAATAGATCAATATAAAATAGTTATATATGGTACCTTATTCTGAAAATTTATATTCAATCCTTCTTTCTATAATTGTTGAAAGATTAGTCAATTATATATTTCTTATATCAGTCTTGTACCTCCATTCAAAAACACTGTTAAAATTTTATGTTTGTGTGATGTGAGTAGTGAGAAAAGGGCAGTTCACTGATACTGATACACGGATTGATCTATCACCAGTTGATGTGACGTCATAGGTGTGTAGTCTTATACCAACACGCCCTAGAATACAAGGCCTGTGCGACTGAACGGGAAGTGTCAGTGACTGAAATGACGGAGTTTTTACATTTTCAAGCAAAATGTGTGAACAACGTGGTGGCGTTTTTATGACTTTTAAATATTTTCTTATTTAGCTTATGTGATTTTTACATCGATTCCTGTAGAATTTTTTCTTCTCAGATAGTAGTATATTTTTCCAAAAAACTGCTGAATAATAACATCTAGATGCTGCGTTCCTTATTACAAAGGAAATTACGGCAGTAGTAATACTAGTGGCAGTGTGTTTAAACTTACAAGGGATGAAGAACTTTAAAAAATTGGATTTTTTTCTTATCCAAGAAAGAATTTTCAACCAACGATCAAGGGTAAGTTTCATACATTTAATTAATATTTTTATTTAGAATGCATGAGTTTAATCGTACTATATTAGAAATAATCGCGGATGTTAAGATTAAGTGTTTCTCAAATATTTTAAAGTCTAATAGAAATAAATATTATTTAAGGAGAAATGTAAAAAAGCATTTAATAATACATAAATTTTTAATCACAAACTATATATAAAAATGTATAAATACATGTGAATATTAATACACATTGATATCAAATTAAATGTGAAATCAACTATTATTACCATAACACACATTTTTAATGAAAAATTTATTGTTGAAATTGCATAGTTACAATTTTATTTATAGCTTTGTGCTGATTCTCCAATTAAAAACTTATATAAATCTAACCTTAAAAAATTGTTTGGAGAAAATTATTTTCCATAAGAAATAATATGTTTGTAAGTTCACCAAATTCGTTCCCTCATGTGATCAATTATATTTCTCGAATTTACAAACTGAAAGTTGGAAACAATTTTAATTTATAAATTGAAATGCAAACGAATCTATTTAGTCTATAAGCATAAGTATTCTTCATTTACACAGTAAAAGAGTTTACAAAGATTAAATATTTTTTGGTTTATGTAGTGAATTAAAGTTTTTTAATTAATAAACCACTATAAACATTTTCATTTTTCCAGAAAATAAAAAAATATATATAGGGATAAATAAATTTCAATAAATGCATTTCTTTCAGTTTTTATGTGTATAGGTTTAATATTTAATATCTTAACTTTAAATAAAAAGGAAAAATGTATGAAAAGTAAAAGTTGCATTTGTTTGGAAAAGAAATCACTGTTTAACTATATTATTAACTTTATGTATTTTCTTAAGCAATAAAGATTAATTATTTAATTTACTTCTGGTGCACAATACATTTATCAGCCCACTCTTAAAAAATTGTGATGTAGAAATAATGAGATTAAGAAATTAATATTTATTTGAAACAAAATTTAAATAAATTTATTGCTGATATGATTAAATTGCAAAAATATAAAATAAAATAAATATTTAATCAAAATATCATATTTTATTTTGGATTTCTGAGCTGCAATTTAAGGAGGATGATACCGGCAGTGAAACATATATGTATGATACCAATACTGGACAGAAAATTTCTGCTCCATCGAGCTATATTTTCAAAAAAATCTTAGCAAACTTTTCATCATAGTTCTCATATTTTGTTTCTCATTTCTATTTTTAAAACTGTTCTCATGTGTATTCTTAAATTTCATCCAGTTGTATAACAGTGAATAATCAGTATATAAAAATACCTGTATAATTTTCAAATTCTATAAATAAACACTTAAAGTTGTGTTTTATGTTTAGTTTAATTTACTTAAAGTTTTAAATTCGAGAATATGAAATTAAAATTCTAATGTTAAAATGCCTAGAACTATTTTTGAAACACATAAGTAACAGGATAAGCAATCTTATTTTTTGTCTTATAATTTTTTCATAAATTCTTATAAGGGTAGTAAAAAAATTTTCTATCTTTACTTATATATATATATAACAATTTAATTCATTAAGTTAATTAAATACTACTTTAACAAATTTAAAATTCTTTTCTGCAAATAAATGTTATTTAAGTTTGTTATTTTTTAAGCGATATAATAAATTATTATTAATTCTAATGAATCTAATTCTAATATTTTTCTGCAATTGCTTACAGTTATTACAATATGCTTCATTTTAAAAAATCCTATGCATTAGTGAGTAGAAAAAATTTAGTAAATTTTTAATCTAACTCACTATTATTAATATAAAAATAATATATATATATATATATATATAATATTGCATTTCTGCTTATAAAACTATAAGTTCTGTTTATAAATTTTAAAGGTTTTTAATTGTGCACAATTGTACTATCAAGGATAATCAGTATAAAATTGTCTATATTTTTTTAATTTATAAATATTTGAAACTTAAATTTGTGTTTCAATTTTATATTATGCAATTCTTGTTTTAAAATCAAGGAAATGCTATTTATGTGTAATCTAATTGTGATATTAAAATTCTAATATTAAATTTCACTTAACTATTTTAATGATTAATAAAAGAGTAAACAACTTTAAAACCTCATTCTTTTATACTGTTTCTCTAAAAAAAGATAAACATATAAATATCAAGAAAATTCTTCTACTTTTAAAAAATGAAACACAATTTTTACTTTAACAGATCTAATCATATCTTCTAAAGATAAAAATAAATTTTCGGTAATTAAATTTAATGTAATATTTTAATTAATTTATTATTAAAAAAACTACACAATTGATGTCTTTATGCATGCAAATTTTGCTTATAACAGCGATGGAGAAGATTTCAACGTCTTATTCTGATGATTCATAACTCACGCCCTCAGGCCTCGTGATCTAAAGTGTGCTGCTTCTAAAAGGGCTTAGAGTGACTTCATATGTATGTGATCTTATAAAAGAATGTTATGGCTAAGCAGATTGTGTGACGTCATAGGTAGTCTTAAATCATGCTGCCGTTTGAAGAGAAATTTTCAAACCTTAGCATTGCTGCTATGCTACCCCCTATGGGAACAATTTTGAACTACATATTTTTATTTTAAAAATTTATTTTTGCCAACTGTGGGGAAAGAACCTCGCACCTCAACGGTGGTAGTCCGTTTTCTTATCCACTAAACTACTCTTAACTCGCTTGGCCAATGGTTCTTATGGTTTATTATCAGAGGAGTATGTAGGACTTAAGATTTTTAGTTATCTTTTTTTAATAAATTTATATACATTTTTTTAATGATTTGAACTTAGACTGAAAGACTGAATTCTATTCATTTATTTTCCTGGTTACATTACCTGTTAAATTTTTATATTGGTTAAAATGAGTGTTGATTTCCACACTACGCAAGGCGCGTACAACACAGTTGACGCATTATTTCCTTTTATTTTAGGCTTGGCGAGATTTTATTAATAGATGTTATAAAAAGTTGATGGCTTGTACTGTGAATCCGTTTCCGTTCCATTCTCGTTATTTCTCTTTGAAATAGACATTCCTTATAATTACAATGTTTGAGTTGTTTCCCAAAATATTCCTATACCTTCCCTTACATGTTTTTTTCTCAGCTTATAAAGATAGTATTGTACACATGTTAGAGAGAGCGTAATCCTATGAATTCCAAGATGGACTTTCCATTCAATGAAACAGCTTGAAACAGCAAATTTTCTTTTTGTTTTGAATGCTAAAGAGAGGGTGATCTGTAGGATAATCAGATGTGTCATAAATGTTGTTGTTTTTATTTATATCATCATACGCATCTTCTGTTTTAATCTCGTAGGTAAGAGAGTCTATCGGTGAAAAGCAATGATGCATTGTTTCCATATTGTCTCTTGATGATGTTATAGTGGAATTCATACATCAAAATTTGCTTATTTCCAAAATAACAAACCTAATAAAAATTGAACGATTGAGAATCACCGTGCTTCTCATTCGTTCTATACCCACGAAATAAGTAATTTATAATATGCATTGTACTATTTAACTCATTAGCAAAATATTTTTAAACCTAGTATAGTAGCTTAAGTGCATAACTAAACATTACAATATTGAAGCTGTTAATCAAACGCGTCACATAAAATATAGATAAAAAGTCCTTACTTTACGTTTTGATTCTCTGGGATCTAATATAGTGAAATACCAAAATCGAATACATTGTAAAAATTATATATAATTGTTTTCTGTTTTTGTTTAATTATTTATTGTTTTTATACCAAGATTCATTTTTTTAATTATATTCAAAAGGAAAAATCCATGATATCATTGTAGAATAAAATTATATCTTTTAATAACTCTAACATTTAATATACATATCTAAGCATTTTACAATTGAATAGCCATACGTTATAATATTAAAACAACAATCGTTTAATGGTGATTTACAGGATTTATTGAAAATTTTCAATAATCACTTAGATCAAAAATTATGAAAATACATTTTTAACTGAAAATAGGACTAGCTACAACATTTCTTCACTCATTAAATTTATTAATGTTTACACGAAGATTATATAATAAATTTAAATGTATTAAATTTCCTATAAATAAATGAATCAGTGAATGTAATGGGATTGATAATGCGTTGTGCTAAGAATGGGCCTCGAATGTTCATATGGTGTATAATTTATGCGAAATTTTATAAATAAGTTTTTGTCTAAGCAAGTTGTTTATTTCATTAAGAACTTTGCAAAAACTATAGATATGTATTTTGTACAATTTCCAATTCGATCATTTAGTCAAAGTTCAAATCATTAAAAAATATCCATAATTTTATTTGAAAAATAATAAGTTCTAAACTATAGAAAATCTAAAACCCCTAATCAATAAATTATCCCGCTGGTAATAAATCATGTAAATCACCATTAAACGATTGTTACTTTAATATTATAACGTATGGCTATTCAATTGTAAAATGCTTAGATATGTATATTAAATGTTAGAGTTATTAAAAGATATAATTTTATTCTACAATGATATCATGGATTTTTCCTTTTGAATATAATTAAAAAAATGAATCTTGGTATAAAAACAATAAATAATTAAACAAAAACAGAAAACAATTATATATAATTTTTACAATGTATTCGATTTTGGTGTTTCACTATATTAGATCCCAGAGAATCAAAACGTAAAGTAAGGACTTTTTATCTATATTTTATGTGACGCGTTTGATTAACAGCTTCAATATTGTAATGTTTAGTTATGCACTTAAGCTACTATACTAGGTTTAAAAATATTTTGCTAATGAGTTAAATAGTACAATGCATATTATAAATTACTTATTTCGTGGGTATAGAACGAATGAGAAGCACGGTAATTCTCAATCGTTCAATTTTTATTAGGTTTGTTATTTTGGGATTAAGCAAATTTTGATGTAGGAATTTTACTATAACATCATCAAGAGACAATATGGAAACAATGCATCATTGCTTTTCACCGATACAGACTCTCTTACCTATGAGATTAAAACAGAAGATGCGTATGATGATATAAATAAAAACATCAACATTTATGACACATCTGATTACCCTACAGATCACCCTCTCTTTAGCATTCAAAACAAAAAGAAAATTTGCTGTTTCAAGGACGATTGGAATGGAAAGTCCATCTTGGAATTCATAGGATTACGGTCTCTCTAACATGTGTACAATACTATCTTTATAAGCTGAGAAAAAAACATGTAAGGGAAGGTATAGGAATATTTTGGGAAACAACTCAAACATTGTAATTATAAGGAATGTCTATTTCAAAGAGAAATAACGAGAATGGAACGGAAACGGATTCACAGTACAAGCCATCAACTTTTTATAACATCTATTTATAAAATCTCGCCAAGCCTAAAATAAAAGGAAATAATGCGTCAACTGTGTTGTACGCGCCTTGCGTAGTGTGGAAATCAACATTCATTTTAACCAATATAAAAATTTAACAGGTAATGTAACCAGGAAAATAAATGAATAGAATTCAGTCTTTCAGTCTAAGTTCAAATCATTAAAAAAATGTGTATAAATTTATTAAAAAAATGATAACTAAAAATCTTAAGTCCTACATACTCCTCTGATAATAAACCATAAGAACCATTGGCCAAGCGAGTTAAGAGTAGTTTAGTGGATAAGAAAACGGACTACCACCGTTGAGGTGCGAGGTTCTTTCCCCATAGTTGGCAAAAATAAAAATATGTAGTTCAAAATTGTTCCCATAGAGGGCAGCATAAGCATCAATGCAAAGGTTTGAAAATCTCTCAAAGGACGCCAGCATGATTTAAGACTACCTATGACGTCACACAATATGCTTAGTCATAACACTCTCCTATAAGATCACAAACATATGATGTCACTCTAAGCCCTCGAATTATAGACAACAAACCTATGACGTCACTGCTACTTGTGATAAGATCAATCCGCTATCCGCGTGCCGGTGAATTGTCCGTTTCTCACTGCTGACGTGTTTTTGGTGTTTATGCGTCACGTGATGCATGATAAGTTGGTTGATTGGGTTTTCTGGCGCAAGGTGTAAAAAATAAACAAACTGCGCCAATCATTGCATTTTTTACGAATTGTATTTTTATTAGTTCAAGTGAAGAAAACCCAAGCAACATTAAACTTTTATATAATTAAATTAGTATTAATATTATAAGATTATAGAAAATTTTAAGGTAATATAAAATAATAATATATATAAAATTTATAAATAAAGTGGAGAAATCCTATTGCCTTTAAAAATGCAAAAATGTTTTTGTTTGGTGGTTCGCTCAATAAATCATATAATTTTAAAAGTTCTCTCTTAAAAAGTAGTAAACGTTACTCTTTAAAATCAGGACATGAGATTAAAATGTAATAAACATAGTATGGTGCATCATACATTTCACACCATGGATTTAGTTCGCTTAAGAACAAATGTTTGTGTGTGAAACGTGTTTGTCCCATACAAAGGCGAGTCAAACGAACAACAGCACTTCGTACTCGTAAAACTCTGAAGAAAACGCTTAGAATAGATGGCGCTGCCTCGTACTATTATGTCTGAAGATTTTGCACTTCAGATTTTGTTTCGATTGAGGGAGGAAGTTCTCCCAACTTTTTTCGATGGAACACTAAGTTCTTTAGATTTCTTAAATATAATTCATTGTTTTGAATTTATATGCAATTGTGTTAAGATTGTGTGTACCATTTGTGTTTATTAAAATTGTTTTTACTTATAATATATGATCTCTTGTTTACTTTCCCGAGCCGTGTTTTGAATGCAACCTTTCGATTTTAGATATTATTTAGATTATAGATTTTAAAGATAGTATAAAACTTCTTCATGGCGCATCGGCTGGAAAAGGTAAATTTTTGGTACACATGATAGATTATTATATTTGAGTTTGCGTATTTCGTTGGATCATCTTAAAATTTAGATTATTGCCTTTGCACCACCTGTGCAATTTGCGAAGACAGCCAAGGTAGGATTGTTCTTTTTATCCTTCGCATGCAAGATGGGTTGAAATTGAAAATCGAAAAGATTAAGAAAAACAGATCTTATGTGAGGAGTGTTCTTAAAAAATTAGTAAATCAGATCGAAAATTTAATAAAAACGGAAGAATTTGATTTGTTAGAAGAAAGTGTAAATCAACTTACTCATAAAAGTAAAACGTTGAAACAATTAAATAAGCAAATTGAATATTTATTCAAAATATAAGAATTCGAATTTGATTTGCCTACTATTCATAATTATGCCGATAAAATATCGCTTGCAATTTACCGTGATTAAAAACGATTAAAGCAAAATAACTTCGTTAATGATAATTCCTCTGAAACACAAAAATTAAATTCAAATACAAACTCTTATAACGAAAGTAAACAAGTAAAGCTCCCTAAATGAAGCATTAAAAAATTTTCTTCGGTGATATAATACATTTTACTAGTTTCTGTAATACAGTCAAAGTTTCCATTGATGACAATAATGGGTTAACAAAAATTGATAAGTTCAATTATTTAAAGTCACATTTAAGTGGAGCAGCGTTGAATGTCATTGAAGGTTTCGAAATATCAGATGATAATTGTGATTCAGCTGTGAAGATTTTAGAAGAACGATTTGGCCTTAAAGACCTAATCAAAAATCATCGTATGAACAAATTGTTAAATCTCTCCCCCGTATGTAAATCGCATGATATTATGAGATTAAAAAGAATTCATGATGAAATTGAAATTAATTTCAGAAGTTTACAGTCTTTAGGAACCTAAATTCTATTCTTCAATGCTTTTAGCTGTTACATCAAAAAATGTGCATAGTGGTTTAACGTTAGAATATAACAAACAAAATATAAAAGACTCTTCCAATCCAAATATCCATAAATTGTTAAATTTTATTGAACTCGAAACAAAAAGCAGAGAAACTCTCTCACATTCGCCAAAATCACTTGAAAAACCGAAGGTCAGTTCGACCCCACTGTTGAAGGAGAAATTGTCTGAATCACCCACTTATGGCTTTTCGGTTGTTTCTCAAATTAATAAATCTTGCTTATTTTGTAGAAAAGAAAACGAGACAAAACTGAAACTTGAGGATCGAAAAAAATTTAAAAGCTTTTGGCAGATCTTTTCATGCCTTGGTGTAAAGCATAGAATTAAAGATTGTAAATCCCGCCTGATTTGTAACACGTGTGGAGGGAAACACCACCAAACTATTTGTTTTAATTCGTCTAAGGATAAAAATGCTGTGGCTCAGGAATCAGAAGGTGAGCCATCAATAATTTCTGTAGTTTCACATAATGAAAGAAATAAAATATTATTCCAAACAGGCTGTGTAAAAGTAAAATCAAAAGGCAGTGAATCAATTACACGTTTGTTGTTAGATAACGGCTCAATGCGCTCATTTATTTGCCAAAAACTAGTTGACAAATTAAAACTCGTGAAAATAAGAGAAGAAAAATTATCAGTTTTTACTTTCTGTATCAAAAAGGCTACAAACAAAATTTATGATGTAGTTTGTGTGATATTAGAACACAGATTTTCTCCTAGCTCAAAAATAGAAATAGAAGCTTTAGTTACGGATGAAATATCGGGATCAGATATACTACCCCCTGAAGAAAAAGTAGTAAATGAAATAGAATTAAGAAATTATACCCTTGCTGACTCTTCTAATTGTACTGAGCCTGTAACCATTTTGATAGGGGCAGATTACTTTACAGAGTATTGTGACTTGTAAAATCAAACGTCTAAATAAAATATTCGTTGCTGTTGAAAGTATTTTTGGTTGGTGCCTACAGGGCCAAAAAAATGATAATCACGCGTCTCTCATATTTAATGCAGCGGTAGACTTTGGATTAATTGACAAAAACAACAAAAATAATTCTTTCGAAAATAAAGTTTTGTCCGATTTTGAGTCAAATATGAAATATGAAAATCAAAGATACATAGTTCGATTGCCCTAGAAACTAGATAAAGAAAATTTAGATTATAATGGAGAAATTGCTGAATCAAGATTGAAGCGCACACTCTGACAGAAGTACAAGCCGAAGGCAGAAACGCATCTTCTGTCCTTCAACAATTGCTGGGATCGAACTCAGTACCTTATAATCCAAAAAACGATAAGATATCGGATTCGTTTCTAACTACTATTAAATAGTGAGTTTTAATTCGGGAAGTTGGTTTTAAGGCAAATGAGTGAGAGGAATGCTGAATGGCAAAGATGCTCGCTGAACTCACCTGAGTATTTATTAATTCATAATTAAAGGAATGAAAGCCTTCGTTCCATATTTCAAGTTCAGTAAGTGAGCAGGTCTGAAAAGTTATTATACAAAATGATCTTGCTGGAGACAGCGAATGTTCAGTTCAAGTCATTGAATTTCTGTCAAAAAATCGGTACTGGTCTCTTTTTTTTTATGCTTATTTTCTGTCACGATGGTATTTGGTTGTTTTCTTGTAAGGTTCATGAAAAAAAAACAAACGAAAAATGGTGTTATACAATATTTTCCACGAAAGCTACACAATTTCATATAATACGAATATCATCATTTGATAAGGAAGCCAATTAATATCATCCAGCCCTAAAAAAATCGCTCATGAGAGTTTGTTGGTAACACCCTGAAAAGAAAATTGAAATCAAGAGGAAAAAAAAGCACCAAATTTATTTTTTTATCTATCTATTATCATCAATTTTATTTTTTAATATTAAAATTCGAAACTTTTAAGGAAAATACGAATTATAAACACGAAACTAAATAGTGGAAAATTTGTTGGCTATGTTTAATTGCTTCTAAGAGTAGTTCATTGATAGGCGTTAT
Source organism: Latrodectus elegans (assembly GCA_030067965.1). Classification (NCBI taxonomy): domain Eukaryota; kingdom Metazoa; phylum Arthropoda; class Arachnida; order Araneae; family Theridiidae; genus Latrodectus; species Latrodectus elegans. The sequence goes on from CM057822.1 coordinate 105,764,674, forward strand.
TTTAAGTTTTCTTTGAAGCCCGGAGCAGAAAACTGAAAACATGACTCGTGACCGCCGGAAAATACTGGATGGAAACATTTTATAGCATTTGTTGTTTGCATTTCTTTCGTTCCCTTCTTCCCTCTCCACGTGTTTGCGAATGAGCACAACTACAAATCCTACTATTAAGTAGTAAGAAATGAGAAACCAAAATTGGAAAATGCATTCGCTGTTCATGTCACAACTTAATATTCAGGATTTCGCAATCCAACATTCTGTATAAATAATACATTTGAACTATGAAAAGATTTTTTCAAGCTCCCCCCCCCCCCCCAAATTCAACATTGATGTTTCAACTGAATTTCAAAGGTTGCAAAAGTGAATGAAAAGAAAAGTGATTTGCTGATCGCAATAGTAACGGAAGCCATTCTTTTTTGTTTAGATGATTACAAGGAACCTACTAGAACTCCTCTCACGTCCTCTTGGTCATTTTCCTCTGCCATCTAAGTGGGATCACGTGATGCCTGAAAGAGTGAAGAAGAATAAAGATAGAACTATTAGGATTTTTGTTTTTTGAGACCAAGACTTTGCGGACGTAGAAATGGACTGCCAGTGGTTGGGGTTTGCGTTTTTGTTTGCTTCTCTGTGAGTAAAAAAATATCCTCCTTTTACATAGCCTCGTTTCACTTTAAGGATTGGGCTATAAATATAGCAAAGATATAGCTTCTAGTAAATTAAAGTTCGTAAAAGTTTTCAATTTAGTGGAGAAAAATCTGTCGTTAAATAAAGTTTGGCATGGTTGTGATTAGGAAATTTTAGCTTTTTATAACAAACTTAAATACACAGGAAACTGATATAATCTTATTTTACCAGAAATATAAAAACTAAGATCGTTAACTGCTTTTATTAGTTGTAAAACAAGCGATATTTTCAAGGGTATAACAGATTATGTCACCAATGGCTTTGCGCGAAATTACCATGAATGGATGGATTTCATATGTTTAAAAAATTATTGTGTAATCCCAAATATACATAAAATAAAGTCTCCTTAAACTATCTATCTGTTGCAATATTCAAAGAATATGATTTACGACAAACATTTTATGTGGTTTACCGGATGCATTCAGTATTGTCAAAACAATGTATTATCATTGAGAAACTTTCTATAAAAAGACGCTATCTCAAATATGATAGATGAAATATTATACGGTTCACTTACAATCTCATTCATTTCGTGATGTTGAAGCAACTAGTTAATAAATATAGGTATCGCTTTTCTGGTAAAATATTCATTTACTCATTATGCGACTAATTACTTTATTGTACAGACTTATTACTTTATTGTACATACTTTTGGCCTGTTATTATTTCATAGAAAAATATACATAAAAAAGCCGATGAGCATTTGGGATTAACCAAGATACGAGGATTGCTATTTATATTTCTGGCCTAATAATGAAAAAACAAATATGTAGGATCGAAATTGGTTTTATTGTTTTTCAAAATATTCTCCATGATGATCAATACACTTTTGCATGCGTTTGAACCAATTTTCAAAGCACTTTTTCCAGTTCGATTGAGGTAACTCCAAAACATGCGTTTTGAATGCATCAACCGCTTCTTCGGGGGTCGAAAATCGTTGTCCACGTAATTTATTTTTGATGTGTGGGAATAAGAAGAAGTCATTGGGTGCCAAATCAGGGCTGTACGGCGGATGACCCATCAGTTCGATCTTTCGCTCCGTCAGAAATGCCTTTGTTTGAGTCGATGTGTTAGAGCTTGCATTGTCATGATGAAGAATGATTCGCCTGTTCTGCTTTTTTTGAATTTCTCCGATGACTTCTGGCAAACAAATGGTCGTGTACCATTCAGAATTGACAGTCCTGCGTTGCTCTAACGCCACTGTTGCCACATGACTGTTAATGCCGAAGAAACAGGCAATCATTTGTTTCGATGTGCTTCTTCCTCGAACAACTTTTGTTGGTTTTGCCTCGTCTTGGAAGACCCATACAGTTGATTGCTGTTTTGTTTCCGGCTCATATGCATAGATCCATGATTCGTCACCTGTGTAGATGTTATGCACAGCCTTTGATGTACCTTGAAAGTATTTTTTCCAACATTTCCTTGCACCAATCGACACGAGCCTTTTTTTGAGCGTTTGTCAGATTATGCGGGATCCAACGCGAACAAATTTTTTTTACGCTCAAATGTTCATGCAATATTTTATTGATGCTAGTCATACTAATGTCCAAAGACGCCTCTATCTCACGGTATGTCACATGACGATCTTGCTTTATCAGTTCACGCATAGCATTGATCTTTTCTGGCACAACAACGGATTTTGGACGACCTGCACGGGATTCGTCCTGGATCGAACATCGACCACGATTAAATTCGTTATACCAATTTTTTACAGTGCTGTAGGATGGCGCTTTATCGCTGTATAAAGAATTAAGTTCATCGAAGCACTTTTGTCTTGACAATCCACGTCGAAAGTTATGAAAAATAATGGCACGAAAATGTTCACGATTCAATTCCATTTTTTGACAGAGAAGAACTTTTCAATTTACTGTCAACAACACAAATAAAGCTATAATGGTAAATCGTCTGCTGAATTTATGTTTAAAAATATCAAACTTTCGATTAAAATCGTCTTCGGTCGCCTAGCAACACTTACTGTTGCCAAGGCCAGAAATATAAATAGCAACCCTCGTATAAAATATTTCCGGAAATATTTTGATTAAATTATATTTATTTTAGCTAAATATATATAGCTTCAACCTCTTTTTCTTTGTATACAATTTAGCAAAGTAAGTTTGCCTTCATAAACTTCGATGCACATGGGCAACAAACTTCCATAAATATATGCATTTCGTTTTACATTTCATACCGTTCATATGATACAATAATCTGCCAAATGACTTTTTTTTTTCAATATCATAAGAGAAAACATCATTATAAAAATATCTTGATTTTTATCTGGATTTTTTAAAAGATTTAATCATTAATCAAGAATGTTAGTTTGGAATGAATATCGATTTAACGATATCTGATAACAAGTCCAAGTTTAACCCGTACTGGATTAAACCGGTCATAAAAATAAGAGGCGCAATAACAGTTGTTTATTTAAGGCCAATTTTAGCTGAGCATAACTCAACGGACTTACTATATCTATGGGTGGGTATCTTAGAATAATTCAAAGGATGAATGTTATAAAGCTGCACTTAAAGTTTATCATACATAAACGAATTTTATGCTGGATTCATATATATATAAGAAATTTTTAAAAGAATTTATTTCAAATATCACACACTTAAAATATATTTTTGAACGCTTATGTATAAAATTATTATGTTGTATGGAATAAAACACATAGAAATTAAAAATGTATAAAATAATTAGAAACGGAAAACATGTTTTTTTTTTGGGGGGGGGGGTTCTACATCGTTTTGTAAGTTGGCATTATACAGCTATTTTTTTACAATCCCAGATAATTTTGTCCTGGATGGAAATCAAAATTTAATGGAAAAAAAATTTCACGGAAACAATGTAAGAATTAAAAAGCCAAGCTAAATAAAAACCATAAAATTCCCATTCAATTATGAAAATTTCAAATGAAGTAAAATAAATGTATGAATAAGCAGGTTCATTTGACCCCAACATAAAATATTTTTGTCAATAAAATGGTTGGATATTGATTCAATCTAATGAAAGGTACCTGCAATTATTTGTAATGCAATTATTATTAAATAGCAATGATGTATCAATTAGTATTAATCAGAAGGTTGCGTGAAGGCCTGCATTCCCTAAAATGTTGAAGGGGTTAAAGCAATCGATGAAGGCAATTAACAAGACTTTGAAATTATTATTTTTGACTTACAAAAATAGCAATGATGTATCAATTAGTATTAATCAGAAGGTTGCGTGAAGGCCTGCATTCCCTAGAATGTTGAAGGGGTTAAAACAATCGATGAAGGCAATTAACTAGACTTTGAAATATTATTTTTGACATATAAAAAATGGAAGACGTTAGAACATCCCTTTAAAAAGAGTTTTCCACTTGTGTCGACAAAAGTCCAGATCATCCACCCGACCTAGAAGGAAGGAACAAAATCTCTAGTTCTTCAGTAGTGGTAAATCCATCACCTTGCACTCTTAAGAGTGGCACTGGGCTACTTTCTTCTGATGTGCACACAGAAGGAAAGAACAAAAATTTTTCATTCTTCAACAGGGGTAGGGATCAATTTCGCGATCTTGAACTCTTAGGTAAGTCGTTTTGTCACTGGGATACTCTATGAAATTAATTCATAATTACGGGAGTCCACTAAATTATTTTGTAGAAATCCGCTTAAGAAACAATGTTCTTTAGTGCTGCTATTATATTCAATGCATACAGACGGTAGTGAATGTTTATCTCAGTATATCGGTTAACTTTGCATACATTCTCTTGCTGACAGCCAGTATCAGATTCGCCTTGGGTTGTTTAAATTTTAGAAAATGAAACTAATAATTTAATGTTGATTAATAAATTGTGTTGGTAGTGAATAATGTTTCTTTTTTATTTACGCTTACACATATTACTCACTGAAGTTTCCTGTTTCCATTACGCTGACATGGGATACGTATACTCTACTATCTTTCTTATCCGGCCCATCCCTTCCATAAATTCCTTTGTTGGATGTGAAAATGTGTGTTAAAAATTTACTCAAGATGTTTGTCAGGAGTCGTGGAACATGCAGATCTCTAATAAATTGCGTGCCATATTCCCATACATCACCACATTAACAGTTGTGGAAAATTTTATATCTATAAAATCTATAATCTAAATAATATCTAAAATCGAAAGATTGCATTCAAAACACGACTTGGGAAAGTAAACAAGAGACCATATATTATAAGCAAAAACAATTTTAATAAACACAAATGGTACACACAATCTTAACAGTTACATATAAATTCAAAACAATGAATTATATTAAAGAAATCTAATTCTAACTACTATTAAATAGTGAGTTTTAATTCGGGAAGTTGGTTTTAAGGCAAATGAGTGAGAGGAATGCTGAATGGCAAAGATGCTCGCTGAACTCACCTGAGTATTTATTAATTCATAATTAAAGGAATGAAAGCCTTCGTTCCATATTTCAAGTTCAGTAAGTGAGCAGGTCTGAAAAGTTATTATACAAAATGATCTTGCTGGAGACAGCGAATGTTCAGTTCAAGTCATTGAATTTCTGTCAAAAAATCGGTACTGGTCTCTTTTTTTATGCTTATTTTCTGTCACGATGGTATTTGGTTGTTTTCTTGTAAGGTTCATGAAAAAAAAACAAACGAAAAATGGTGTTATACAATATTTTCCACGAAAGCTACACAATTTCATATAATACGAATATCATCACTTGATAAGGAAGCCAATTAATATCATCCAGCCGTAAAAAAATCGCTCATGAGAGTTTGTTGGTAACACCCTGAAAAGAAAATTGAAATCAAGAGGAAAAAAAAAGCACCAAATTAATTTTTTTTTTATCTATCTATTATCATCAATTTTATTTTTTAATATTAAAATTCGAAACTTTTAAGGAAAATACGAATTATAAACACGAAACTAAATAGTGGATAATTTGTTGGATATGTTTAATTGCTTCTAAGAGTAGTTCATCGATAGGCGTTTTTATAATTTTTCTTTGAAGCCCGGAGCAGAAAACTGAAAACATGACTCGTGACCGCCGGAAAATACTGGATGGAAACATTTTATAGCATTTGTTGTTTGCATTTCTTTCGTTCCCTTCTTCCCTCTCCACGTGTTTGCGAATGAGCACAACTACAAATCCTGCTATTAAGTAGTAAGAAATGAGAAACCAAAATTGGAAAATGCATTCGCTGTTCATGTCACAACTTAATATTCAGGATTTCGCAATCCAAAATTCTGTATAAATAATACATTTGAACTATGAAAAGATTTTTTCAAGCTCCCCCCCCCCCCCCAAATTCAACATTGATGTTTCAACTGAATTTCAAAGGTTGCAAAAGTGAATGAAAAGAAAAGTGATTTGCTGATCGCAATAGTAACGGAAGCCATTCTTTTTTGTTTAGATGATTACAAGGAACCTACTAGAACTCCTCTCACGTCCTCTTGGTCATTTTCCTCTGCCATCTAAGTGGGATCACGTGATGCCTGAAAGAGTGAAGAAGAATAAAGATAGAACTATTAGGATTTTTGTTTTTTGAGACCAAGACTTTGCGGACGTAGAAATGGACTGCCAGTGGTTGGGGTTTGCGTTTTTGTTTGCTTCTCTGTGAGTAAAAAAATATCCTCCTTTTACATAGCCTCGTTTCACTTTAAGGATTGGGCTATAAATATAGCAAAGATATAGCTTCTAGTAAATTAAAGTTCGTAAAAGTTTTCAATTTAGTGGAGAAAAATCTGTCGTTAAATAAAGTTTGGCATGGTTGTGATTAGGAAATTTTAGCTTTTTATAACAAACTTAAATACACAGGAAACTGATATAATCTTATTTTACCAGAAATATAAAAACTAAGATCGTTAACTGCTTTTATTAGTTGTAAAACAAGCGATATTTTCAAGGGTATAACAGATTATGTCACCAATGGCTTTGCGCGAAATTACCATGAATGGATGGATTTCATATGTTTAAAAATTATTGTGTAATCCCAAATATACATAAAATAAAGTCTCCTTAAACTATCTATCTGTTGCAATATTCAAAGAATATGATTTACGACAAACATTTTATGTGGTTTACCGGATGCATTCAGTATTGTCAAAACAATGTATTATCATTGAGAAACTTTCTATAAAAAGACGCTATCTCAAATATGATAGATGAAATATTATACGGTTCACTTACAATCTCATTCATTTCGTGATGTTGAAGCAACTAGTTAATAAATATAGGTATCGCTTTTCTGGTAAAATATTCATTTACTCATTATGCGACTAATTACTTTATTGTACAGACTTATTACTTTATTGTACATACTTTTGGCCTGTTATTATTTCATAGAAAAATATACATAAAAAAGCCGATGAGCATTTGGGATTAACCAAGATATAAAATATTTCCGGAAATATTTTGATTAAATTATATTTATTTTAGCTAAATATATATAGCTTCAACCTCTTTTTCTTTGTATACAATTTAGCAAAGTAAGTTTGCCTTCATAAACTTCGATGCACATGGGCAACAAACTTCCATAAATATATGCATTTCGTTTTACATTTCATACCGTTCATATGATACAATAATCTGCCAAATGACTTTTTTTTTTCAATATCATAAGAGAAAACATCATTATAAAATTATCTTGATTTTTATCTGGATTTTTTAAAAGATTTAATCATTAATCAAGAATGTTAGTTTGGAATGAATATCGATTTAACGATATCTGATAACAAGTCCAAGTTTAACCCGTACTGGATTAAACCGGTCATAAAAATAAGAGGCGCAATAACAGTTGTTTATTTAAGGCCAATTTTAGCTAAGCATAACTCAACGGACTTACTATATCTATGGGTGGGTATCTTAGAATAATTCAAAGGATGAATGTTATAAAGCTGCACTTAAAGTTTATCATACATAAACGAATTTTATGCTGGATTCATATATATATAAGAAATTTTTAAAAGAATTTATTTCAAATATCACACACTTAAAATATATTTTTGAACGCTTATGTATAAAATTATTATGTTGTATGGAATAAAACACATAGAAATTAAAAATGTATAAAATAATTAGAAACGGAAAACATGTTTTTTTTTTTGGGGGGGGGGGGGTTCTACATCGTTTTGTAAGTTGGCATTATACAGCTATTTTTTTACAATCCCAGATAATTTTGTCCTGGATGGAAATCAAAATTTAATGGAAAAAAAATTTCACGGAAACAATGTAAGAATTAAAAAGACAAGCTAAATAAAAACCATAAAATTCCCATTCAATTATGAAAATTTCAAATGAAGTAAAATAAATGTATGAATAAGCAGGTTCATTTGACCCCAACATAAAATATTTTTGTCAATAAAATGTTGGATATTGGTTCAATCTAATGAAAGGTAACTGCAATTATTTGTAATGCAATTATTATTAAATAGCAATGATGTATCAATTAGATCAGAAGGTTGCGTGAAGTCCTGCATTCCCTAGAATGTTGAAGGGGTTAAAGCAATCGATGAAGGCAATTAACAAGACTTTGAAATTATTATTTTTGACATATAAAAATAGCAATAATGTATCAATTAGTATTAATCAGAAGGTTGCGTGAAGGCCTGCATTCCCTAGAATGTTGAAGGGGTTAAAGCAATCGATGAAGGCAATATTTTTGACATATAAAAAATGGAAGACGTTAGAACATCCCTTTAAAAAGAGTTTTCCACTTGTGTCGACAAAAGTCCAGATCATCCACCCGACCTAGAAGGAAGGAACAAAATCTCTAGTTCTTCAATAGTGGTAAATCCATCACCTTGCACTGTTAAGAGTGGCACTGGGCTACTTTCTTCTGATGTGCACACAGAAGGAAAGAACAAAAATTTTTCATTCTTCAACAGGGGTAGGGATCAGTTTCGCGATCTTGAACTCTTAGGTAAGTCGTTTTGTCACTGGGATACTCTATGAAATTAATTCATAATTACGGGAGTCCACTAAATTATTTTGTAGAAATCCGCTTAAGAAACAATGTTCTTTAGTGCTGCTATTATATTCAATGCATACAGACGGTAGTGGATGTTTATCCCAGTATATCGGTTAACTTTGCATACATTCTCCTGCTGACAGCCAGTATCAGATTCGCCTTGGGTTGTTTAAATTTTAGAAAATGAAACTAATAATTTAATGTTGATTAATAAATTGTGTTGGTAGTGAATAATGTTTCTTTTTTATTTACGCTTACACATATTACTCACTGAAGTTTCCTGTTTCCATTACGCTGACATGGGATACGTATACTCTACTATCTTTCTTATTATGCGTCAGCAAAGGATATGACATTATTTTCTGGTGGATCGCACTTCATGTAGGTTTCGATGGCATTGATAGGGTTGATGCAGCTGCTAAATCTGGATCCGGCCCATCTCTTCCATAAATTCCTTTGTTGGATGTGAAAATGTGTGTTAAAAATTTACTCAAGATGTTTGTCAGGAGTCGTGGAACATGCAGATCTCTAATAAATTGCGTGCCATATTCCCATACATCACCACATTAACAGTTGTGGAAAATTTTATATCTATAAAATCTATAATCTAAATAATATCTAAAATCGAAAGATTGCATTCAAAACACGACTTGGGAAAGTAAACAAGAGACCATATATTATAAGCAAAAACAATTTTAATAAACACAAATGGTACACACAATCTTAACAGTTACATATAAATTCAAAACAATGAATTATATTAAAGAAATCTAAAGGAACTTAGTGTTCCCTCGAAAAAAGTTGGGAGAACTTCCTCCCTCAATCGAAACAAAATCTTAAATGTGAAGTCGTCATATTTAATAGTACGCAACAGAGCTATTTATTCAAACCTTTTTCCTCAGACTCCCCACCTGAACTCTATAGAGTTCACTAATTAAAATTTTAAGAATTAACAAACACTTAACAATTATGAAAAATATCAATTATAAAAGTTTAAACTAAAGTTATTAGCACATAAATGACAACATCAATAAATTCAAAAAACGCATAAAAATATATGAAATCAATGGACAAATTCTTAATCATTTATTTAAATTTTAAAGACCTGATTACTTATTCTTAATTTTGATAATAATAAAAAGTAAAGTTTTGAATTAGAGTCTCTAAAAATATTTGTAATAATTCAAATGTTTTATACTTATTTTAGAAGCGAAAGTTGCTGTAATAAAGAAGAAATGAAATATAAACTTAATAATTCAAATTTAAAGTTACAAATAAAGTTCAAGAAAAGTTAAAAATGCTTATAGTTCCAATGAGTAGAGATGTTGTGCTGTTATTTTTAACAGTCCATTAGCAGTTTTCCCTTCGTAGGAACGAACTGTGTTATCTTTGCCAAAATAAGTTTTATCTATTCTGCCTAACTGCCAAAGTAACTTATTTTTGATATTGTCTTCAATAAGCACAACATCCCCGACTTTTAGCTCACTTTGAGAATGTGGATTTTTCATTGAATGAGCAGTTTTCAGGTCAAGGAGGTACTGCTGCTTCCATTTATGCCACAATTGTTTTATAAGCAAAGTTTGATATTTTTTCCTTTTCAGCAATGATGATCTATTTGATCCATTTCCAATAAGTTCTGAAACGTTATTGGATAAATAGTTTTTCCATGACCAAAATTCAAAAAGTGCATAGGTATCAGTGGCTGTGGTTCATTGTTTTCATTATACACATAAATCAAAGGAAGCAGGTTCAGGACAGCTTCCACTTCAACAAGGAGAGTCGAAAGTTCTTCATAGCTTACTAGAGCTTTACCGATGATTTTTCTTAAGCATTCTTTAACAGATTTCATTAATCGTTCATAAAAGCATACCCCAAAAAGCAGCTAATTCTATTATATTTTTTCAAATTATTCTTTCATATTTTCACCGATAAAATTTAGAAATTTGTCATTGAAAATTTCATTGCAACAACTCTTCCAAGCAGTAACGAAATCAATAAGCAGATCGTCATCACATTTAATACCTGAAGACCAAACATCTTGCATCAGACACTTGATTTGCAAAGTAAATGGTCCCAGAAATCCTAATGGGCCAAATATTCGTCCTAAAACTTGTAGTATAAATCTCTTAGTGTGTCTATTCTCTTAGAAACAAACTCAATTAATTCACGTATATTAAAATAAAACAAGTCTTTACAATTATCCCACAAGCTATACCCAAAACTTTATAAAGAAGATTTTCTTCTCCTATGGTTGCAGAATCATCAACTGAAATGCATAATCCATTCACTTTCCATAATTTTCGTAAATCTTTGGAACTGGTTCGCCATTTATGTAAACTTACTTGACTAAAAATTTCTTTAGATTCTAATGAAATGGATAAAGCTTGCTCTAGTCTCATGACTTCTGATTATATAATCCACGTAGATATTATCTTTTAAGAAAGAAACAGTTTCCGGATACTTTTCAAAATACTTTTCTAAGTGATGTTTAATTGTAGCTGCCAATAAGAAGGGGGTACTATTTATCCCGAACAAAACTCTAGTGAATCTGTATACTACAGGTGATTCAGAATTGTTTGTTGGGTCCTCTCTCTCTCTCAATAAAGAGAAATCGTGCAACATCTCTATCTTTTTCGTGGACTAAAATATTCAAAAAGGCTTTTCGCTTGTCAGTTGTAAAAGATATAGGTTTAAGTCTGAATGTCAAAAATTTCTGGATACAATTTTGGACCAACATGCAAACAGTCATTTAAGAAAATATTTAGCAGAAACATGAAAGACCAAACGCAATTTACTGGTTACACGATCATCCCGAATGATTTCTCTACATAGCATATAAAACGCAACTTTTTCCATTTCATTCGGATTGGGCACTTAACTCAATAATTCCCTGTTTTCTGTAATCATCTAAAACTTCTTTGTATTCTTCATATAGTTTGGGATTTCTAAATAGTTTTCTTCTTAATCTGCGAAATCTTGCTTCAGCGATTTCTCTATTTTTATTTAAATTTTCTTTATCTAGTTTCTAGGGCAATCGAACTATGTATCTTTGATTTTCATATTTCATATTTGACTCAAAATCGGACAAAACTTTATTTTTGAAAGAATTATTTTTGTTGTTTTTGTCAATTAATCCAAAGTTTTCCAAATCCCAGAAATTTTCAATTTGTTTCGAAATTAAATTTTCTCTACCGATGCATTAGATATGAGAGACGCGTGATTATCATTTTTTGGCCCTGTAGGCACCAACCAAAAATACTTTCAACAGCAACGAAATTTTTATTTAAACGTTTGATTTTACCAGTCACAATACTCTGTAAAGTAATCTGCCCCTATCAAAATGGTTACAGGCTCAGTACAATTAGAAGAGTCAGCAAGGGTATAATTTCTTAATTCTATTTCATTTACTACTTTTTCTTCAGGGGGTAGTATATCTGATCCCGATATTTCATCCGTAACTAAAGCTTCTATTTCTATTTTTGAGCTAGGAGAAAATCTGTGTTCTAATATCACACAAACTACATCATAAATTTTGTTTGTAGCCTTTTTGATACCGAAAGTAAAAACTGATACTTTTTCTTCTCTTATTTTCACGAGTTTTAATTTGTCAACTAGTTTTTGGCAAATAAATGAGCGCATTGAGCCGTTATCTAACAACAAACGTGTAATTGATTCACTGCCTTTTGATTTTACTTTTACACAGCCTGTTTGGAATAATATTTTATTTCTTTCATTATGCGAAACTACAGAAATTATTGATGGCTCACCTTCTGATTCCTGAGCCACAGCATTTTTATCCTTAGACGAATTAAAACAAATAGTTTGGTGGTGTTTCCCTCCACACGTGTTACAAATCAGGCGGGATTTACAATCTTTAATTCTATGCTTTACACCAAGGCATGAAAAAGATCTGCCAAAAGCTTTTAAATTTTTTTCGATCCTCAAGTTTCAGTTTTGTCTCGTTTTCTTTTCTACAAAATAAGCAAGATTTATTAATTTGAGAAACAACCGAAAAGCCATAAGTGGGTGATTCAGACAATTTCTCCTTCAACAGTGGGGTCGAACTGACCTTCGGTTTTTCAAGTGATTTTGGCGAATGTGAGAGAGTTTCTCTGCTTTTTGTTTCGAGTTCAATAAAATTTAACAATTTATGGATATTTGGATTGGAAGAGTCTTTTATATTTTGTTTGTTATATTCTAACGTTAAACCACTATGCACATTTTTTGATGTAACAGCTAAAAGCATTGAAGATTAGAATTTAGTTTCCTAAAGACTGTAAACTTCTCACATTAATTTCAATTTCATAATGAATTCTTTTTAATCTCATAATATCATGCGATTTACATACGGGGGAGAGATTGTACAATTTGTTCATACGATTACTTTTGATTAGGTCTTTAAGGCCAAATCGTTCTTCTAAGATCTTCACAGCTGAATCACAATTATCATCCGATGTTTTGAAACCTTCAATGACATTCAACGCTGCTCCACTTAAATGTGACACTTTAAATAATTGAAATTATCAATTTTTGTTAACCCATTATTGTCATCAATGGAAACTTTGAATGTATTACAGAAACTAGTAAAATGTATTATATCACCGAAGAAAATTTTTTAATGTTCAATTGAGGGAGCTTTACCTCTTTATTTTCGACATGAGTGTTTTGATTTGAATTAAAGCCCTGTGTTTCAGAGGAGTTTACATTTACAAAGTTATATTTTGCTCTAACTGTTTTTGAGCACGTAAAAGAGCTTACGATACTTTATCGGCATTGTTGTGTATGGCGGACAAATCAGCTTCGAATTCTTCTATTTTTGATAAATTTTCGATTTGTTTATCAATTTGTTTTAATGTTTCAATGTTATGAGTAAGTTGATTAATACATTCTTTTGACAAATCAACTTTTGACAATCACATCTTTTGACAATGCACAACGACCTTAATTTCTTCCCTTCGGAATAGAGGGAAGAACAAGCGCCCCCTCTGAACATGGCTTACCAATTGGAGTTCATGTAAGCAAATTCGTACAAATATATATTGATACTAATTAACTGTTCATCGTTTTAGATTTTGTGATCAATATATGTATATATAGTGTTATTTTCCCATTTCAGATGGCGGCAGTGACGTCGACAACTGCGTGCGCCCCCATCACGTCCCACACGACTGTAGGAGGAGGTGGGGGCTCCCTCCCGGAGCTCGCCAAGGACCACCCCGTGAAAGAGGAAAAGCACCAGAGCAGTCTGGCTGAAAAATTCCACGGCTTCACGGAGAAACTGCACTCGCTGGGACACCACAGATGTGACAGCGAGTCTAACCAGAGGGGCAGAGCAGGTCGGTGCACCATTCTTACCTATAGCATTAGATGGAAAAAGATGTCATTTATATGTATAGACATGAAAAAATTACAGTAAAAGACTGAAATCTGGTAAATCCCATTATAACATCGAGATCGAGAGATTATGTGTAGTAAAATTTTCCATTCCTGCATATACATAGGATCGATTCTGCCAGTGTGTTCCGAAATTGTTACGCTATAGTTGTTTAATTGATAATTTAAACTGTGTAAAAATAATCGAAATAAAGTATGATTTAAGAATTTATCATTAAAATTGCTTTAAAATTATTTTTTTAGCTACAGGAAATAAGAAAAAAATGTAATATTGATGCTATTTTACAAATAATATTCCACGAGCTTATTTAAGTTACCAAAATTATTAGTTATTAAGATCCCCAAGAGGAAACTGAGCCAAATGCACAGTTTTCTGGATAACAGTTGAGTACACTTACTTGAACTTTCGGACTTGTGTTTAATAAAGATTTTGTTTATTTATTTCTTCTGCTCTTCACTGACTCTCAAATGCCCAATTTTCCTCTCGAAAAAGATTCCCGCAGAGTTTTGCGGATACTTTCCGTGAGACGTGGAACCTCGTTTTTCTTCCCAGCCACCCCCCGTTAGATTCTTCTTCATTCGAATAAAGAATTCATTTTCTAGAGTAAATTCTCTTATTTTATGGACAAACCTATTCATTCCTACTGACAAAACTTCTTTGTCAGTTCATGGGATCGATTCTGCTTTCATGTTTACTGGGACATTTTGCAGAAAAAAAGAAGCGCTTCATTGTAACAACTGGCATAAATCTAAGCTAAGTAACATTTCAAGAAAAATGTTTTTGCTTTACATTAATATATATTCAGTTATTATTTCACATCTCATTACGTTTTTTCAATAAAAATCTATGCATTTTTCATCCATTTACTTTTTAATTTTCATAAGCAAATAAAGTTTAAAATATTTAATAATAAAGTAAAGCAAGAAATAGTTTATAATATAATAAAGCAAGAAAAAGTTTAAATTTTTAGAAACACTATCGTTAATTCAATTATTTCCATCGTATTGAAAAATAATTGCTTATAAACGGAATAAATATAATTTAAAAGCATTGATTAGGATTTGATACTTTCATGTCTGATACTGCGTATGAAAGCAGAATTAAATATACTCAAAAAAAATTAATAAATAGAAATAATAGAAAAGCAACTGCTTGTTTGTTCTTTTAATTTTCTATAAAAAGACAGTGTTTATATCACTTAAACAGATTATCCCTATTCAGTGGAATAAATTTTGAGCTACTTAATAAAAGAAAATGTAGCACAATAATGGAATGCAAATTTTATTTAAAAAGTTATAAAAATAATTTTTATATTACTCACAGTAAAAAAACTAATGCCTGCTTAGTTTAAAATTTTTGGATCAAGAAGTAAAAATAAATTTTAAACTATAAAACAACTTAAATTTAATTTTTCTAGAAGGAAAGTTATTCTAGAAGGATTGTTATTGCTGAAATTTTTCCATAAAAGTTATTTTCATGAATTTTAGTATTTCACCTTTTTCTAAAAAACGGAAAAAAAAAAAAACATTTTGGCAGAATATCTAATGCATATATTATTTTTGAGATTTTTAAATTGTATTTTGAGTAAATACTTTCTGAAGCACTTAAAATAAACAAGTTTTCCTTCATATTATTTGGCCTCAGTTGCAGCATTTTGCGCCAGTCTCATTTGATTCCCTAAAATAAAGATTTCCAATCGTTTCATTCAAGATACATAAAAATTATTCCTGAAGGAAGGTGTTGCTTTACTGCTAGTTCCTCTTCAAACAGAAATCTTACAGTTATTAAAATATTCTCTTTAAAATTTCGTTTAAAAAATGTTCATAACGTGATGCAGTATTTTTTCTTGATTTTTCTTATGAATTTAAACTTATTTATCACTTATTTAAATTAATAAATTTTACTTTTAAATAAAAATACATTGAAGGTAAGCGTTTCTAACATAAAACGATAAAAAAAAACTACCATTTCGTGAAAATGGATCGACTAAAATACGAAATACATTTAAGGACAAATAGAGCAACAAAAAATACATTTTTCAAAAGCAGCAATTTTTATTATGGCAAAACGCAAATCATTGAATTGTGTTATTGTATGATACAAGTGATTATTGAAGCATGTTTATGTGGATATCGTAATGTAGTAAACGAAGAAAAAGCGTGTAAATAATTTAAGTGAATAATAAAAGTATTTTGGGTGGAATAAATATTTAATAGAAATTGATTTGTTTTTTTAACAAGAAATTTTGTTACATTTACTCAAGTTTATTACACGCATGCATTAATATTTACTAAAAAATACATTTTTAAAACAATCACTCTCTATGATGTATTATATTTTAAGAATTTTATATTATGAACATATGACATTCATTAATTTATTTATTAGATATTATATATATGCGTATATGTATATACATACAATGTATATGCATGCGTTAATAATAATTAATAAAAAATTGTGTAATTGAATATTAATATTATAAATTAAATTTGAATCATTAAGAATTTTTTTAACTCTTTTTAGAAGTATTTGAAAGTAATTTTTATATAAATTATAAATAATAAAAAATATTTTTTCTATATAATTTAATATGAATTTAATTTAATATAATATATAATTTAATGTAAAGAAATAAAATAAATTTAAAAATAAAAAAGAAGGAAAGCAAAGCCTATTTTATGTTTGACGACTTTGCCACAATGCAGCAATATCTCATTTAAATGAGTTATGGAATTTAAATTGTTTAAAATTATGTTTTAAAATAAATCATTCATTAGAAGTACATAATAAAAGTAACTATTCTCAGTAAGAATTAAGAAATAATGATTTCGCAAAATATTTCTTTTCAAGTTTTCATTACTTCATCAGATGCATATTTTATCCAAAAATATTTTACATTGAATCTGTACGCGCTTAACTTGTCGGATAACGTTTTAATCCTCTCGTTGTAGTTTTATAATGATTCGAAAAAGATTTGTTAACCTTTAAGAACTTTTCTTTATCAGTTTCACCTGTGTATCAGATTCAATTAAGTAAGTATTTTTTTTTAATTATCGACAAAAAGTACTTAAATTATTCTAAATATACTATTACTTACATTGAATAAATATTAAAAATGTATTATATTTTTATAATTACAGTATTTTATTTTTCCTCATCTGTTATTCAATTTATATCGGGTCTTTTGCAAACCTGAGTTATTAGACTCAACTGGAAGAAATCATAGCCGCGGCATATAATTGAAATTCAAGAAAGCCAACAAAGATTGCACAATTTACTGTCACTTTTTTTTATCAAAATTTAATTTTATGTCTTAAAAATTAATGTGTATCGAAATAATGAAAGGGAGAAACCATTTTTACACATATAGGAGTAAAAAATCTCTAACAAGTTATTTGTAAAAATTTAATTTTTTATGGAAAAAATGACGTTTTCACACAATATCATTTAAAAAAATAATTCTTTGAATTGAAAAAATAAATGAAACGCATACTAAAGTAAAGTTAGCAATAGGAAGCGTGTACTCACACTCTCATTATTTGAACAAATTGTAAAAATTTAATGATTAGAATTGTGAAACTTATTCAAATTAAATTCGCGGTAAATTCATAACTGTAGATGCAAATAAAAAATGTATTGATTTTTCTTAAAAACATATCTTTGTGATAAATTTCTAATAGAAAAATTTATGAAGTCTATACAATGTAATTTATTCATCAATGAGCATTTTCTGAAAAAAAATTAATGTAGTTGAATTCAATAATAACTTGCCTGTAAACAACACAAACACATTCTTCCGAGATGTCCATGCATTACGCATATTGTAATAAAATAACTAAATTAATTCATTTTTACTATGAAATTTAATAACTGAGAAAATTTGTCAAGAGATAATTAAAAAAATAATAAGAAGAATGCCCTACTTGAATCATCTCTTTACTCTCAAAAAGAGCAGTAAACCGTACACGTTGTCAGTAAATACTTCGATTTATATGTATTCTTTATCACACGTGAAATAATTAATCTTTTAAACACACAGGAAAGAATTTTTCAGTGAAAGGGATTTCTATCGCAATATCTACAGATTATCGCGGCGTCATCCTAATAATCTTACAGGAACCACTGCGCGCAGCGGAATCCTTGAACACACAGCGCTGTAGCTCCATATTTTCATCTAATACGAACGCAGAAGTTGGTTCCAGTCCACGCACGCTGAAAAGAACTAGAAGTTCGCCACATTGCCTTGGTCTGCAACTCTTACCTTCAGTGTAAATCATTCTTTTGAATCAAGGATTCACAAAAAAGATTCTTCATGAATCTTTACCCGAATGCTCAGTCCAGAAGCCCTGACGCGAACGGCATTCAGAAATATCTTTCATTCTAAATATAGAGTAAATGAGATTTTTCCAAACTGCAAGCCAAATCCGTATTTGCAGTTAACAGGTTTTCCAATACTCGCCAATCACCTCGTAACTTAGAATGATGGTCAAGTGTCGTAGTTGACGCCTAAGCTGGTACTCATTTTCCCACATATATAGAGCCACCAGCCTTTCACATCCACTTGCAGAAAAGTATTTGGCCATAACGCATTAATTTGATCCGAAAAAAAACCCTGCTCTTTTGATTGGAATAAAATCTTAAACTGAAGTGAAAAAAGTATCGGTTAATTTCAGTCCGGTATACCCAGTTCAGTCAATTTGTTACAACTTATCAATATTTTCTAATTTAACTATATAGCCATCCTCATTCCCTGTATATTGCTTCTTAATTTTCTGTTTTGAGGTTCACTAATACTTTTCGATTTTAGTTTCGCAAGAAAATACTCGTGAAGGTACAGTTGACCCCAGCGAACTTTCCTGTACCTAACTCCAAGGATATTTACAAAGACCGAGCCTTAATTCGGTCATAAACTTTGTAAGCCAAGGTTTGCTCTTAGCTAAGCTGTAGAAGAATTTCCAATCCAACAAACTAAGTTTTCATGGTTTATTAGGAATTCAACTGAGTTTTATTTAATTTCACTCTCGATGTACGATTTTTTAAAATTCTCTTCTTCCATATAATCTTCCTATTTTTGCTGGGATTTTTCTATATGCCAGGATATTGTTAGAGAGCAGGTAAGCAAGAATTGGAGTGGATTGCCTTTCTTTTCACAATCTTTGGAATCGGATATGTGGAAGTAAGATGGAAATGGGCCCGTAAAGAAAAGTACCTCATTCCTAATCCAGTTGAGGGCTTTCCTGCTAATTTTTGGTATCATCTCGTGAACATTTCTTCCAGTTATTCCCCTGGTAGGTCCAATCTGAGAATAATTACATTTTTTCTGCCAGCGATCCATCATCCAGCTATCAAGAATATATTTGGTATAACAACGGGGTAATTATAGAAGCTTTAAAAAATTACTTTTGCAAGTCCGTCCGTTCTTTCTGTACCTTGAGGGGCCTTCACCCAACCAACCCTGATGTTATCTACTGTTGTTAGTAAATTTTGAATTTCTTTTACCAATTGACATTTGTCAAGAGGATTGTAAAATAGCTCAGTCTTTAATTCAATTAACACTCACTCAAGGATGTATAAAACACACACTTTATTTCTCCAACTCCCTCATCGCTACTGCCAGTTTCTTTTTTATGACTCAAGGAGGGCGCTGCGCATGCAGGCGCCAACATTCCGCCTGGTGTTGACATGGTATATTCAACAATTTGAAACCTCAACAAAATTATTAACACCACTATATTATATAAGTGTACAATGATACACACTATTAATAATAAACTACACTAAATACATCATAATCATTTAAGTCAGATGATAGGGAATGCAATGGGCGGAAATTAAGAATTGCCTCAATCTGATCAATTACAGTTAAGACTTCCCCAAAGGTTAGTTTTAAATTGCCTACTACACGTTTAAGATGGTATTTCGCGGATTTAACACCTGCCTCCCAAAGTCCACCATGATTCGAGGATCTAGGGGGAATGAAAGTCCACTCAACCTTTTCTTTGGACAAATAATTACTCAAGTTTTCATCTGGACTGCTAACTAATTTACTCAATTTCTTTAATTCGGAGTTACTGCCAACAAAATTAGTAGCGTTATCAGAAAATATGTGGGCACTTTTCCCTCTTCTGCTAAAAATCCTCTTAAGTGTATGTACAGAGGCATAACTAGAGAGGTCCGTTACAATCTCCAATTGACGAGCTTAAGTAAAAAACCAAATAAAAATACACACATAAATTTAACTATACAGTCCTTTTCTTTGATTGGGATATTTTATATAAAAAGGACCAAAAACATCTACCCCTACGCAACTGAATGGAAAGTTTGGGGTTACATTCGCTTCAGGTAAATGTCCCATGAGCTGTTGACAAGGTACTGGTTTTTTTTTAAAGCAAACAACACAATTGTGCACTAGTTTTCTACAAAGGTTACGTCCACTTAAAGGCCAAAACCTTCGTCTTATAAGAAACAGTAACCCTTGTGGGCCAATATGTAAATAGTTCTTATGAAACATATCAGCAATCATCACAGTCAATTTATGATTGGTTGGTAAAATTATAGGAAACCTTTTATCAAAATTAAACTTACTGTTGGCAAGTCTTCCACCAACTCTTACAACACCTCTTTCATCTGAAAATGGGAAAAGATTTTTTTAACTTACTATCTACAGGCACATTAGCATCCTTCTGAAGGCCTGTAATTTCCCTTTTAAAACACTCTTGTTGAACAAACTTTATTAAAACAAATTCAGCATCTTTAATTTTCTTACATTGCAGGGCGCTAGTTGCCTTTAGTTGTGATTAGCAATTATTAAGGGACCTATAAAGAAACCCTAAAACACGTACAAGTTTAGCATAATTGTTAGCAATACTAAATAACTCCTCAGTTAAAGAATTAAAAGTCACTAGGAAAACAGGTCTCTTGAACCTTCGTTCACTCTTAACCAGTTCTGCATTAAATTGTTCTAAGTCCTCTTTAATTAGCTCTTCACAGTTCTTAAGCGTCTTTACTTTCTAGATGATAAGTAGTAGTCCATGCCACCACAAAGAATTATTTCTCAGTTGTGCTCGATTGCAGCAACGAGAAACGATGTCTCCATGATTTCGCTTCGATGATATATGCCTCTATTGTAAGACATCTGCTAGAACTTGTATTTTAGCCACTCTGGTAGCGACAAAAGTTTTCATTTCTGCTGGAGTCTTCTGAATCCAGGACAAGACAATTTTGCTCTCCGAAAAATACCAATTTTGATCTATCTTAAGTTCTAGGGAAGTACTAACCTTTTTCATCAATTTAGATAGCAATACACCTGCACACAGTTCAAGTCGTGAAATCGAAAGTGTTTTGATTGGTGCAACTCTTCCCTTGCTTCACACTAGCTATGAAGTTACTTCACTACTGGCTGATTTGCATCTTAGATAGACTGCTTCACCGTAATAGCCCTCTGATTCACCCGAGAATCCAAAGAAATCAATTTTTACAACATTTTCTGGTAGCATACATCGATTTATTTTAATATAGTTAATGTCACACAACCCATCAAAAAACTCTAACCATTCTTGTACGAAATCTGATAGTAGTCTTTCATCCCAGTCTATTGATAACCTCCTCAGACGTTGCATAAAAACCTTAGCCTTTGTAACCAAAGGTCCTATCAAATCATGTGGGTCAAAAATGCGAGAAAGTATGGACAAAATTTCTTTCTTCGTAACCATAGAAGCATCTTTTTTGGGCACATTGTAGGAAAGCTCATCACTCTTGGCCTTCCATAGCAACCGTAATGTTTTTGTATGATCAAAGCTAATGTCATTTGAATCTTCAGAAAATTCCCTTATCTATGGACAGTTACTTTTCCATTTATGTAGCTCCATTATACAAGTTTTAAATATTTGAGTTAATTCTTGCTTTAGACACTTTACATCTTCTAAATTGGACCCTCCACTCAAAATGTCATCCATGAACATATGTTTCTGTACTACTTTAGAAGTCAATGGAAATTTCAGTTCTTCATCAGTACCTAATTCTCGAAGACATCTCTGAGCCAAATATGGAGCACTAGTGGTTCCATACGTCACCCTGTGCATAATTGATACGCTTTAATATTCGCTTCCTTACTATTTTTCCATACAATTCTTTGCAAGTCTCTTTGTGCAGGATCAATCGAAATCATTCCATACATTTTTTGAATATCGGTAGTAAAAGCAAAAATATGTTTTCTAAACATCCATATTATAACAAATAAATCATCATGAATTACACCACCATTTAGCTGTATGGAATTTAATGACTCACCAGTTGAAGTAATTTGTGAAGCGTTGAATACAACTCTACATTTCATACTCGTTTTCTGTGGTCTATAAACTGCATGATGAGGTAAATAGTAGACAACTTCAGGTTCTTGCAGCATAGAAACTTCTTGCATATGGTTCAAGCACACATAAATTGACGATATAATGCCAGAAGTTCTGGATTCTTTTCTAACTTATTCCACAAGGAATTAAATCTTTTGACTGCAATTTCTGTAGACTCTCCCAGTAATTTCGGATCTTTCTTGAATAGCATCTGTACCACAAATTTTCCTGATTCATCCCTTTTATGAGTTTTTATAAAATGATTATTATCTTCAATTCTCTCAGCAGTTTCAAATTTCTGCGTTTCTTCAATTTGTTCTATTTCCCAAAAATTCCACATAATTTTGTTTAAGTCGGCAACCTCGTTTATGAGCCTACAGTGTACATTAGTGTCAGTTACTATTGATACACTGCCACTCACTACAAATCCGAATACTGTGTTTTGTAAAATTTATTTAGTATTAGTAGGGTAAATTCTCTCAGATTTTAATAGTTCATAAAAATTCTCTGCTCCCAGAATTAAATCGATTGGACCTGGAACATTAAATCCTGAATCCGCTAACTTAATGTTTTTAAATTCTGGAACACAAATATCAATTTGCCTTAAAGGGGTCAAATTTGTAACACTGGGAACAACCAAAAATTCTAAATCTAATTTGAAGTTTCTTATATCATTAACAACCATACCATTAACTTTAGATTTAATTGTCTGAGACATTCCATTTAAACCTTAAATTCCAATATTTATTTTTTCCTTTCTTAAATCAAGCTTGTCAACGCAACTCTTACTGAAAAAATTAGCACTGGCTCCAACGTCTAATAAACTACGAACGCGTAAAACATTTCCCAAGTTATTGGTTAAAAACAAATAAAAATGCTAATAGTACAGACTTCAAATTTTTTGCCGAAGTATAACTAGTCGCCGCCAAGCAATTTTGTTCCTGATCTCGTGGCTCTTGTTTATTGCCGAAAGAAACGAATTCTAAAGCTGTGGGAGAGGGGAAGGATCTCACTTTCGCATTGACAGTATTTACATTCTCATTAGGCGCCGATAAATGTTCTCGTTTTTGCTCTGACTGAAAGTGAAGTGTGGCATGATGACGCCACTTACAGATATTGCAAGAATGTTTTGATTTTCAAGTCGTTATCCTATGATTATTCCCCAAGCAATTAAAACATAAGTGATTTGATTTTACAAACTCAATACGCTCATTTACTGACATATTTTTATAATTAGGGCATTTATATCTGGGGTGATTCTCATTACATGATAAAACACACTTATTATTTTCAACTTCCGAAAGAAAAACGCTTGACGTGTATTTTGACACGCACAATTTATTAAATTTTGAGTTTTCCATTAAAGTCTTACCTCGAGAAGTAAAATTATTTCTCCGCCTCTCACATCGCTACTGCCGGTTTCTTTTTTATGACTCAAGGGGGCGCTGCGCTCGCAGGCGCCAACAAGGATTTAAGTCATGCTTCACTATCTGACCAGATGTTTGCTGGAAGCGGTTGTTGTGCAGCTACTTGTATGGCTTTTCACAGAGCATAGATTTCAGCTTGGTATACTGTGTTCTCAGGTTTTGCCAGGTAGCCTTTAGTGTAACATGGTAAATGGTTTTGCTCTTGTATTCTTACTTTTTTCTCAATATTGAAGACACCAGAATGAATTATTTCTCATTGAAATTTGGTGCAAGAAGAATCACATCTACTTCACAAGGAATTTGTGTCCTTGCATGCCTTACAAACTTTGTCTCGGCTTCTATTTTTAGATAGAGATGCCTGTTATAACTTAAAAAGTTGTTGTAGGAGTCGTTCTAAACGCACCAGAAATGTTTAGCAAAAATCTTCTTTGTAATGACTAAGTTATTGTTTTGCTCTTGTTATTAATGACGTCCTCCAAATTTGCCTCTCCATGCGCCAACATCCTCTCAATTTGATAAAATAAGATTTGGTGCCTTTCCCTAATTGTTTAATGCTATCCTTAAGAAATTTTGCTGTAATGCCATAACTCTATTGGCGTGTGATTTTAAATGTGCTATGAAATTTAATTATTTGTCTATTATTAATCCCAAAAGCATAATTGTGTCTTTTCTCTTCACTCTGTTGTTTCCCCAAAATACTTGTGGAACACATTTAAGCTTTACAATGAGAATATATATATATATATATATATATATATATATATATATATATATATATATATATATATATATATATATATATATATATATATATATATATATATATATATTTAGGAAAAGTTGAAGAAAATTAAAATCTGACCTTATTTTAGAATGAGCCAGTGACTTTTTTGCTATTTTGACCAATTTTTTCTCACTCTTTGCATTTACCAGGAAAGTTAAATTATCAGCAAATGCTTGAAGATGTATTATGCTTTCTGTATCATGTTGTTTTCCTATATCACAGCAATTATTTTTAAGGTGTGTGTTTGCAATTAAATTCCATAGAATGGAGCCACTACAAGAGCCTTGTGGGCAACCAATGGTTTGTTTTTTGCTGGCTAAGACATTATTAGTTTGCGTAATGATACTTCTATCACCAAGATAGGTGTTAAGTAATTTTCTAATGTTATAAAGGCATTTTGTGGTTTCTAAAATTTATTTTAATTTTTATGAACTGTATCAAGGGCTCTTTTGATATCAATCGTGATTACTGCAGTATGTAATATAGCCGCTCTGAAAAAGTATCTTATTTATGTGTGTCATAAGAGCATCATCTCTTGATTTTCCTTGACGAAAGTCAAATTGGTTGCAATTAAGATAGGCAATAGAGATTGCTATCTTAATTGCAACCAATAGTTAAGTCGTTTTGTTATCATTTTCTCTAAGGGTTTACCAATACTGGATAAGAGAGATATTGGTCTATAGGATTGTACTATTTATTTTTACCTTCATTATGAAATAATATAATCATGCCTCTTATGAGGTCTGAAAAGTTGTTATGTCAGCTCTTCACGATTGAGTTATCTATTTCATCATATCCTGGTGTTTTACCTCTTGGTAGGGACTTAATTGTTCGTGCAAGTTCCTCCTTGCTAAAGGGTATGTCATTCGGAGTAAATTCAATATCAAAAGGTGACTGCAAAGATAAAATAATTGGAGGTTTTGGGAAGATATCTTCAAGGATCTTATTTGCTATGTCCAGTTGAGAACTTTTAAATTTATTTGAGGATGGCTTAAAAAAAAGTTGCAGGGTGAAATACTCCTGTTGAACGTTGATTTGTATACTTACCTAAATGGGTCTTTTGCTGCAGAGCAGAAATTTATCCATGCATATTTCTTGGCAATTCTAATTAATTTGTTGTAAGAAGCCACTTTGCTTTTATAGATGTTGCAGAACTGTTCTCTTTCATTTTGTGGGCTTTGTTTAATTCTTCTCTTTATGGCTTTGAGTTCTTTCTTTTTGATTTCTTGTGTTAAGAACCACCAAGAAGGTTTGATACTGTGACTTTATTTTTTATTTTGAACGATTTCGAGTTGCCTCCGGAAATTGTACTTTCTAATCTTGAAGTTATATTTTCTAGCTTAGTTTTGTGTTTGATGTATCAATAGACTTTTGAAAATCTTGAATATGAGGACAAAGCAGATTTAAAAATTTAGCTTGGTTTCCATATGATGTCTTGTATCATTTTTATCTTCAAGCATTTGGTAACTTTGTGAAAAGTGATTGATATGTATCGATGATCGCTAAGTGTCTCTTCTAGAATATTACAGTCTATGGTATTCACTAAGATTTCATTAGAAAGTTAAATCTGGCCACTCTTATTGTAATCAATTAAGATATGTAAGTGGTGAGATAGGGTTATTCAGAAGAAAAATGTTATTAGACATAATAAAATCTGGTACGAGCTCACCACTTGCATCATTATGTTGATAACCCCATTTACTACTGTGGGCATTATGGTCTTCTCCGATGAGGAAATTTTCTGGTTGTATTTTTTTCTGAAAATTGTATCTAGTTCATTACGAGTGAGTGAAAGGTCGCTTGGAACAGAGTTGGTGGAAAGGGAGTTTGGTATTGGATTGTATGCTGAAATAACATTAAATGGTTTAAAATCTCCAGTAATTTTAATTGCGATTATCATCTCAGTGGTATGAACCAAGATTGACTTTAAGTCCCTCATCGTAACTATGATGCCTGTTTTGCAACTTTTCGAAGTCCAGTACATGCATGCCTTAGGAATACCGAAAATTCTTTCATTCAGGATGTAGGGTTTTTGAACGAAGAAAACTTTCACATCATGTTTTTCAGCTGTGACTAGTAAAAGTTCTGTAGGAGGTTTTGATTTTTTAAAATTTATTTGAAAGATTTTCAAGTTATTTAGATTATTAGTTTCTAAGAGAAATTACTGGAGCTTGTAGTTCACAAATAATTTCTGCATTCCAGTCTAAAAACGATCTTCGTGGGTGTAATTAATTTGACTGTTTTCCTAGGTTTTGATAGTTAATTAGACTTCGATAATAGATACAACTACTTGAATAGGCTGGACGATTTATTGGATAATTGTTTCTTATCATTGGCTTCGTTACAGTTGATACAGCAATTTAACGTAGATTTGCAATTTTCTGTGCTACGGTTTTACTGCATTTCCCACAAAATGGTATTGAAATACAATATCGGCTAATATGCTCAAAGCTCTGGCAGCTGTAACATCCTCGTATATTTCTGAATGGAGTAACATTTACTCTCTGATGTCTAAAGAACAAATGCTTTTTGTTGACGAGTATGTGCGTCATTATCTTGTCAGCTTCAATATCTACGCAGTGAAGTGCTTGTTTGCATCTGTGCGCTCTAATTTTTGCTATATTTATGGGATTGTCCAATCTTGCTGTCTGTGCTTCGTTCTCCAATACTTTGATGATGTCTTCATCTCCTATTGAAAGTGGGACATCAAGAAGAATGATCTCTTTAATCGGGCTAATTGGTTCTTCTAAGGTGTGAGATTCTGCAGTAAGTTATTGAATCAATTTTGATTTTTCTGTTTTTTTTTCTACAAAGAATTTTGGTTTCAAATTTACCCCCAAACAATCTTTCTCGGTTTAATTGAACAGAAAAAGTTAATTAGTTTTTTATTATAAACTTCTGGAGAGATACCATTTTGAGCAGAACTATGAGTGTGGTAGCTTTTTCTTTTTTCATTCTCTTCTTTCGTTTACTCACTTCTTCGGTAATAGATACAACTATCAATACTAATATATCAACAACTATCAATACTAATGTATGGTAATAGATCAACCATCAATACTAAACTAAAGGAGATTTGCATTTTGCAAATCTCCTTTAGTTTAGTATTGATGGTTGAAAATTGTTCTTGAAGGTAATTTTCACAGAAGTGAGTTTCTTATTTTATTCTTTAGATGTGTTTAAAATGTGTGTGGTTTTCTTTTATTTGATTTCACGAAATTTTTCTAAATGATTGAGAATTTTGTCTTATTCTAAACGATCATGTTCCGATAAAACGTATGTAGAAAATTTTTATTGCCAAATTATCATCCTTAGATTTTCCAACATTTTACTTTCAGGTTCATGATAGTTATGTTGTTTTCATTGTCTTTATTGACGCCCTTCATATCGGAATAGCAATACACTTCCTCTTTATAATAAAAATTAACTGTAAGTTTACTACTGGCTTGGTTTCCATTCTTGTCAACACTGTACTCTGAAGAGATATTATTTAGTAAATAAGTTCAAATATAGAAGTCGAATGATAGCTGAATATTTGAATCTAAAGTCAAATGGATATAAAGGAGCTGTTGAACTGTTTACAAATAACATTTAAATATTCCATATAGATTAAAATACAAAATAATAAGCATCTAATCTAAGGAGAAAAAATCTTGTGTCTGTATGACTTTCAGGAGTTGAGATACATGCTAAATTGAAATTCGCTAATATGCTATTCAACCAGAAAGAATTAGTGCCCATAGAGTTAAAATACGAACCGCAGAACTTTTGTATATAATCAGTTATTTAACACGAAAGAGTTGTTAATCGAAAGTAATAGCTTAGTATGAGCAGATTATTTTGGACCACGGTATCAAAGTTTGCTTTTACATCGCAAAAAAAGTGTTGGCTTGGCAGCATTTTCAGAACTGTTGGAACACATTACAATTTTTGGAGAAATGCATTTCATTCATATACGAGAAAACAAAGTGTTCTACTGAGAGCGATGAAAATGAAGACGATTTTACAGAATTGGAAATAAAAACACATACTATTTCTACTGAGATTGACAATGAGTTAATTTCAAATAATTTTCAATGACCAACGGCTTGATACCGCGAGTATGACAAAGTATTTTAGATTGCTGGGAAAATAAAATTACCTGTCAGCACTTGTAAACGGCTGCAATGGTGATTCGGCAGCTATGGTTATACAAATTGTTTCATGTTTGAAATTTATTCTCCAAGACAACAGAAGTAATCTCATCAATAAATACAGCCTATTTTCTTCTTTTAAGAAAATAAATAGACATAATTATTGCAAGGCCAAGAGTAAGCCTCAATCATCATAAAGCAACGAGGGTACACATAATCCTGCACCCAGTTGTCAAATACAATTTTGATAAGGACTACCTGCTCGAGTGGGGAAGACATGCTGTTCCCCCGCTACCGTCTATTCAATAGTAATAGTGTTTTAAATCGTGACTAAACCGATATTCTTATACTGCCTTGTTCAGAAATCTTTTCTTAACAAAGTGGGGAAATTTCAAACGATTATATAAATTTTTAACGAAATTATTATCGAATAACTAAAAATAGTTTATTTACATCAAATATGGCTGACAAAATGACGCTCTGGTTGTCAACGACGGATCCGAAGAATCTGCTACAGTGATTCTGCCCTATAGTAGTGGTTCTAATCATAGGATTTTGGAATTACAAACATCAACAAACAGATCATTTTCTGCTCTTTCCTCCGCCACCAAATTGGATTTTGTGCTTTCATTAGTAGTGGACTCGTAACACTTTAAACTTTTGTTTCCATAAATTTTTTGATGATTTTCTATCCCATGGACACAAACAACAACAACATGTCCGGCTAAATTAAAAGGTAAGTGCCCAGAATCTTCGATATTTCATCCGCATGCTTATTATGCACATTTTGGCATGTAGATTATAGAGATAGGATGATTAGAGCGAGAGTTGTGGCACTTTTAGTTAAAGTAAACAAACCATGTTTTTTTGGTATTTTCTTGTTAAATTTTACCCATTTTTCTAATGACGCGCTAACAACTCTCGCTCCAATGTTCCTGTCGACTGAAAATTAATTTTAAAATGGAGTGGATTTTTTTAACTTTAAAACAATATATATTTTTTCTCATAAATATAGGTTAATTATTTATTTTTCTATAAAATTTTAAACTTTGTAAATTTTTACTGATTTTTGCTCATTTGGGATAAATTTTACAATGTTTTTATTTTTAAATTGTCATAATTTTTTTCAATATTGTTCAATCCACTCTAATCTTTTTATATAATTCTGAGCGGATTCCTATGATTCGTTTCCTACCGTCATTTTTATTTTATCATAATTAGTTCATTTACTATGAGTGTTTAAATAGATTAAGAATTGGTAATTTTTTTTTACCTTTTCTCCTCTATGGTTCTTCATTCTCCCCTCACTATATGTACTGCAATCGTGTATTTATTTATTCTAAGTTCAACTTTTCGCAACTAAGCCTGTCTCCCTTTTCATCTCACTCTTAACCCTTTGGCCCTTTGGTCACTTAATTCCCGCCCTAATTAGTTAAATGAATAAAAATTTAAACAGCAAATATCTCGGCCCCTATTTGTGGTATCGACACCGTTCTAATTCCTGATACTTTCTTTTTCTGTGCTTTTCATGAGATCACTTAGAAGTTTCTATCTAAATTTAAACCTATTTTTCTCATTTTTAACACATTACCTGACTTGTCTTTTGCGCTCGCTACTACAGCTGCCAATTCCTTAGACAACGATCTATTTATTGCATACTTTTGACACAATCATTACAGTTGCTTACCAACTTCATTTATTTAGTTTATTTTTCAATTTATTTTTTCCTATTTTTATTTATTTTCTATTTTCTATTATTATTCTTATTTATACAATTAAAAAAAATTAATTTTTTTTCTCTTATTTTATTCTATTATTTTTTTAAAGTTTTTCTTTTAATTTTTCTTTATTTTTTTATTTGGTTTTTATTTAACATATTTTATTTTTATTCTTCCTTTACTGTTTAAAAAAGTTGACCAACAGGATTCCCTCTATTTTAAATTTTTGACTGAAACTACTTCTTTTAACTTGCTCTTTTGTTATTTTATAGATAATAATGTTCCACACACACACACAAGTACTACTATAGTAGAGTTATGGTATTCAATGCAATTTACCCCTGATGTGCCTGCTTCCTCTTTAATTTAATACAATCAAACTCAATACTCAATTTTATTTTTCATATTGCTGACTAACCTACACACGGGTTGGCAGCCCACATTTTGTATCTGAAAACCACAATTTAAACTACATGTTTAAGGTTGACCAACGGGTGCTATTCCGTTTTTAACCCTTTATTAGTCTAATCTCTTTGACTTTGACAGAATATCACCGTACAAATGTTCTATAAGTTCGTTATTAATATTATAGGGAACCATCTTTATTTCATTTTCCCAATATAATCTAGCATCGTTATTTAATTTTATTTCTTTATTTATTTTTCTCCACCTACACAGGAGACCGCTCAGTTAACAATTAATTTCCTGTCTTTTGCCTATAAGTCGGGTGTGTGGGGTACATTGAGGGGAATAAAGGGGCATCTGAGACTGCCCATTCGTTGCTCATCAAACTTGGTTTATTCGCACCATTTACTTGTTCGAACTTGTGCATTACCCCCTACTGCCCATTATGTCAACACAACATCAGCATCAAGCCCCGCCCTCTTCCAGTCCAATCTTTATCTCAGATCAGACAATCCTCAATAGCGATGTACAATTCCCTAACATTCCATGCAATACCATCTAAACCACCATTGTTAACGGGGAACTACTTGCAACTACCCCACTTCACCAAGAAACAGATTGTACTCTCAATTTAGACTTCAGCACCCTAAACTTATTGGAGGACCTGGAGAATATTATTGAAACAAAATCCGGAGGCAAATATTGTCTCCCATTAAATAAGCGAACATTAGACTACACTCTTGTAGGACAGCTTAGGAACCAGCTTAAACCAAAGGCAGAAAAGTACCAACAACACATTGCCAATCTTTCAGCAAAAGTAGATCAGATTAATGAAAGTATTCAAGCCATGAAGGATCTACAAGCGGATACGCATAAAATTATTTTGAATCAACAGAACCCTCAAATTGCTAAAAGGTTGGCGTACAGTGAAGTCCTTAAAATGCGCACGGAAAAAGAAAGGAATACCACCCTCATAATCAAACCTTCAGAAAATGAAAGCGTGGATACTCTAAAAGACAATCTTATTAATCTCAATAGCGAAGTAAGTCCAAAAAAAAGTAGTTTGGGGTAAAAAAAATACAATGCTGCTCAAAAGAAGCTAAGGATTTGCTTAAAAATCAGCTTACGAAGCACAACATAAATATAAAAAAACCGTTTACTCGACACAGGAAACTCATCTTGTTAAACTCACTAAATCATATTAATGAAGACAACATACACAGATTACTTATTAGCAACAGTCAGGAAAGACAACTGGATGCTTACATCAAAATTACAGAAATCAAATCCCACAAATTTACAGAACATCTCCAACACCTTGTTATTGAGGTTGATAAAGCAACGGAGCATGCACTACTACGCCTAAAATCCGTTCATTTTGAATTTCAAAAGGCCTTTATCCGACTATTCAGGAAAATCCTTCATTGTTTCAACTGCCACGACTATGGCCACACAAATAGCAGCTGTATGTACAGCAAAACCTGCGGAAAGTGCGGCTTCAACCATAATGAAGAGGATTGTCAAACGGAATATTTAGAATGCATAAACTGCTTGGTGGCAAACAGACAGGGAGCTCACTATAACACGGCACACATAGCGTACTCCTCACGATGCCCGATTTATCAACTACACCTACATTAAACTCCATGCCCACAATGACAACCTCAGACAATCAAACAACGACTACTACGACTCAAGGAAGAAATCCAGCTCCACAGAGTTCACACATCTCCATGAATACTACTACTATTATACAAATCAATCTAATGAGGTCCAGTGCACCAACAGACCAGCTGCAAATTATCGCAATCCTACAAAGTGTTCATATTTTTATTATACAAGAACCCCGCATGAACAACAATAATCAAATTCTTGGTATACCGAGCTCCTGGCAATATTGGCTCTCACATAACGGAAAGGCGGGAATCATAGCCACCTGAAGCCTAAATCCAACTTTCATTGGCCAGAGGGAAACTTCGGTTGCAGTAAAGTTCATCATCAGCCAAAAACCTCACACCATCATTTCTGCCTACAGTCAACCGCTAAACCACAGGCTACGTGACAGACAGACGACAAAAAGTAGTCTTACTGATACAGTTAAGGACATCGAGCACTTCCACGGATAACTAGTCACCGAGGAATGCTTGATAGGAGCAAATCTGAACGCCCACCATTTACTTTGGGGATACAAGGACAATGACCATCGAGGAGAGAATCTGCTGGATATTATAGTTGCCAACAACCTACACCTCCTAAATACCTTGGGAGCCCTACCCACCTTCCTCTCCTCAACCAATGAAGGGTGGCCGGGCATCACCCTCGATTCCAACACTCAGCTTGCCTCCAGCTGCAACTGGGAGATCCTCAACGTTGAATCCCTCAGTGACCATCAGTATATCCAAATAACACTAAATAAACCCCCAGACAGATCACAGATGACAAGGTTTAAAACTAAATATGGTAATCATCAAATATTCCTAAAACACCTACAGCCACCAATGCCAGAAGTGCTATGCAACATCAACAGTTGCCAAACCCCCGACCAACTAGACAAAGCCACGGAAGACCTGCAATCAACCATAATTAAATGCTGCAACAAAGTGTATAAGAAAGTCAGGCATAAATGCAACATTTTACCGCACTGGTGGACCTCAGCCTTTGACAAAAGGAAGAAGGCACTAAATTCACTTAGAAGAAAAGCCCAACAAGCAAGCAATGACATCAAACAACAACTTCTTACCTCTTATAAAAAAAATTAAAGGCCACATTTGTCAAAGATGTGAGGAAGGCCAAAAGGACCTGTTGGAGAGAAGCCTGTTCAGTGGCAACAAATACCTACGGGAAGATCTATAAAGCAACGTTTAGATGCGCAGTGCCTCCTCACAATCTATTCAGTACGAGCACCCAAGCTGGAAATTCCATCCATTTCTCCACAAAAATTCTCCAGGATTTGTTTCCTCTACAAACTACCAATAACTTCCATTACAAGCACATTGAAGATGAAGCAGAATCACCCCTCAGTAAAGGTGAAATTAGCCGACTAATCACCTCCCTTTCAAGTGGCAAACCGCCTGGACGGGATGGCATTTATAATATTATTCCTAAACATATCCACAATCACAACCCTGATCTACTTAATTCCTTCCTAAACGTATGCTGGAAACTGAGTCATTTCCCTAAGATCTTAAAACTTGGCCTGGTTATCCTGTTCCATAAAGAGGGCAAGGAAAAACATGCAGTAAATTCCTATCGCCCAATTACCCTCTTACCAACCCTAGGGAAAGTGTTGGAAAAATTTATCACTTCAAGGCTTACGTACTATTTACAAAACAACAATCACCTTCAATACAGCCAATTTGGCTTTAGAAAAGGAAAATCTGTTGACGATGCCCTCAATCACCTCAAGCTTAACATCCAGACAGCCAAAGAAAAAGCAAAACACTGCTCCATCATTTCAATGGACATCCAAGGTGCCTTTGACTCAGCTTCACATGACTCCATCCGAGATGCCTTAGTGGAGAAAGGCTGCCCATCTAAAATAAAAAAAACATGTTCAGCAACCTCGCAGATAGAGTAGTAGCAATAAGTACAAGTCAAGGCCTGGTGAAACAATGTCAACAGATAGGCTGCCCACAAGGCTCCTGTAGTGGACCAATAATGTGGAACTTGCAGATGAGCCCCTGCAGACCGACTGGTCTGAGATAGGGAAATATCTAGATCTAAAATCACACATAACGTTACAAGCTTTTGCAGATGATTTCACGTTTGTGGTAGCTGCAAGTAGCGAACGGAAACTCGGACAAGTTGCAATTGAAGCACTGAACATCTTTCGGGAATGGACAGACAAGCACAACTTGAATATCTCTGTTGAAAAATCGAAGTACTTGCTACTTACCAGGTTGCAATGCGGCCCAAAAATTTACTGGAATAATAACAAGATCAAACGATCTAAATTCATCAAACTATCGGGCATCACCATCGACTAGAAACTTAACTGGTCGAAGTATATTAAACTCAAAGGAGCCAAAGCTTAAAGAATCCATCAAAAACTACTAAGATTGGCAGGAACTACCTGGGGATTCACACGAAGACAAAGGATAACTCTCCACAAAACCATAGCTGAGCGGATAGTTGCCCATGGAGCCCTGATCTGGGGAAGAGACCTCAGAGTTAATAATCAACTACTCCTAGACAGGATCCAAAGGCAGTTTCTCCTAAGCATCACAGGAGCCTTCAAGACCACCACAACCTCCGCTCTCTAAGTAATTTCAGGCATTCCACCACTCCAACTAACTATCAGAAAGGGAGCCCAATTGAAACATATTCTAAAATTCACCAACAAGAATATCATTGAGGACAGCATGACTTAAATCACAATTCACCCCGGAGTTTTCACTGTTGACTGCAAAATAAATCTGAACAAAAACACCCAGCCAACCACTAACAATGGAACATGTCAAATCTTTGCGGATGGTTCCAAAATGAATGATAGAGTGGGAGCAGCATTCGTTGTCATTCATAATGATACCACACACGAAAAAATTCAGACTGAATGATCAAAACACTGTCTTTCAGGTTAAACTTCTTGCAGTTCTGCAAGCCACCAAATGGATACAAATTCAAAACAAAGACTGCATCATCTGGTCTGATAGTCTGTCAGGGCTAATGGCCATCGGCAACTCGGGAACCACAAGCCCGACAGCCAGGCGCATTCAGGAAGAACTTAACCCCATATCAAATGTTAAACTACATTGGGTTAAAGCACATGTTGGCATCATAGGAAATGAGCTTGCTGATGGTCTGGCCAAAGAAGCTACTTCTCTTCGGGTCCCAAGTAACCCACTCCCAGCTCCACTCACACCTCTCGAGGCTCGCATCTCTCGAGGTCATGCAAAACTGGCAAATGCTATGGGACCAAGCATCAACAGGACGTCTTGTGCATGATATTCTACCGAAAGTGGACCTTAAACACCAATGCTGGCCACGACAAGTCACACTGTTTGTCACCGGACATGGTCCCTTTTTAACGTACCTACACAGGTTTGGAATCCTTTCCAGTGACTACTGCGCTTGTGGAGAAATTGGGAGCCCATTTCACTGTGCTGCTGCTTACCCGATCACCAGCTCGTAGCACTTCACCACGCCAAGCACCCACCTTATCAAAGATTGGACTAAAAACATCACCATTAACCTGTATGCCAGAACTAAGTTGATTTCACTAATCAACTTCCTTCTCGACCACAGAGAGCTGATCATTCCAGATGATTACAAAACCGACGAGGGTATCCACGATGATCTAGATCTTCTTGACCAAGATGAGTAAGGAACTATGGTGTTTTACCTAGACAGACTGTGTTCTACCTCACTAACTAGACTTTCTTTTGTAGGATAAAACTTATGTTTTATAATTTTTCTATGCTACAGTAGAAATCTGACTTAGTCTTCTTGATGTAGATCTACCCTTGGTTTTCGTCTGTAAATTTTCGTAAATATTTTTCATCTCTTTAAACCGTTTAATCAAATCACTCTACTTTTATAATGTTTTATATTTAACCAAGTATTTTTACTCTTGTTAACTTATAATTTGTATAAGTAATGGTAAGAACTAGTTTGCCAAATCTGTTTCCCACATCCAGTTGTTTCCCTATTGTCTGAATATTAATGCACCTGAACTGTGTAGAAACTGAATAATTATAGTGAATTTATCAACTCCGCATCTGGTGCATTTTCATCATGTTTTGTTTGCTTTCTAATCTGCATACGTATCTTGTTGGTTGCGATGAACTTTATTTATTTTGATATTTTAGTATCAATACAATTGTAACAAATTGTTTCAACTGTTACTTACATGTGTGTCTACCATTGTATAACCTGCTCTATGTCTAATTAACCTATCCATAGGCGGCAGCTAGCAGGAGCTGCGTTATGCCCTACAACAGCACTGAGCCGTTGCGTTGGGGGCTCGGATTCACAGACAGGTGTCGAGCTCCTCAGGCGGTCTATGACTATTCTCCTTCCATCAACTCCCATCTAACCCTCCTTGGGTTAGGTACAGGAGTGTTTGTTTGGTGTTAACAATTTTGATAATGGATAACTGTTCTTTGCTCCCCGCTCTTATCAAACACGCTGGTTAATTATATTCCTTCACATAATGTGCCAACTAAAAAAGTAAAAAATTTAAATTTTTAAAATGTTACATTTTTTGTTTATGATAGAATTATATTTTTAGTACACATAAGAAAATTCATAAAATAGAAATATTCATTCTTAACCAAGCGGAAAACCATTATTTTTGGCGAAACGAAAAACCCGAATGGAAGCTATACATTTTTTATTCAACTAGAACAAAAAAAATTGTGGTTTGTGAAGCCTTGGCTTAAGGTCAGGCTATGCTGCAGCTGAGGAAGTCACCTGCCTTTGCGGACCTTATAAGCAGCGGCTCCTGAGGAACTGCTAATCTGGTAGATAGGATTCAAAAATCACTCATTGAAAGAAA
Organism: Latrodectus elegans; assembly: GCA_030067965.1. Lineage (NCBI taxonomy): Eukaryota > Metazoa > Arthropoda > Arachnida > Araneae > Theridiidae > Latrodectus > Latrodectus elegans. The sequence goes on from CM057822.1 coordinate 105,802,008, forward strand.
GTTTTTCAAGACTCCTTCGTTCACCCCTCAACCAAATATTTAAACACATTCCTTAAAAACCAAATTATTTTACAAAAATAAATTACAAATTGTTCAATAAAATAAAAAAAAACCTGAGGTAAATAAATATTCCTTATGGATTCTAAGAAATCAAATATAATGTTAATATGATTTGATGCACATAATTATGACATAATTGAGAAATTGTCATAAAAATTGTTGACAAGTTATTTTGCTAATTGTTCATGTTGGCGGGAACGGAAGAGCGAGTCAAGTTTCCGTAGAGGATCACTGCTGCATCGTACAGAATCTCTTGAAGCAGTTGGCGTCCTTCAGTCATATATATATATATATATATATATATATATATATATATATATATATATATATATATATATATATATATATATATATAAATATATATATATATACTCTTATTTATTTTGACATACAAAAAAACAGCACATTCTTCTTTCCAAATTAATTTATTTTATATGTATAGTAATCCTCTTTTAAAATTTATTAATTTTTTTTGTTTAGGATAAATAAGATTAAACGCGTAAATATAACTTTTATATTTTGAACTTTTATTATTCATAGAAGAAAATGAAAATTTATACATCGATTTTCAAAAATCCAATCATTTAAATATTTTGTAAAGAAAATCTTTCGAAGGATAAAATTATACTCAGTAGGGAGCGCAGATTTGTGGTAGTTTGTTCCTTAAAAAATTTTAATTAGTGAGTGTCAATTAATTTTTTATTATTTCTCATAAGCATTAAAATTTCTGATAACAATAAATATGAATAATAGTATAAAATGTAATTTTATCAAGTGATCTTTAATTATTTTTATATCGTTAAATAAAATTTTTTTAAACTGTACAAATCTTAATAAAACACAAACTATGTAAAAAGAGTCGCAATTTATTATTTGAAAACATATTATTTTATATTCACTTATATCAAAATGAACAATAAATCATTTTAATGGATTTGGAAATATTTTATATATGCAAATATTTTCTATATTGAAATATTGTACCTGTCTTTAATAATGATAATAACATTAAATTGCTCTAATTCTCTTGGATTTGGTATAGGTTTTCTTGAACCAAGGGGATACATTAAAACAATTTTGAAAACAAGATTCAAAAGTCCTATAATTTTAAGATAAATGCTGCGTATGCGTATCTCAGGCCCATGCGTTCTTAAAAGGAATTCTGCCTGCTATAATGGCAAACCATTATAAAATTTCAGTGTTAAAAAAGTTGTTCTTGATTATAAAGAATAGTTACGTTTATAAGAATAGTTTACGTTAAATGATTTATCCAAAATTATCCACTTTCTGTATTTGTGTCCTTTTTGTTATTTTCAGGGAGTGCGTCCGTGCATCCTATGGTGACGGTGACAACCAACTACGCTGATCAGAAGTCCTCTGAATCTTCACCCAATCACAGCCAGGTCTCTAGGAATTCCTCCAGAAAGTCCAACAGCTCCATCCTCATCCACAATGGTGAGCCTCTCATGTCAGTGTTCCTAATAGGCTCTTGCTCAACAGACAGTTTCGTAGTCCTGTATTTGCTCGTAGCGATCCAAAAAGCGTTGCATAAAATCACTTATAGTATTTGGTATCCACAATGCAGTTAAGATTAGTTCTTTCCACTGTGTGTGTGTGATCTGGTATTCTTCATAATTTAATATTATCCAAATTCCTTTTCAATAAAGTTGTTCCTAAGAAGAAACTATTCTGACTGAAATATCTTTACTAAAAACAATGCTGATTTCGATTGTATGAGTCCAGGAAGTCATTTGCACAGATAAAAGAACTTCCTTTTTCAAGGGGACTTTTGATGACCTGTAATTTGCATCGTCCTACTTCTACTCCTGTGGCGGGGGCAGTTATTATTATATATATATTATTATATATATATATATATATATATATATATATATATATATATATATATATATATATATATATATATATATATATATATATATATATATATGTTGCATTTGAAACAACATTTAAAGTTGTCTTTTTTACTCCATCATATTAATATTTTTATACTTCTATTTGCAGTGTCTTTTTAGAAAATAAAATGATACTCCGAGTTTGCTCATGTAAATACTAAAATAACAGTCTAAACTGAAATTAACCAAAAATGTAGTATTCTTCCTAAGCAAATTTTCCTCTTTTTATTTTATTGTATGGATTTTTTTTTTTTTTTTTTTTTTTTTTTTTAATTTTCTAACTTCTGAAAAGTGTTTTGCTCTGATTACACAATAATCTCAATTTTTAAGGAGCTAAAATTTATATGTACGTATGATTGTTAAAAAATAATATTTTATGCATATCTCATTTGGAATTTTTATCGAAGAATTATGTTTATCCAAGAAACACACAAAGAAAATCGTTTACTTAAGAAAACTCGTTTCTGCTGCTAACTTGGAAATGTTTCTAATTCTTGTGATAAGATTTCTTTTACAAAGGTGATCCATAAAACATAAAAGATAATAATTTTCTAATAATATATTTAAAATTTATTTTAAAAATACCATTAAAATCTCATTCATCCATGAATTTATTGATATTCTTAAGGATATAACATTTCTTTTTAACTCTTTCTTATTATTAATTTTTATTAGAAAGAGTTAAAGTCTTGGTGTACAACAAAAATGGTTGAAATTTATTATAAATTGCTTAACGAAAGTTTTTATAAATATCTTTAATGTATATTTAGTTTATTCTTTCAATTTTTAATGGAAGGAAAAAAATGTAGCATTGTTACATCAAAATTCTTGAGAGTATGTTTCACGCCTAATTTAATCCCCTCGCCTTCAGAAGAAGTTTTCTTCTCCGAAAACATTTAATTGGTTATATGATGAAGCTCACAGAATTAATTAAGTGCAAAATTGTATCACTAATTATAAAATAAACTTTCCCGAACATGGTGCAAGAGTTGATTCAATACCATTCATTTTTAATCTAACCTATTCATATATTTTTTTAAAAAACATATTGAAAATTAGGAAGGTGTTGTAATTAGCAATTTATAAAAATGAATAATCGTTCACTGGTTTTAATTTAAAAAACATTTTTTTAATTGAGTGTCTTTTAAGAAATAAATGTTACGTAGCTCAAAATTGTTTATTTGCAGGAAAATATAAATTTTTAAATTACAAATGATGATTAATGAAGAAGGGATTTATATACAGTATAATACGGAAAAATCGAAATATATTTCATAATTATAATATTTCTTAACTTTGTTGAGAATTTAAATACTCTGAATGATTTAAATCAAATATTGTAAGTGTTTAAAAAATTATATGAGATTTAAGTATAATAAATTCAACAATTTAGTATTAATTAAAGTACCTATGATCTCTCTTGCATTCGATTGAAAAAAGCTGTAGTTAATAATGATTATAATAATTATTTTTATGTACTTATCATAAAATATATATATAATACTGTAATTTATAATTTAATATTATATATATACTTAACATATATCATTATAAATTAAATTTATGTGTCAATATGTAACACATTCACCTCACATATGAATTTTCTTCAAATATTAATATAACCCAGAGATTTTATGCTGTTTATGAGTTTTACTTTCGCATCAACTATGTTGTATTTGATGACTAAATTATGATTTTTTATATTATGCTCTTTACCTTTATACTTATTAAATCTTATTTATCCCAAATTCAATTATAAAAATGAGTTTATTTTTTATTGCATTATAAATTAATAAATAACACATAAAAAACAAATGATATCAATATTTAAATTATTATCTATATATATAAAACTGCAATTTTAACTTTCTCTTTTATAAAAAAATAAACAAACATACAGGGTTATTGTAATTAAATTTCTGCTACTCAAAGGCCCCTGGAGACCGTTCAACTTGCCTGAGCAAAAAAATATTTGGACAACAGATACTTTAGAGTATGCATTAAAAATTTCTAAACTTAAAATAGCTCAAAATACCGCCACCGAATGGCTTTGTTGATCAGCATTTTTTAGTACCATATGCAAATTACAAACAGGATAAAACGTAGACGTTCGTGCGAATATCATATGAGCACTTCAGAGTAGCAAAGTTGGTGGAGAGAGCAATACTAGTTACACTGTGCTATTGCAACAGTGAGAAAGCAGCAACTGCTTTGGAAGTTGCGCCATATGTAGAAACTCTGACCTGAACCCATGTCAGATCGTATTCTTCGAGTTATGAAGGAGAAATTTAAGCTAACAGAATACTAAAACTTTCTGCCGGGAAGACGAACAAAAAGCGTCGTTTAGAGGGTATTACTACTGATGATCCTGTGGGCTTCATTATGAGGAATAATGACCGATAAATGTTAAATTACTTAATTATATATTCAAAGAACAAGATAAAACTCTTTAAAACTTAATATCAAAGCACATTGTAACATCTTAGTTATAATTCGAAAGTCCAATATCAATTCGCGTCGTCACGTCATCGCGTCATTTTTCGTCCATCACCTCGTCATTCTCCTCTCATCTCATTTTTTTTCATTCTGCATATTCGGCGACAGACAAGATGGGAATGGCCCTCTGGTGGCATTTTCAGTCCCACAATCGGCCATCCTGATGACAATAGCTGACCTCAGCATTCGTCTGGAATCAGAATTTCCTGAAATAAAAATAAATAGGAGCAGTAACACGTTCAAGAAAAAATTTCTAAACATTGTTGTCAATTCTCGTCTAATTCGTCTTTACAATTCTCATCTAAATCATAGTCGTTGTTCCTCGAATCTGAGATTCCGTCATGGAGAACTCCTTCATCTTTATCTGGTTAGAGAATGTATAGCTGCATCTTCACTCTCGTCATTGGAGATCTTCAAAAGGAAACGTCTTGAACACATCTTAGTTACTATCATTTTTTTTAAAAAATTGAAAAGGTAACAGTCTGAAATAAAAAGTTTTAGTCTTAAAAAGTAGCAATTGTGTGGGTAAAAAAGTCAAAATCAGGAGTTGGTCGTTATCGGCACCATCTTTTTCTCTTTCATCACATTTTAAATTACATGGGGCTAAGGCTTCATGTACTCAGCACAAGTACTAGTAATCAGGGGACCTTCCGTAAAACCAATCTTTTGCACATATGTGTCATTGCTTTTAAATTTTATTATTTTGCAGGGGTCTAAATATTTGGGTATTAACTTGAGACCTGAACCTTGTTGTATACGTTTAATAGCAATAATATCATTTAATTTGATTTTTCTTGCTGGTTTTCTTCTTAAATTATAGGTTTTGCGATTTTCGTTTTGAACTTTTAAAAAAATTTTTTTTAGCTTCTTTTCTAAGGTTATCACGATTATTAATAGAATCTGTTCGCATTTCTGCGTCTAAAAGATCTTTAATTTTAACGTCATTTTTTAGTTTCACCTTTGTACCAAACAACAATTCAAATGGTGTTGTGTCAATAATTCTGTGAAAAGTTGAGTTTATAACCTGTTGTACATTACTAACATGCAAATACCATTTAGCTGGGTTGTCTATCGACAGTTTAGACAGAACAGAAATTATTACTGGAGTTGAGGTGCTCTACTTGACCATTGGCTCTAGGTAAACTGGTGGTTATACAAATGTGTTTAATTTCTTCGCAGTGACAACATTCTTTGGAATCATCTGGAGTAAATGCAGAACCTTTATCCGAAATGAGGCAAGAGGACTTACCGAAAACAGTCTTTTGGAGTTCTAACTTCGAAAGTTACTTCAGAAACGTCAGTAGATTTACTTGGGTAAAGCCATATAAATTTGGTGAAACTATCGATCACAGCAAATATATATTTATATCTCTTATGAATACTTTCTAACGAACCTAAATGATCGACATGATATATGTGTAAAGGATTTGTTTTTTCGATTGGATGTAATACTCTTTCTTGTTTACCTCTTTTTTGATTGCTTAAAATACACAGTATATAATTAGATAAACATTTCTTGATTTTTTTGCTTAACTTGAGGAATGTAAAAAATTAAAATTTAAACTATCTTCTGTTCTTTTAACTGCAAAATGACCTTTCTCGTGTGCATATTTAATTATACTCATTTGCATTTCGTCTGGGACTACTAACAGTTCATTACCATTAACATGTTTATAAAGAACATCATTTTTGAGAATTTTTGAGAATCAAAACAATTAAAGAGATATCAAGCATAAACCTCATGTCAATCATCATGAGGTTTTTGTTTTAATATCTTTCATTGTTCTGATATGTTCGTCTATCTCTTGTGCTTGAATTATTTTTAGAGTTAAACTGTCTCAAATTGGATTCCTGCTTAAATCATCGACATGTCGCATACTAGAACCTTTTCTGTGCTCAATTGTGCGGTCAAAATCACTTAGCATTAGAGCCCATCTAGCAATTTTTATGCATAAATCTTTTTTGCTCATTATCATAGAAAAAGCATTACAGTCAGTAACTATTTTAAAAGGAATTCGCAGCACATATATCCTAAATTTTTTAAAGCTTCTATGACAGCCATAACTTCTAATTCGTAACTAGAATATTTTCGCTCAGCTTCTGTTTTCTTACTCATGTAGTAGACAAAGTGGAACTGATTATCTACTAAAGACTTTTGAATAATAGTGACACCATAACCATCATCAATGGCATCACCATGAATTTCGGTTTCACTTTGAGGTTTAAAAATTATAAAAACGGGTTCCGTGGATAAAATATATTTCAATTGGTGAAAGGAATTTATTTCATTTTCTTCAAATTTAAATTAAGACTCTTTCCTAAATAAATCACGTAAAGGTTTAGCAATAATTGAAGAATTATTAATAAACTTTCTAAAATACCCAGTCAATCCTAAAAAGCTCTAAACGTCTTTCGTACTTTTTGGTTCGGGAAAATAAATTACAACTTTCGTTTTATTTGTTGACGGGTGTAATTTAACATGTATTATTTTATAGCCTAAAAATTCTATTTCACGTTTCAAAAGTTTACATTTTTTAAGTTCAATTCCAGCCCATACTCCGACGCAGTTTGTAGGACAAGTTTAAGTTTTCTAACACCTTGGGTTCGTTTTCTACAGGAATAATTAAGTAATCCATGTAAATCACTACAGCACCTTCTTTTAATGACTGTCGAAACACATTGATATATTTTTGAAAAGTACTCGGAGAATTAGTTAATCCAAATGGGCACTTCAAAAACTCATACTGCCCATCGTGTGTAAGGCAGGAAGTATATATGCAAGAATTTTCTTCAACGTCAACATGGAAGAAACCGTTTTTTAAATCCAAAAATGTGAATACTATGGAAGTCTGTAATTTATCTATTACGTCCTCAATAACTGGTAAAAGGAAATGTTCACGCACCGTTTTTTTACTAAGCCGTCTATAATCAATACAAAGTCTGTGAGAATTATCTTTTTTCTTAACTAATACTAAAGGTGAAGAGAAATCGGAAGAACTATTACGACTTATTCCCTTAGCTAAACCATTCTTCAATTTCAGCATCAACTATTTTTTCTCAAAAGGTGGTAGTCGTCTGGGGGAAGAACAAGTTAAATTAATTTTCATTAACATCAACATTTTAAATTTTATTAGGAACATAATTTTTTATTAATGAATGTATTTCAGAGAACAATGATTTATCCTTAATGTGACTTAAATCAATTTCTGATTTGTCCTTAAGATTTACAAAATTAATTAAGGTATTATCTATTTCGTTCTTGTTAATGTGAAACGATGCTCCATTGTTTGAAACTATTAAAGTACCTTGGTTAATAATGTCAGTACCTACAATTAAAGCAAAACTTAAAGAGTCATCATTTATAACAAAAATATTTGTATTAACTTTTGAATTATCAATTTCAACTTCTGCATTAAAATAACCTAGTGGTTTAATTAATTTCATTCCAAAATCAGTCTACGAAATATTAGAAGATTGTAAATTAACAATGTCTTTAATTTTATTAAATAAGCTCATGTTCAAAATTGTTTTCTGACTTCCAGATCAATTAATGAAATTACATTCAAAGTACCAATCTTAACATTCTTAACAATTAAGTTTTCAGAACTGATCGTATTTATTTTCAGATGAGCATCAATTGTTTCCTTTGATTTCGAACATTCCGAAGCTTTATGACCAAAAGATTGACATGAAAAACATTTTAAACCATTATCTTTATGTATACAAAGTTTGAAATATGTGAACGTGAACCACAATTATAACGCACTCGATTTCTTTAATCAAAATTACCATCAAATTTTAATTTATTCATATTCATATTTTCATACTTAGAATGAATTAAATTTATCATTAGATTCATACGTTGAATTATATTTATCATTTCCATCATGTTTTGATTTATTTTTATCAAAAGAATACGATCTAAAATTTGCATCATGTTTTGTTTTCATTTTATCGAAATCATATTTACTCTTTGCACAATCACTTTTCATTACTTCAAACACTTTAAGTTTATTTTTAAATTCTATATTAAGTTTTTGCATCCGTATAAAATAATTTTATTTTCATGTTTATCATTATGTCCTTTAATCACATTGAAAAAAAATTTATATCGATAAAAAATCTATAATATCTAAAATTGAAAGAAGGCTCGGGAAAGTAAACAAGAGATCATATATTATAAGCCAAAACAGATTTAATAAACACAAATAGTACACACAATATTAAATATTACGTATAACAATTAATTACATACGTCAAAACAATTAATTACATTCTAGAAATCTAAAGGAACTTAATGTTCCATCGAAAAGTTGGGAGAATTTCTTCCCTCAATCGAAACAAAATCTAAATTTCGAAGCATTCATACATAATAGTAGGCGACCATCTATTCAATCTTTTTTCCTCAACATAATGTATTAACGTGGCCTCATCAATTTTTCCTGAGTGACAAAGTTCTTTCATTTTTAAAAAATATTCTTGAACGGATTCTGAATTTTTTATTTTCCTCTTACTTGGTATTCGTGAAGATTAGCTGAATTTATTTCAATGGAAAATTCGTCGATTAAGGCATTTTTTAATTTTTCACACGAGTTTATTAAAGGCTTTGTTCTAACAAATAACAAGGCATTTCCACCAAGTGATCTTTTAGCAAATTTAAACTTTTGTAAATCTGATAAATGGAACAGTGTCGATACATTTTCAAAAATTTCTCTCCAGTTATTTATATTTTCATGCGACTCAGTATTAAATTTGGTAACTGAGCTTTCAATATCAGAATAATTCAAAAGTTTTCTTTTTACTAAGTTCATTAGAAATATCACACACATTTAAAGAATTATTTTTATTTCCATATTGCATGGGAGAATCTGTTTCGCTTTCATTTTTGTTTGTTTCGTCTACTTCCGATTCCGACATGCAGGCGTCGCTCATTCCCTCCATTTAAGAGTTCAATGAACACAATTGCTCAAGTATTCTTTTCCCTATTTCAGATTTATTTCCTTCGAAAGAAATATTTAAAATATTGGAAATAGTTATTAATTCGTTCAAAGAAAAATTATCTTCTATTAATTTTAATATCTTTATAAATGTTTCACTTTCAATAGCAAAATTAAAACTAGAAAATTCTTTTATACGCTTTTGATTTGATCGAACTCCATCAGAATCGAAAATAAATTTATGCACTTTATTCGACTTAATGATCTGCAATGCAATGCGTATCTTTTTGATGTCATCTTGAATTCAAAAACACATACATACTCTTTCCTGATGCTTGACTTGTAGGATGATCACTCTCTATACCACTTCTGACACCCAATATGTGGATCCTGTCGGCTTCATTATCAGGAATAATGACCGATAAATGTTAAATTATTTAATTATATATTCAAAGAACAAGATAAAGCTATTTACATACTTAATATCAAAACACATTGTAACATCTTAGTTATAATTCGAAAGTCCAATATCAATTCGCGTCTTCACGTCATCGCGTAGGTTTCAGCCATCACCTCGTCGTTCTGCTCTTCTCTCCTCTCTTCTCTTTCTGCATGTCCGGCGGCAGACAAGATAGGAATGGCCTTCTGGTGACACTTTCAATCCCACACTACTGTAGTCGTGGTAGTCAGCAGTGCATTACTTCACGGAAGTGTCAGTATACCGACAATTTAGCGTACCCGTGTCTAATCCACCATATCATACGCAGAATCCTAAACTTCTACCCGCATAAGATTCAAGTAGCTCATCAATCAGAACGGCGTGACGTTCGCAAATCGTTCACGCTACCGTTTCCAGCGAGGTTGACTGTTAATTCTTTGCCACGGAATATTCTGCAGGGCGGATGAAGCCCAGTTTCACATTAACACATAAATACCCATAATTATCGCCTCTGCTCCCCCCTCCCCTCAGTAGTGCATACCAAACCCTTGCATGATACGAAATTGACCATATGGTGTAGATTCATTGCTTCATTCATTGTTGGACCATGCTTTTTGAACAAGTGCCCCGTCAAGGCCTTAGTTCCTGTTCCATAAATTGGCTGTGGTATCGTGACATGTTAGAGACCTGAGTATCCGCGACTCTTCAGCAACGAAGTTGCATTCAAGAAATAATATTCATGTAAAATGGATACCTATTTCACATCAAAATACAGGACCAACAATTGCTGAAGCACACATATTTACGGATGAACAAGTGATTTAGTCGATGCTTCTCAACAACCTGGTTTCTGCCATCGCCCAATCCTATGTCTTGTGACTTGTTATGGGGATTTTTGGGGGACAATGTTTACCGCGATAAGTTCACTACTTTGTCCATTTTGAAAAAAAAAAAAAAACTTTTCGCAGCAATTTTCTGAAAATCTGTGTTCAGTCATCTGTAGAAATCCTGATTTTTAGAGTGAAATGCATTGTTGAGCAAGATGATTTGCCTATGGAATTTCTTTTAAGTCACTAATTTGATGCTCAATAAAGTCATTTAAAATTCTAATAATAATTTAAAATTCTTTTGTTTTATTAATTGCAAGTGTAATATTGTAATTGTGTATTGTCTTATTGCCTTCGTTAATATAATAGTATTTGTCCTCAATTATTTCGGGATCCGAACTTACCTTTTATTCACATGATAATTCGTAGCGCCATCTAGTTGTGGTGATTTCAACAATTTTTGATTGGTTTCCTGAAAGTGTTTGTTTTTTAAATATTTTTATGTTCGGATTAGTTAAATAGTCTCTAGTACTTTTTGAGTCCCAAAATTTTAATTTCTATAATCTGTACATTTAATATTGTTTAAAAAAAAATGGGTGCTCATTTTTCAAGTATAATTCTTTAAATTTAACTAATAAACGAAGCAATATATTGTACTATCTTATGCAGAATTGTGAATGATAAAATGTTCCATTAAAAAACTATGTTTAAGTATAAAATTGTATCAATATTTTTTTGTTAAACGCAAATATATATAAGTTTTTTTAGTTTAAAAAGTACTTAATTTTTCTAATATTTCAATCCAAACTTATGTGGTAGTTTTTGCTTTGCATCTTGTATATTCTCAACTTCTATTACAGAACCGGTACATTATAAACATTTTTGAATATTCAAATCAAATTTGAAGTTACTTGAAATGGTAATTACTAAATTTAGCAAAAGTATAAGCCTCACATGGACCAGACGTCGTTGAAGTGGTCTCAAAGGTTTCCTGGGCATTCGATACTTTTGGTCCAATACTCCAGATGAGATTGTTAGTCGGTTCATATTTAATAGTCCATGGTCACCTATTCAACGGATCGTGCATTTCTTGTAATTACTTAAAATATCTAGCTCATTATGAATAGTACCCGATTTTCTGTATTCAATATGTGTAACGAAACTCTAGTGAACTTCAATATACGAAGTGCTTAATGTTTTGCAGTGGACCTGAAGCCCCTGCGTAAAGCAAGCAGTCACGTTGATGTCTACTCGCTGCGTGTTCCACTGAAAGACATAGTCTGCTACCTCTCTCTGTTAGAAGGAGGGCGGCCCGAGGACAAACTAGAATGTAAGTTACCTCATTTTCTGTCCTTAGTCACTATAGATCAGAAGATGTCAGTTAGAATACAAATATATTGTAAAAGAGCATGCTTCATTCAGAAAGACGGGAATTTTTTCACTTGTTCGTGTCTTAATTAATATTTACCTAAGGGTTTATTCTAACTAAGTATAAAATATTTGCAACATTCGTTGTTCCCTGAATGATCCGTAAGAATAGAAAATTCTTTTATCTTTTTTTAGAATACATTTTTTGAATATCAAATTACTTTATTTCTTCAGAGAGAATGATTAAAATCATCTGTCTTGTGAATCTATGAATAAAATAAAAAAAATTGAAGGGCATATGAAAATGGGGTCAAATACTGATTTAGTTGTGAGTCTAATTATGCATATAAGTGATACCAATTTCTGATTTCTTTATCATATTATAAAGAACTATATTTATATTAACTACATAATACATTTTTAACTATATACTACGTTATTATTAATGTATTGTTTTATGTTATAGCATATTTCTTTGTTAAAAACATTTTTATTAAAATAAGAAAAAAAATATTTTGTATTTATTTAAAATTGAATAATTGTGAAAAATTGGTATTTACCGCAGGAAATGCAAGGAAATTAACTCGAAATTGGTATAAAAGTAATTATATAAGAAAAGTTTATTTACTGACCAAAATATGTTGTTCTTTATCTAACATGTGTGATATTCTTCACAAAGTTATAGACATGCCAGTCAATGTACTCACATTCGGTATCACACAATTGTGAAAATCCTCCACAGGAATATCTTTTGCTCCGCAAGAAAGATGGTAACTTCTTTCAGGGACGACAATAATGAATGTTTTTATCTTCAAACTCTTTGAAATGTTATTGCACCAGTCCTGAATCTAGTGCTGAGTTGGGCCTTAACTCTTTGAAATGTTAAACACATACTTCAGTCTTAACTACTATTGAACCACAAAGACCAATGCAGCATTTAAACTTTCTGCATTCATGTCTTTTAGATTTGAGAAGCATTCTTTCAAATGAAGCTCTATGGTTGCTACCGAAACCTCATTTGAACCTCCCCAAGCGGTATTTTTACTTTGATCATTAATTTCGTGTTAAACCGTGTCTGCTGCTTGTTAAAGGAGGATTCTTTATCAAAGATTCAGGATTCTTTATCAATTTTATTACCGTCATGGAGAATAATAATTACTGTTGGCAATTTATTTTTTAATTTGTCCAATATTTTAAATTTAAATGTGAATTTTAAAAATGAAAATTATTCAACTAAGAAAAAGAGGGAGAACAAATTTTAAGAAGTTATTAAATGACGCTATTATTAATTGTTACAAATTTGAGTATTTAAAAGTACACTATGTGTGTGTGACCATAATAATTTTTTTAGTTTACACCATCACTATAACTTAATTTAGAACTTGTTATACACTCGTGTCCATAAATTAAGGATAATGCAAGTTCAGGCAAAGAAAGAGGAAGAATAGCAAAAACAAATGGGACTTATTTGTAATGAAGTCTATTTATTAAACAAAATTTTAAGAATAAAAAAGATGCTATATCTTTGACATCATTTATAAAATTTGCGATTTTTACTCTCTGGACCAAATTTAAAAAAGAGCCTATTAATAAAAGCCAATGTACATGGTTAGTATGATGATTAATACACAGTATGTCCTCCAGACGATGCAATACAGGCCGTACAACGCCTAGGCATGTTGAGTATCAAATTATCTATCTGATCTTGGAGAATATTACACCACTCATCAAGCAATGCTCTCCGAAGTTCCAGAAGACATGTGGGAATGGATTGACGGGCTGCAATTCGTCGGCCAAGTATGTTCCACACATGCTCCATAATGCCACACAATCCAATAGGATTCAAGTCCAGTGAGTATGCTGGCCCGTCCATACGGGTGATATCCTCCGATTAAAGACATTCGTTTAATAATGTTTGCATGGTGAGGACGGCCGTTGACATCCATAAACAGAAATTCTGCACACATGGCGCCCCGAAACAAACGTACATGTTGTTCCAGAATGACATCTCGATAAATATGACCTGTCATGTCATGTTTACATTCTGAACATGCAGGTTAGTTCTGGAACATAGAATAATTCCTCCCAAAACGAGTAATCCTGCACCGTCGTAACGGTATCGTTCAATGGTGTTCTCTTGGTTGTAACGGGTACCTGGCCCTCTCCTTATGAAAGTCCGGTAAGACTCAGACTGAAAACTATTCCTGGACTCGTCGGAAAATATCACACAAGACCACTGTAGCGATGTGCTCTGTACTCCAGGCTAACCGCAGGCGACAGTGAATTGGGGTTATTGGAACACATCTGACAGGCCTATGAGCATATAGACCAATGAGTCCTAAGCTTCTGTACACGGTCTGCCTTGAAACTGTCGTACCAGTAGCTGAAGAGAGCTAACGAGACAGGTCTGATGCTGTGCTCCGTCTGCTTCTTTTGGCAGTAAATGCCAAATACCTGTCCTCATTCGGCGTTGTAACTCTTGGGTGACCTGAGCTGTAACGTCTACTCACATTACCATCATTTTGGAACCGTTGCCAAAGCCTGGAGATGACACTCTGGGTGATTCCAAGTTCTTTGGATATTTCCAAACGTGTACGTCCACATTCCCGACGGCCGATAATTCTACCACGTAAAACATCATCCAAATGGTTCCTTTGTACCATAATTAAGCGGTTTTTGCACTGAAAGACTTTTAAAGCGATTGTGAACAATTTTACTTCTTTGCAACCATTCCTTATATATACCTCTCTTACACTCTCGTCATTGTGACATACTGTCGGCGCCATCTGGTGGTTTCTTGTAGTTGTATATTATTCTTCATGATGTGTGTGATAATTGTACGCGTGTGAAATTTTTATTTTAGACTTCAATTTCTGTGTGATTCTGAATTATCCTTAATTTATGTACATGAGTGTAAAATAAACTCAAATAGCTTTTTAATAATTCTAAAAATTTTTAACTATACCAAGACATATTTTTGGGTACATAAACACGTATGTTGTGATTGCAAAAAAAATCATATCCACTTTCCATGAAATTTTTTATGTATGAAATGGCAAAGGTAGATAAAAATGGCTTCCTCCGGCTCAATCCTGTTACAGGCTGGGAAAGCGCCCCGGCTGCGTTCTTGAGTTTGAGGGCTGTCGTCCATATATTACAGCAATTTCAATGCTGAATACTGACCATATTAAAGGATTAACTTTATCTCCGGCATCAGAGCTTTTCCAACCTGCAACAAGTGTCTTCCAAAAGCAGCTTCTCTGAAGCATGTTTTACAGGTGTAAGTTTAGAAGACCTAATATTATTGAGACTTCTACTGATAGACTTTGCTGGAATACATGGATATATAGACGAAATCTTGTTTCTGCTAGATCATGCAGGATTAGTTATATTTACTGCACAGTGAAATCCAATCAGTATAATTACAAATTACATACATAGAGAGGTTCTAATCAGAGTCAAATTAAAACAAAGCTTATGTTGTAAATTGACTAGAAACTAACATTCTTAATTAAATCAACTTTTAAAGATCGCTTTTCTTCAAGAATTTAGAATGAAACTTCCAGCGTTCCTGCTGTTTAGATTCCAATGCATGATGAAACTGTAGCTATCCAGTTGAAATGTGTTTTGAACACGGGATGATGCATAGGGTATGGTATCAAGTATAACAAAATAGAAGCAATGTCAACAACAACTATTTTGCTTTTTTCCTTAACACTTAGTTTAATTCTTTGCAGGGTGAATGTAACTGAGCCTCCATATTATAGCACTTCATTAAACATTTCCTTCTATTCTATTAAATATGTATCGTTATATACAGGAAAAAAATTCCGGTTGCTGAGAATGCAGTATTCAATACCGATTTATTCTTAATCGATCAATAATTGTTATCTTTCTGTTTTAAATGCAGCCCTTTTACGAGAAGCGTTGTCAAAGAACTCTACCTCATTTTCTTTATTCTCAAAAAAGAAAAAATATATATTTTATCTATTCTAATTTTATACATCACAATTTATATTTACTTCTGGTGTACTTACTTGCATTTCCTTCTTTCTTGTTGAAATTTATTATGAGACGTGAATTTCATTTCTGAATCAACATAAAAATCCATTTAAAAATAAGAATCCACATCTGAAACAGTTATTTTAGAGCCCAACTCTGGGTTAGGTGTATAAAATAATTTTAATATAACAACATCTCTAACAATGCGGTGGCCTGGTTGATTAGGGTGTCGTTTTCATTATCGAAAGTTGGTTTCAATTTTATTGAATAAACGTCACGCAGTCGGGACTTTATAACAGTTATATTAACTTTTTCTTGCTTTCTTTAAAATTCAAATTATTAGCTTCAGTCAAATTTAAAAATCAATTCTTAGTATATATTTCCGTTCATCCACATTTTTCTGTATATTTATTTGATTATCAAACTTATTTTAAATTCCCGTCTACAAGTTTTCGTAGAATGGTAGAAAAAATCTTCAAGGGGGAAAAAAATAAACAGCTTTCCGCAATCGCTGCTAAAATGCGTATTTTATTTTCTTTATAATTTGCATTTCAATAAATCGCAAACAAAAACTCATGAGATAATTATCCCTTCCACCCGACTGCGGATTGGTAACCTTTTAACACCTCTCGTGAAACGCATCGATTTTACTCGCTTCACCCCCCCCCCTCCTTCTTGCACAGCATCTTTGAGTGGATTTAATTTCCCCTGCAGGAAAAGAGGAATTATTTTCAACCAAGACGAATAAAGGGCTCTCAGGGCTCAATTACCCACACCTGAGAGGCTCTTCACCCTTTTTTTAAATTGAAGGATTTTTCGGAGATGAATGGAAATAAGTACTTTGCTTCATGTCCATTTATCAAACAGGCTCTTCCAGTTGCAGTTCTGATTTGGCATCCATGTTCTTGGCATTTCTTTTTTCACTCTTATGGGTGAAAATAAATATTAAATTCAGTATTTGAACTTGTTTCTTTTTGCTGCTATGCATACTATTTTTTAAAATATACTTTCATATCATTTTGAAGTATTGATCCTGTAATCTTTCATAGAAAATGTTGTCATTATAAGCGTTTCTATTACCCAGTATCGATAACGATTCATGACAGCTCTCTCACTCAGTCTCTTGAGAAATACTTTTCATAGCTACTTTTAACTATGATTTTGTGTAAATAATTAATTATCTTTTGTTAAGTATTTGGGAATTCGGTATTTTGACGATGATATATTAGAATAATTTCTTACATATATATTTTATTTTCCTTGATTCCCTTTTTGATAAAATCTGGTTTATAAGTGATATTTTGCTAACAAAATGAGTTTTATATAACATTTTAATGCCGGCCAACTGGTTTAGTGATCAGCGTGCCTGAATATGTATAGGCAGGTCTTGGGTTCGAATCCCGGTTCAGGGGTGAATGTACTTTCTCTCTCTATCCTGTATTTATCCTTTCCTTGTGTGAATGAGGTGTTAATTTTTGCCCACCCTGTAAACGGGTCCCTATGGCATGTGTGTGTACTGAAAGAGTCGGACTCCACACCAAATACGGATCAGTTGGAAAAGTGGAGCAGTGTACCCAATTTGCCAGCCTAACAGGAACACAAGAACAACATAACATTTTAATGTTGATGGGAGGTGTTTCCCAGGTTTGCTCCTTTTGAAACACGCGTGTAAATACGAGTCACTATCTATAATAAAGTCATCCAGGAAAGCTATTAGGCGCTGGACAATCAAATGCCACTCAATAGTTGCAAGGAATTGAGTTTCTCACAATAGCGTATTTCTTTTTAAAAAGTTTCAGCTTCACCTAACTAATCCATTTGAGTATATTGCTTTAAACAACCCCAGAATTAGATAACTATTTTTGTAGCTCCCTTCACAGATCACAAATTTATTACCAAACACTTACACCAAAAATCGTTTTTTATATTTAAAAAAATTCACTTTCTTAGCAAAAAAAGGATATATGTTGCAAAAATAAAATAAATTAAAAGATTACCGAATGCCTGGCAATAGGAATGAACTCAGATTAAAAAGCAATCCGCGAGTCGTGGTATCTGTATTTGAAAGAAACTTTCTCAGACTTCCCTTTCACTAACATTTCAATTATCTATTAATACACGCTTAAAAACCGAATTTCCTACTCTCATAATAAGTGTCGCATTTAAAATTTTATTGCAGCTACAAGCATATTTCTACGAACAACGACTACAGAAGTAGAAACTGGGAAAGCAATTCGTGCTCATGAATGTTTAAAAATATACGATATTAGTAAAAAAGTTCTAGTTTTTAATAACAGGCTATTTTCCTTACTTTAGCAGATTCAGTCATTAAACATTTATTCTTCAAATATAAATTAAACAATTAGGGAATTTACGAAAGGCACCAAATCTTATTTTATCAAATTGAGAGGATGTCGGCGCATGGAGAGGCAAATTTGGTGGATGCCATTAATAACAAGAGCAAAACAATAACTTAGTCATTACAAAGAAGATTTTTGCTAAACATTTCTGGTGCGTTTAGAACGACTCCTACAACAACTTTTTAAGTTATAACAGGCATCTCTATCTAAAAATAGAAGCCGAGACAAAGTTTGTAAGGCATGCAAGGACACAAATTCCTTGTGAAGTAGATCTGATTCTTCTTGCACCAAATTTCAATGAGAAATAATTCATTCTGGTGTCTTCAATATTGAGAAAAAAGTAAGAATACAAGAGCAAAACCATTTACCATGTTACACTAAAGGCTACCTGGCAAAACCTGAGAACACAGTATACCAAGCTGAAATCTATGCTCTGTGAAAAGCCATACAAGTAGCTGCACAACAACCGCTTCCAGCAAACATCTGGTCAGATAGTGAAGCATGACTTAAATCCTTGTTGGCGCCTGCGAGCGCAGCGCCCCCTTGAGTCATAAAAAAGAAACCGGCAGTAGCGATGTTTGAGGCGGTGAAATAATTTTACTTCCCGAGGTAAGACTTTAATGGAAAACTCAAAATTTAATAAATTGTCCGTGTCAAAATATACGTCAAGAGTTTTTCTTTCGGAAGTTGAAAATAATAAGTGTGTTTTATCATGTAATGAGAATCACCCCAGATATAAATGCCCTAATTATAAAAATATGTCAGTAAATGAGCGTATTGAGTTTGTAAAATCAAATCACTTATGTTTTAATTGCTTGGGGAATAATCATAGGGTAACGACTTGTAAATCAAAACATTCTTGCAATAACTGTAAGTGGCGTCATCATGCCACATTTCACTGTCATTCAGAGCAAAAACGAGAACATTTATCGGCGCCTAATGAGAATGTAAATACTCTCAATGCGAAGGTGAGCTTCTTCCCCTTCCTCACAGCTTTAGAATTCGTCCCTACTAATAATAAACAAGAGCCACGTGGTTAGGATCAAAACTGCTTGGCGGAGACTAGTTATACTTCGTCAACAAATTCGAGGTCTGTATTTCTTAGCACTTTTATTTGTTTTTTAACCGATGACTTGGGAAATGTTCTACGCATTCGTTGTGTATTGGACGTTGGAGCCAGTGCTAATTTTTTGTGTAAGAGTTGCGTTGACAAGCTTAATTTAGGAAAGGAAAAAATAAATATTGAATTTAAGGTTTAAATGGAATGTCTCTGAAAATTAAATCTAAATGCTACGATTGTTAATGATATAAGAAACTTCAAATTAGATTTAGAATTCTTGGTTGTTCCCAGTGTTACAAATTTGACCCCTTTAAGGCAAATTGATATTTGCGTTCCAGAATTTAAGAACATTAAGTTAGTGAATTTAGGATTTAATGTTCCAGGTTCAATCGATTTAATTCTGAGGGCAGAGAATTTTTATGAACTATTAAAATCTGAGAGAAATTACCCTAGTAATACTAAATTAAGTTTACAAAACACAGTATTCGGATTTCTAGTGAGTGGCAGTGCATCAATTGTAACTGACACTAATGTACACTGTGGGCTTATAAACGAGGGTGCCGACTTAAACAAAATTATATGGAATTTTTGGGAAATAGAACAAATTGAAGAAACGCAGAAATTTGAAACTGCTGAGAGAATTGAAGCTTATAATCATTTTATAAAAACTCATAAAAGGGATAAATCAGAAAAATTTGTGGTACAGATGCCATTCAAGAAAGATCCGAAATTACTGGGAGAGTCTACAGAGATTGCAGTCAAAAGATTAAATTCCTTGTGAAATAAGTTAGAAAAGAATCCAGAACTTCTGGCATTATATCGTCAATTTATGAGTGCTTGAACCATATGCAAGAAGTTTCTATGATGCAAGAACCTGAAGTGGTCTACTATTTACCTCATCATGCAGTTTATAGATCACAGAAAACGAGTATGAAATGTAGAGTTGTATTCAACGCTTCACAAATTACTTCAACTGGTGAGTCATTAAATTCCATACAGCTAAATGGTGGTGTAATTCAAGATGATTTATTTGCTATAATATTGAGGTTTAGAAAACATCTTTTTGCTTTTACTACCGACATTCAAAAAATGTATCGAATGATCTGGATTGATCCTGCACAAAGAGACTTGCAAAGAATTGTATGGATAGATAGTAAGGAAGCTAATATTAAAACGTATCAATAAAGCACAGGGTAACGTATGGAACCACTAGTGCTCCATATTTGGCTCAGAGATGTCTTCAACAGTTAGGTACTGATGAACAACTGAAATTTCCATTGGCTTTTCTCAAGTAGTACAGAAAGATATGTACATGAATGACATATTGAGTGGAGGATCTAATTTAGAAGGTGTAAAGTGTCTAAAGCAAGAATTAACTCAAATATTTAAAATTTGTGGTATGGAGCTACATAAATGGAAAAGTAACTGTTCATAGATAAGGGAATTTTCTGAAGATTCAAATGACTATAGCTTTGATCGGACAAAAACATTGGGGTTGCTATGTAAGGCCATAAGTGATGAGCTTTCCAACAATATGCCTCAAAAGGATGCTTCTTTGGTTACAAAAAGAGAAATTTTGTCCATAATTGCTTGCATTTTTGACCCACTTGGTTTGATAGGACCTGTGCTTACAAAGGTTAAGGTTTTTATGCAACGTCTGAGGAGGTTATCAATAGACTGATATGAAAGACTGCTATCATATGTCGTACAAAAATGGTTACAGTTTTTTGATGGGTTGTGTGACATTAACTATATTAAAATAAATCGATGTATGCTACCAGAAAATGTTGTAAAAATTGAACTCTTTGGATTCTCGGGTGCATCAGAGGGATATTACGGGGCATCAGTCTATCTAAGCTGCGAATCAGCCATTGGAGAAGTAACTTCATTTCTAGTGTGAAGCAAGGGAAGAGTTACACCAGAGGGGCAAAAATACAAGTTCTGGCAGATGTCTTACAATGGAGGCATATATCATCGAAGCGAAATCATGCGGACATCGTTTCTCATTACTGCAATCCAGCGTAACTGAGAAATAATTATTTGTGGTTGCATGGACCACTACTTATCATCGAGAAAGAAGAGACTCTTAAGAACTGTGAAAAGCTAATTAAAGAGTTCTTAGAACATTTTAATACAGAACTGGTTAAGAGTGAACGAATGTTCAAGAGACCTGTTTTCCTAGTGACTTTTAATTCTTTAACCAAGGAGTTACTTAGTATTACTAACAATTATGCTAAACTTGTACGTGTTTTAGGGTTTTTTTATAGGTTCCTTAATAATTGCAAATCACAGCAAAGAGCAACTGCCTCCCTTTAATGTAAGGAAATTAAAGATGCTGAATTTGTCTTAATAAAATTAGTTCAACAAGAGTGTTTTAAAAGGAAAATTTACAGGCCTTCAAAAGAATGGTAATGTGCCTGTAGATAGTAAGTTAAAAAATCTTTTCCCATTTTTAGATGAAAGAGGTGTTGTAAGAGTTGGTGGAAGACTAGTCAACAGTAAGTTTAAGTTTGATAAAAGGTTTCCTATAATTTTACCTGCCAATCATAAATTGACTGTGATGCTTGCTGAAATGTTTCATAAGAACTATTTACATATTGGCCCTGAAGTGTTATTGTTTCTTATTAGACGGGGGTTTTGGCCTTTAAGTGGACGTAACCTTTGTAGAAAACTAGTGCACGATTGTGTTGTTTGCTTTAAAGCAAAACCAGTACCTTATCAACAGCTCAATGGACATTTACCTGAAGAGAGAGTAACCTCAAACTTTCCATTCAATTGTGTAGGGGTAGATTTTTTTGGTCCTTTTTATATAAATATCCCAATCAAAGAAAAGGACTGTATAGTAAAATTTATGTGTGTATTTTCATTTGTTTTGTGACTAAAGCTCGTCAATTGGAGATTGTTACGGGCCTCTCTAGTTATGCCTCTGTAGATACACTTAAGAGGTTTTTTAGCAGAAGAGGGAAAAGTGCCCACATATTTTCTGATAACGCTACTAATTTGGTTGGCAGTAACTCCGAATTAAAGAAATTGAGTAAATTAGTTAGCAGTCCAGATGAAAACTTGAGTAATTATTTGTCCAAAGAAAAGGTTGAGTGTACTTTCATTCCCCCTAGATCCTCGAATCATGGTGGACTTTGGGAGGCAGGTGTCAAATCCACGAAATACCATCTTAAACGTGTAGTAGGCAATTTAAAACTAACCTTTGAGGAGTTCTTAACTGTAATTGATCAGATTGAGGCAATTCTTAATTCCCGCCCATTGCATCCCCTATCATCTGACTGAAATGATTATGATGCCTTGACACTTGGCCATTTTTGTATAGGCAGACCTATTACTGCAATTGCAGAATCCAACGTCCTAAATTTACATGAGAAAAAATTAAAACTATGGCAAAAATTAACTAAGATAGTGCAGACATTTTGGAAGCATAGGTATAACAATTATTTAAGTGCAATACAAGAAAGATCAAGGTGGAGATTCATAAAAGAGAATGTGAAGCTTAGCACTATGGTGATTTTAAAATTAGATAATGTACAAGTCTGTAACTGGCCATTGGGCAGAATAATGCAAACATTCCCAGGAAAGGTTAAGAAAGTGAGAGTAGTTTTAGTTAAAACGAAGAATGGAGTATTTAAAAGGAGCATTAATAAAATTTGCATTTTGCCATTGCTTAATTAAAGAGTGGGAACTCTATCAAATATATTTGTGTATCATTATGTATTTATTGTAGTTTATTATAATAGTGTGTATCATTGTACTCATATATTATATAGTGTGTATCATTGTACTCATATATTATATAGTGTGTATCATTGTACTCATATATTATATAGTGTGTATCATTGTACTCATATATTATATAGTGTGTATCATTGTACTCATATATTATATAGTGTGTTATTATTTTTCTTGAGATTTCAAATTGTTGAATGTACCATGTCAACGCCGGGTGGAATGTTGGCGCCTGCGAGCGCAGGGCCCTCTTTGAGCCATAAAAAAAGAACCGGCAGTAACGATGTGAGTCGGAGAAATAAAGTGTGTGTTTTATACAGTCCTTGAGTGAGTGTTAATTAAGTTAGAAAGTGATCTGTTTTTACAGAAATCTCAATGGTATTTTAAAAACACTCTTTTGGTTCTGAATTAATAATTATTTTCTTCAAAATCATTATTTTAAGTAATGAACAAAAATTCCGACAAATTCTGCTTGTTTACTTATCTGCAGTCCAGGAAAGTTTCCTTCGTAAATGAAAAAATTTTTCATTTCCATTAAAATGTTTTAAAAAAATATTCATTTTTCATTAATAATCAGTAATTAGTTTGCCTCATTGTTATTTTAAAACCTTTTATTAGCTATTTTCACTTATCAGCTTCAAAGAAAAAACCATTTCGCTGTTAGTTATCTATTATCTATCTTATTATGTAATATTATGCGCGGAATTCTTTTTAACACAACTGAAAATTATGAAAATATTAATAGCAAAAATGCCTTGTCTTTTACGGAATGATGAGCTTGAGGAAATCCTTCATTACAGGAGAATGCCCATTACTTGTAAATGAATACATACTCATTAATGATAATGCATTTTGTCTGTTTAATTGAATAAATGCAGCAAAATGCAATATAATTGGCTGAGTAATTGAAATACAGTATTAAAGTTTCTTTGAATGTTTTCTTTTATATAGATGTAATGCTGACTTCAAATCATTTTACTGGTTATTTGCACACCTCTTCTTTCCACCCGTGCCGAGCTGGCAGCCGAGTGGTTTTAGCTCTTGCCTTCGGTTCAATAGTTCGTAGGTTCAAATCCCACCTTGGGCATGGATGTTTGTAGTGGTTCGGAATCCACTTTAAACCGTAAGTCCCGGTCTAATTAGCCATCGTGAGCAAAAAATGACCGTTGAGCGACAGGCAAACCTTATCTCTTCTCACCCGTGTCGTCCATTGAGGGGGCGATTATAAGTTTTCGGGCGTTGTGCTAAATGCTGACGAGGTTATGTTTATTAAATATATCTTGAATGGTAATTTTTGTGTGGGCGATCTACTATGAAGCAATATATTTTACTTCATATTATTGTAATTTAATGTTGTATTATAAATTAAGTAATGGGTGATCTAATATTTGGCTTGTGTCTGAAATTTTAATATACCAACAAGAACATAAGCGTAAAGTCGTTCACAATATTTGTTATCTGTTAATAATTCCAGAATTTAAAAGAAGTTATTTTCAAAAATGTATGGAAAAGTTATATAATTCTGGCATTCATTACCTTGTATTCAAATTTAGTATACAGCTATGTAAAAATCAGCGTATTGTTAGTTTTTATATCATCACGTAAATGAATGTTTTACAAAAAATTAATAAATTTTATTACAAACTTCCATTTTGTTTCAGGCTTTTTATTTCACTTTTTCCTAAGCATAATAACTCTATTTACTTCAGCTACTAATATTGTTTTTTATATAAACTTTTCACAAGAAGACATTTCTGCTTTTGTAACATCATTAATTGAATATGCTGTCTCTTTTCAGTTACATTTCGTCTATATGATACAGATGGGAATGGTTATTTGGACAATAATGTAAGTTATTTTCAATTATCAAATTATTTTTAAAATAACTTTTGGCAAGCATTCCTTCCCTTAGTTATTGGCATTTTTGCTTACTTTCTGAAACCATTATATTTTTTGTGAAAATTTATATTTATGAAATTAAATTAAAAAGATTGATAAAAATTGCTTTGTGTGTGTTGTGTTATCGATAATCATAGCTCACGATCCATAGTCGATACTTTCAAACAGAAAAACTTCTAATATTAACATCTGTTCCTTCCCCGTAAACAGACAGAAAGTGTGAATTTAAAAATTCTGTGTTCTAGTATGGCATTTAGGAATTTTTTTTATGTCATAACGGAATATAAACATAAGTAAAAGCTACTCTCCAAGTGGGATGTATAAAACTTCCTGTTGGCATTTCCTAAAACATTGTAACTTAAATAAGCTTGCGATCATTGCTAGATGAGTTCATCGACTTGATTGATTGATAAAAATGATGTCTTCTTCGGCCGATAGCTGAGTGGGTAGCCTTCCTGACGTATAAGCAGTTGAGTCTGGGTTTGAACACAGGTTCGGTCTCCTTGTCTTTCTTCTGAAATGCAGATGACGAATGAATGTGGCCCAACCTTTGAATGAATTTGTGATACTCGCCTCCGAGACTTGTTTCACAGGTTATCGATCAATGAGTAGCAATTTCTGGCCATTTTGTGGCAAAGGATGAGTCTCTCAGTGCCTACCGTTAGATAAAAAATAAATAAATAAAAAACGAGTCAAGAAGTTATGCTACATTGTTTGATAGAATTATGACGTCATGATTCAGTCACTGTTAGTGGAGATTGTGCTACACTATGTAACAAAATTATGTCATAATTCAATCATTGTTACAAGAGATTATCCAAAAATATTTGATAAAATTAGGATACCAAGAGTCAACTATTGTTTGTGAAAATTATGCTGCAATATTTGTTAAAAGTGTGACGTCATAATTCGGTCAAGATCAAACACTTTTTCTGCTGTATGCACAGTAAAAAATGTGAAATGAATTTTTGAAAAGGATTTGAATAACTGAACTTTAGTTTATTAATTATAATATTTAAAAGATATTTATGACTTTTATCAAAGTTTTGCATTTAAAATCGCTTTCATTCCTTTTTGGTTAATGTGAAATAAAAACAAAATGATTGGATTATTTTTTATTAGAAAACATAATCTATGTCTTTGTTAATTTTTATTAAATGAAAAGCTATTTTTTGTATCTATAAAGGAAAAAGTATTCGGTTTCCGAAGAAGGAATATAAATTATAATGTAAATAATTAAATTTACTTAATTTTTTTTGTTATAAAGGAGAAAGACAATGAACAATTCGCTTATCAACGTATGGATTTTAAGGGGGTCAAATTTATATTTTATTTCCTCATCAATATTTATTTGATTTCGAAATGCGTAATCAGTATTTTACTCACTTGATGCGCTTCATGAAGGTTCCTGCATTAATCATGCGCTGAATCAGTCATTCAGAAATTTATATTTTATTTCATCATCAATATTTATTTGATTTCGAAATGCGTAATCAGTATTTTACTCACTTGACGCGCTTCATGAAGGTTCCTGCATTAATCATGCGCTGAATCAGTCATTCAGAAATTTATATTTTATTTCATCATCAATATTTATTTGATTTCGAAATGCGTAATCAGTATTTTACTCACTTGACGCGCTTCATGAAGGTTCCTGCATTAATCATGCGCTGAATCAGTCATTCAGAAATTTATATTTTATTTCATCATCAATATTTATTTGATTTCGAAATGCGTAATCAGTATTTTACTCACTTGACGCGCTTCATGAAGGTTCCTGCATTAATCATGCGCTGAATCAGTCATTCAGAAATTTATATTTTATTTCATCATCAATATTTATTTGATTTCGAAATGCGTAATCAGTATTTTACTCACTTGACGCGCTTCATGAAGGTTCCTGCATTAATCATGCGCTGAATCAGTCATTCAGAAATTTATATTTTATTTCATCATCAATATTTATTTGATTTCGAAATGCGTAATCAGTATTTTACTCACTTGACGCGCTTCATGAAGGTTCCTGCATTAATCATGCGCTGAATCAGTCATTCAGAAATTTATATTTTATTTCATCATCAATATTTATTTGATTTCGAAATGCGTAATCAGTATTTTACTCACTTGACGCGCTTCATGAAGGTTCCTGCATTAATCATGCGCTGAATCAGTCATTCAGAAATTTATATTTTATTTCATCATCAATATTTATTTGATTTCGAAATGCGTAATCAGTATTTTACTCACTTGACGCGCTTCATGAAGGTTCCTGCATTAATCATGCGCTGAATCAGTCATTCAGAAATTTATATTTTATTTCATCATCAATATTTATTTGATTTCGAAATGCGTAATCAGTATTTTACTCACTTGACGCGCTTCATGAAGGTTCCTGCATTAATCATGCGCTGAATCAGTCATTCAGAAATTTATATTTTATTTCATCATCAATATTTATTTGTTTTCGAAATGCGTAATCAGTATTTTACTCACTTGACGCGCTTCATGAAGGTTCCTGCATTAATCATGCGCTGAATCAGTCATTCAGAAATTTATATTTTATTTCATCATCAATATTTATTTGATTTCGAAATGCGTAATCAGTATTTTACTCACTTGACGCGCTTCATGAAGGTTCCTGCATTAATCATGCGCTGAATCAGTCATTCAGAAATTTATATTTTATTTCATCATCAATATTTATTTGATTTCGAAATGCGTAATCAGTATTTTACTCACTTGACGCGCTTCATGAAGGTTCCTGCATTAATCATGCGCTGAATCAGTCATTCAGAAATTTATATTTTATTTCATCATCAATATTTATTTGATTTCGAAATGCGTAATCAGTATTTTACTCACTTGACGCGCTTCATGAAGGTTCCTGCATTAATCATGCGCTGAATCAGTCATTCAGAAATTTATATTTTATTTCATCATCAATATTTATTTGATTTCGAAATGCGTAATCAGTATTTTACTCACTTGACGCGCTTCATGAAGGTTCCTGCATTAATCATGCGCTGAATCAGTCATTCAGAAATTTATATTTTATTTCATCATCAATATTTATTTGATTTCGAAATGCGTAATCAGTATTTTACTCACTTGACGCGCTTCATGAAGGTTCCTGCATTAATCATGCGCTGAATCAGTCATTCAGAAATTTATATTTTATTTCATCATCAATATTTATTTGATTTCGAAATGCGTAATCAGTATTTTACTCACTTGACGCGCTTCATGAAGGTTCCTGCATTAATCATGCGCTGAATCAGTCATTCAGAAATGTGCATTTTAAGAGAACTTCTTCTAAATATGATAAAAATGCAACAGAAGTACTTCTTCTAAATATGATAGGAACTTTAAAAAAATTATTTCCAATAAGTCTAATTTCAGTTGTTTAAAATTCACTCTCAGAAATCAGATTCGTAGTATTTAATTTTCATGTGGTAATGAGAAAATTTCCATTTTCATTACGATTTATGTATAGGTGAACTGTCGATGAAAAAATATTAATGAAGTGATGTATAAGGTAAATAAAATAAGTTTTTCCTTCATTAAAAATATTAATGAAGGGATATATCGGAGTGAAACTGCAGCTTTCAGTATTTTAATAAATTTCAATATACTTATGTCTGAAATTTATTTATTTCTTGTTCGTTGTTACGCTCTACATTTTTTAGCATTTAATTAAAACTGGAAAGGAATTTCAAAACTTGTGCTTTATGATTAAACCAATGAATTTGATTATCTAAAAACTTGTCAAATTTTATTTTAAATGTCTAGTAGTGTGGAATATTGGGATTTAATTTCATTTTTTTAACATTGAATATTTTTTTATTTGTATTCATTAAAAATTTGTAACTTTAAAAAGTTAAGATAAAAATTAAGTTTTAATTTTTATGTATTAACACGTTCCTTATTTATTAGCTGTGTATTTAGAATAATGAAATCAAAATATTTCAGCCTTAAGCTTCTAAGAAAGATTTTATCCTTAAAAAATTGATCTCAATCTTTTTATAAAAAAATATATTTATGAAAATAATTCAAATAAAAGAATTCCAAATATAATATGCTATTTACAGTTTTTCTCCTGCCTCCAGTTAAGTATTCAATCCCTTGTTTTCAAAGAAATACTCTTTTTAAGTTGGCAAGCGCCCACTCTTTCGAATGTGATCCGTGTTTCTTTCATTTCCAGAGATCCCTTTCACTGAGTTCTTCTGGGGACACTCGCGGCTTCTCGTCCAATGAGTGGCCGACATCGCGATCCCGTGCCGGACGGAGCCTGTCTCATACCTTGTGGACCATTGCTGAATCTATTGCAAAACGTGTTGGAATTTTAAGCGACCGGACGAATCTACGTTTCCTCTCGTCTTCACTGCAACCTTTTTTTAATATCGTTTAATTCCTCATTTTAAATTTTGAGGCAGTTTTGATCCGGAAAAGTTATTATTTCCCACTGACGAGAGTGGTATACTAAAAATGTAATAATATTTATATCAAAATTAAACAAGTGACAGCAATCTGGTTTAAAGTATACGCGTGTAATTAAAAAGAGCATTAGAAATGAATCAGATTCTTAAAGTAAAACGAATCAATATTTGAAAAACTCGAGTAAAGATTTCCTTTTCGTCCTGCGTGCCGTGCATTTTCTCATTGGGCAATCCCGAAGCTTCCTTCGCTTGCTGAAGCCAACAATTAAGATACGTTTTAATGTTCGATAAATTGTTAAAAAGAAACGTGTGTAACTTTACTGTTATTGCTTTAAAATAAACATAAAACTGAAGCATCCTATTGCTTGAAAAATATTCAAATCTTATTTCTTTTTAATCAATTCTTAAGTACTTCTTATGATTTTCTTCTCTTCGAGTTTAATTGAATTTTTAGTAGTTGAACTTAGGAAAAATCAATTCAACTTTTCAGTGCTGTTTATATGAAAAATAAATATAAATTAAATTATTTTCTCTATATGTTCACATTATTAAATTTTGTGCAGCTATAAAATTATCTCTCAGCTCCAGAAATGACTTTTGGAAGGTTTCTTTCTCCGTTGCAGTTAGATGATAATATTGCCCTACAGTTAATTATTCACAAAGTGAATTGTTTGCTTCTTAATAAATTTAGTTAATTTATTTTGCTAGAAAGTGCATTTTTTTAATTTATGTATTCAGCCAGTTAAATTTTTCTATAATTCCAATGTGTCCTGAAAATGTTCTGAATATTCTTTAGTGAATATATTGAATTGAGAATTTATCTCATAGAGAAACATTTATCCAACTCTAACTTTTTATGCCAAAAATACTGAATTTTGTATCTTTTGGGATAGAATGTTTTTCTTCATTTTTTTTACCCAAATTTTGGGACAAATGGTTTTTATCTCTATTAAAAAAAGACTTCTGTTCTGAATTCTTCATTTGCACAAAAATTGGCCTCGAAACTGTTTTATTAGATTTCATATTAATTGCTTCACATTATTCTGGTTTGTGCTTACAATAAAATGTATAGCTGCAATTAAATAATCTTAGAAATCACCTGATGTTAATTTGTGCACAATATATATTATGTTGAAGAATCCGCTTTAGTTTTAAATTAGGAATCGAAACAAAATGCGATGTGTCTCATTATAATTTTGGCAATAATTCACTTAGCAATCCAAAATAATTTCCCGATCAGGACATGAAATATTCTTGTTTTCCGCCAATTGAATGTAGAGACTTCTAGCAAAGTGTTATTAAATGGCCGGATCGCTGCCGTTATAACTGGGAAAAGAAAAATGAATAATCCTGGATTTACAAGGGCTCAATAACTTCTTTCTTGATTAGATGCTCTTTGTGGAACCAAAATGTTCCCTCGGATCATGAAAGAGACGATGTCGTACGAACTGCTCCTGAAATGGATGTTTATCCCACTACTCACTACCCCATCACAAAGCTTTGATTGCTATAAGAGCTCAAAATACCGATTGACCAAAATGGATGAAAAAAATAACTAATTTGCTGTCTCAGTATTATTAGTAATTTCTTTGGAAAAAGTAAAATTTCACACACACATTCTATTATTTAATATTAAATACTCTAATTATTAACGATTTTAGCAAAGGAAAAAATGAATATACTAAATGAAATTTAAACAGATGACATGCATTTATTAAGTTATCTAAAAGAATTGTACTTAATCATAAGAGTACTATTCACACACACACACATATGTATGTATATAATATGCGTGTGTGCACTATACTATAATGAAATAATAGTTTATCATGTTGCACAAACATAGGGCGCACAGGAAAAATGTAAATATCAGAAAATTCATTTTTCAGTCTACAAAGTTCTGAAAAGATTAAAGCTTTTGTGCGCAAAATAAAGAGACTCTTTTGTGTCAAATGAAATGGTTATCAACGCATCTTCAGAGTGGCAACTCGGGTGCTTTTCTGAATCTGTTTCCGCCCCCACACAGTGGATTAAAATGTCAATCAAAGCCCATGTCACGGTAAAAGAAAAGTTATCACAAACGCCTCCGCACAGATCCACAAGTGTGTCGGTTCGAAGTCAGAACTCCCATGATTCTCATTGCATGAAGCGCAGAGATCCGTCTTCAGTTACGTAACTTGGACTCCATTTGTGACTTTTTTTTTTTTTTTTGTAATCCCCAACTGCTGCAGGACATTTTATAATCCCTGGCTTCAACTGCCTTCGAGAAGGACTTACTATTGACGGATGCCCACGTGTCACAAGGGAGAAAATCCAGAAAAGTCGCACCGTATTCAGACATGCACCTCTTACTGTTCAGCAGTGTCCAGAAACTAGCATAAAGTTTTACGGTTCTAAGAGCAACGCCCAACCACTAGGCTACGGTGAGCTGCGTTTGGTTTCTGGCAACACGGCATAATGGCCATAAACCACTGTGAGACATTTTAGCTTAGCCCCTTCTGTATAAGTTGACTTCCGGGAGAATTTTTTATCGACAGTGGGCCACATTCGAGTGTCGCAAACGTCGAAAACTACCCACTCATTGTATGCAGAAGTCCCGTCATTCAACAGCGACTGGGATCGAACACGCGAAGCTTGCTTCATTTGTCTCTTCAGGACCTCTTTGTAAAGAGTTTCAATAGCAGAATCATTTTAAGCATTTCGAGTCTCATGCACAGAAATGTATATGTGCCATTTAGACAGACCATCGGTCGTTCACTTATTTGTCAAATTATTGCACTTTTACAAGAATCTCACCTTTAGAGGAAAAATTTTTTTATCATAGTTTAATGTGCGTATACGTTTCTTTTATGCACCCTATACATTAATGATCTTATGAAAATATGTTCCCAAGATACCTTCATCATTTCTAAAGGGTAAGTATCTCTCTTTATGAACCTAATTCATACAGTTCCCATTCATAAATAAATACACACCACTGTACTACATTTTCCACTGTACCAATTTATCTTGGTAAGAAGTTTTCTTTTAAATTCAATTTTAATCTCAAGGGAAAGAATCTGCCGATGGGACAAGTATATACGAGCAAGAAAAAAATATTTTCTTTCAAAGTAACTAAAAATTCACCAAAAATTTCTACTTCCAACTTGTTGTGCGAACTTTCTATTAAAGGATGATGTAGTCAATACTGGTAACCAAAATACATTTGGGGCTATTTGTTTCATTTCATATAATTTGTGAAGCCCCAATTTTATTTGATGTTAAGTCTATAAAGAATAAAGTATCAATTTTTCGACAGATCTTTTCTGTAATATTACTATCTCTTCAGCGTTATTCCAAAATGGTTTTAAAACTGTGCTATATACAGTCTGCTGCATGAGCAAAAATATATGAAAAAATCAGATTTTATATTAGCTTATTATAAATTCTTTTCTAAAAATGTGCCACTGTGTTATCAATAAATAATTGCAAATGTCTGTTGCTAATATATTAAAATATAAACTTTGATTCAACATTCTACTACTTTAAACTACATATTCTGAAGTTCAGCTAAATATTCATAAATTTGAAAAATACATCCCGCTAATTTAATATTTCCTTGATTCCCATAACAAATGATTTTTTAATTAACTGCAAAAGAAAAAAATCATAATGCTTAAAATTGTTTTCTCGTGTATGGTGTACATTTTTCAAAAATGCGTATGAGATAAATAAAATTTGATTCTCGGTAAAATAGCTGCTTCAAATATAATATTTATAGAAAACAATAACTACGAAGAGGAGTGTGAATATATTTTTTTCTCGCGCGCGTGGCTACTTTTTCAGGTGATAAAATGGGATTATTCCACAAAATCCATGAATATGTCAACTTTTCGATACTTTTGTACATGATGTTCTGATTGGCTGCGATCTTTGATCCATCCAGTTACTGGGCTCGAATCCTATACTGGATATGAATGCCTTAAATGTGGTTCGAAGTCATTTTAAATTGTAGAGTGCGTGGATAAATATCACAAATTAAATTATTGTTTTCATTGAATTGACAGTTTTTGTCGAAAATCGATTACGAGGAAAAGAAATCACGCTAATCAACTTTTTCAATAACTATTTATAAATAGCAAAGTAACAGCGAATCGTTGTAAGAAACTATTTATATAATAGTTATTACTTTGTTATCTATAAAAAGTTAATGAAATTTTACTTTCAATAATAAACAAAAGAAAATTAAACCTGAAAATATTTATACGCAAGAAAACTTTAATCCTATAAAACTAATATATTCCTGCTTAAAAAAATTACTGTACTTTTTAACCTTAGGATAATTAATTATTCTATTAAAAAATTTCTTTGAAACGCACTTTATTAGAATTTTTCGATGTGTTCCTTATCAGCAAATTTTAGCACACATAACATGCTGAAAAAATAAGGAAAATTAAATGTTTTCTAGAAAATTTTTTTTATTGCAATTTGAAATTTCTTGCTGCGTTTTCGTAAAATGCACTATTGGACACCGAAGTTGCAACACCATGAAAGACAAGAGATGTCGCAACAAAATTTATAGGTAACATGTTGATCAAATATCAAATGATTAAATTTATAGACTTCTGTAAGCGTCATTCCTGCCAAAATCAGTTGGTAGAGTAACCGCTATTATTGGAAATCTTCGCTGCCACACGCCTCAGCATTGATTCAAAGATATTTTGGATTTCTTGGGGTACATCAGACCAAGCAGCTGCCACACGTTGCCAAAGTTGATCTGGTGTGACAGCTGGGGATGTAATCTGGAGCAATCGTTGAGCAGACGTGGACCACACGTTTTTATCCGCCAAAGATCTGGAGAGCCAGTCAGCCAGAAAAGCAATTCAAGTAGTCAAACTGTGTGTGGTGATTGACAAAAATTACATGAACATTGCCTGCCAAATGTGTGGTCGTGCGTTATCCTGTTGAAATATGGCTGTGGGTAAGCCCTGAAGGTAAGGAAGGACCACTGGTTTCAACACCTCAAAGATATAGCGCTGGCTGTTTAAAGTACCAGCAATGGGTACTAGCCCCTTAACTGTGTGGGGTTCTGTGAAGAAAGCGCATCACTTCTGCTTCACGGTGGCAACATAGTTTTGGTTTTCACTGCAATGCAAGTTTCCCCCCCCCCTAGCACTTGTCAAGAATACAGAAGCCTCTAATTCTTGATGAAGACGTATTTCCGTTGCACCCTGGGCCACCTCACAATAATCACATTCTAGTGACTTAACCCATCAAGCGTTGTCAACTATAGAAAGCCACATATGCTCGCAGTTTGCTTTATGAATGTTATGCTCGAAAATTTCTTCAAGACCTTATTATAATTTTTTTATTACACTAAATACTAATTTCTATTTAATTATTTTGTAAATTATTATCAGGAAATTTAATTTACTTCCAAGCAGTTTTTGCATTTAAAAAAATCTTAAACAATTAAAAATATATAATAAGCGAATATTTCTCGTAATTTCTCTGAAATTAGCGATTCTTCATGTATTTTAATATCATTTGCCAGTCTTATAGCAAAATGCAAATTGAGTGAAAGTTTTAATCAAGTTAAAATTTTCTTGCTAAAAATAATAGCTTCCTTGTAAAGTTATAGACCTTAATCGTAACAAAGTAATATAGTTTTATTTGGAATAAAGAGTAACATAAGTCTCATTCTAAAATTTGAAAATAGTTATGTAAGAGGATTTATTACTTCATATTTTGTAACTGTCTTTATCTTGGTATTTTAGCCAATGCTTGAAATATGTGTACTGAAAATTTGAGTAGTGTGAAGCTAACAAAAAGATGAAAAATTTCAAAACATGCTTAGTCAAACTGTCGTGTAAACAAAAAATTAATGCACATCTATTTAATTTTAAATTATTTACAAGTAGAATGAGAAGATAGTTATATGATTGATTGGTTTTTTGATTATATCAATTTGACATCAGGATTGACAAATGCCTAACTAGTGGAACTTGGGAATTTTTTCAAATTCTGTGGGAAACCTATAAATGTAAATTTAAATCAAATGTAAAACTGGTGTATTGGATGCACGTTACCAATCGAATTATCTTGGAAATTAAATAATACCTGAGAGAATGAGTACATTGTAAAATTAAATTATACCTGAGAGAATGAGTACATTGTAAAATTAAATAATACCTGAGAGAATGAGTACATTGTAAAATTAAATAATACCTGAGAGATTACAAAGATTAATTATTCGCAGAACAAAATATATAATCTAATTGTAATAAAATGTAACTCTAAAAGGTGAAAGAACTTTTTATAGTTGCATTTTATTAAAATTAGATTATATATTTTGTACAAAAATCAATGCAGAATTGTTTAAAATACTAAATTCATTCAAAAGTTAAAAAATTAGCATCTAATTTATTACTTATTTTATCCTTTCTAATTTTAAACAAAATTTTTAACATATTAAAATTTCATATTTTTGAATAAATTAAGTAAAAAAATTTCTTATATTTTAACCTTGTCATCAAGTCACATATTCTTATATTATACAAAGAAAAAGTTAAAATATTTTAATAATATAAATATACTTGATAAAAAAATGAAAATAAGTATTTTATACGTTGCTTCTAAATTTCAATTATTAGATAGCCTTTAATTACTAAAACTAAGTGTGGATAAATATAGGAAAAAAAAAAAAAAAACGTAAGTAGCTGTTGCTTCTTTGAAACATTTTCCATTTTCGCTCTCCTTAGTTAAATCAACCGTAACCGTTCAGTGAATAAGTTCCCCAGCTACGAGTTGACGGTAATCCGTCAATTCTGGGGGCTGAATTTGAAGCACACTGCAGTGAAGCCAGTTGCCCCTACCAAGGGGATCAAGATAGCCGGTTAAGGGGCTAGAGGAGTGCGAAATTGATATCCAATACCGCCTCATGCTATAATACCCGGTGCAGGACCAGATTGGCTTAAATGTTCATCGAAGAAAAAGGGAAATCGTGGTTCACAGTAACTGAGAATTGGTGCTATATAAGTAGATTCCAGAGTCAAAACAGTGCTAATCTGTGCTCCAAAAATAGTTTCGTTCCGTAGTTTGGAACAAAATCATTGCGCTTTCCGACACTAATGATTGGATCCATCCAGAATTTGTCCCGCAAAGGCAAACCTTAATTCACGGATTTCTTGTTCGGTCATATATGTGCAAGAGTCGAAATTTGAGTCTGCTTCATGAACTGTGATTCATTTACGCAACTTCTGGGCCCAATGTAATTGTTATGACACATTTGTGAAGTTCGTCTGATTTTGTACCTGCAAACTTTTTCCTCCATCAAGGAATTCATCGAGGACATTTGCTTTACAGACGTCCAACGACATGGGAATTATGTGCTTTTGTCGATCCACTTCGCTGTCTCAGTCCAACAATTCTTATTAAGAATATCATTAAGGTATTGTCCTATCTTACTTCCTCAGTGACAACCCTTGATGGACCCTGCCCTCTCAAGAATTTTTATCCTGGCCTCTTTATTTTTGGCCTTGATCTTCCAATGAATCATTCCTAAAATGGCGAGATACCTTCCTAGGCAGTCAACCTCTGCGTTTGCCCCTTGTTCTTGTTCCAGAGGATCAGACCAAAAATATTTTCTATGTTAAACCTTCTTTGTACAATCTAATAACATGACCAGCCTTTTAAATCTTTGGATTTTTATGTATTTAATGACATAATTGTTAAAAATTTCATACATTTCTATTTCTCATCAAATTGTTTGAAAATCAAAGTGATGCGCAATATATTTTATTAATTCTGTACTGTTTACATCATTACTGTAACAAATGGCTTCTGTACGCAGGAAAAAACATTTCAAGAGGAGAAACATAATATTCTTGCTTTTAATTTAAAAAACATATACTTAAGGTATGAATGGACATTTTATTATATCGGGAATAATTATTAAAAATAATTAATTTTAAATTACTTTTAGTGTAATAAAATTGTAAGTCTTGTGCGGTTCATATAACAATAAACGTGTTACTTCAATTGTTATAAAAATTTAACAAGTTGAAAGTTTTCGTGTTATATTATAAATATATATTTGAATTATTAATTGTAAATAAATAATAGTAAGCCTTAATGTAATTAATTGATATTTTTTGTTCACAAAATATTCTGACTCCGCCTATTTGGTAACCTAACGATCCTAGCTGTTATGACTTTCCATAAATACACCGGTCACA